>CM033645.1:15041974-15126549 GCA_019512145.1 Engystomops pustulosus
CATAAAGGGAATGGACATGGTCAGCAACAATACTCAGGTAGGTGCTGTGGCGTTGCAACGATGCTCAATTGGTACCAAGGGGCCCAAAGGAGGCCAAGAAATATTCCCCCACCATGACACACACCACCAGCCTGAACCGTTGATACAAGGCAGGATGGATCCATGCTTTCATGTTGTGACGCCAAATTCTGACCCTACCATCCGAATGTCGCAGCAGAAATCGAGATCATCAGACCAGGCAACGTTTTTTTTCCAATCTTCTACTGTCCAATTTCGATGAGCTTGTGCAAATTGTAGCCTCAGTTTCCTGTTCTTAGCTGAAAGGAGTGGCACCCGGTGTGTCTTCTGCTGCTGTAGCCCATCTGCCTCAAAGTTCGACGTACTGTGCGTTCAGAGATGCTCTTCTGCCTACCTGGTTGTAACGGGTGGCGATTTGAGTCCACTGTTGCCCTTCTATCAGCTCGAAACCAGTCGCCCATTCTCCTCTGACCTCTGGCCTCAATAAGGCATTTGCGCCCACAGAACTGCCACTCACTTATGTTTTTTCTTTTTCACCATTCTCTGTAAACCTAGAGATGGTTGTGCGTGAAAATCCCAGTAGATCAGCAGTTTGAAATACTCAGACCAGCCCTTCTGGCACCAACAAACCATGCCACGTTCAAAGGCCTCAAATCACCTTTCTTCCCCAAATGATGCTCGGTTTGAACTGCAGGAGATTGTCTTGACCATGTCTACATGCCTAAATGCACTGAGTTTCCGCCATGTGATTGGCTGATTAGAAATAAGTGTTAACGAGCAGTTGGACAGGTGTACCTAATAAAGTGGCCGGTGAGTGTATTATATATGTATATACATTTTTTCTGTTGTTGGTAGGGGTTATATACAGATGATGTGAGACTTACATGGGAGGGGCTAGTAACCGTCATTTGATACGTGCATTTTATATTACCTTATAGGATTTCTGCATTAAGAAATTTTTAGATGTAAAGAAACAGACTGCAAAATGGCTCTTAGTAACAATGTTGCTATTAGGTTGCTATGGCAAATTTGTCTACAGGATTAAGACAGGTTTCTCTCCTATCATGTTGTTACCCAGTGTCAGTGCTAACCCTTCCCTGCTCTCTCCCTGGCTGTAGTGTAGATGCTATGAGAGCACAGTGGTGTTGAAATATGAGAATCTGAGGGAAACAATTTTCTGTTTAAAAAGGGTGTCAGTTAGTTACTTGGGCTCTCTGGGAACCTGCCACTGGCTGTATTGTGAAAAATGTGACAGGTTCCTTTAATCCAACCCTAGATGAGGGTATAAGTGTTGTGATGCCAGGTAGAGCAGTTTAATTCCCTATTCTGATCCCAGAAATAAAGGTTACAACTCATCACTATATCAAAGGCAGAACAAACAATGGAATTCATCGCTCGGAGAGGCTCGTTCAGTCCTGATTAAACCTTGGATGTAATTTGTTCAGTAAAGCAAGAAAACTCATACAGTTCAGTTGTGTTCCTTTTTCTTTCTGTGAGATGGTAATCTGTTTCCCAGAGGGAATACTGAACTCTTCTGAAAACCAAAAACATACATCAAGCCTTTGGGCTTTTGGCAAGAGTGCCCGCTGTCAAGGTTCGTATTCCTGTACAAATACAAATTGCACTTCCCCGGAGGCCGAGACGCGTGATAGCCTTCAGAATTACAGTCAACCACTTACTTCTGTCAGCTTATTAATGTCCCCAAGACATTTTTTCTCTCCATTGCTTCGCAAAAATGCCAAATCTGTTTTTCCGTTAGTAACAATGAGCTTAGCAGGTGGACAGAGTAACATTTGCATTCGGTGGATTATTAATGCCGCAGGTAACTAGAAAGTACATATAAAATCTTAATAAGCGAAGAAGCAGAAAAAAACAAAACAAGAGTACACAAAAATAGTCAGCGAGAAAACTTCTAGAAAAGAGGGAAATAAATTCCGATAGGAAATCGCCCGTCGACTTCGGCGAGGAGTTGATTCCTCACTGTATGGAGCGTTTGGGTGTTGATATACTTCTCAGCCTGACGCTGATTATTTGCAGTAAAATAATTTTACTATTTTGTTTTTTCATGGCTTCGCGGCGATTTAATTACTGAGAAGTGAATTCTTTCTTGTCTTTTATAGGTGCTGGAGCAGAGGAGCGTGAAGGGGAGGAATTACAGAACGAAGCGGATTGAAATTACTAACTTATTATTAGTCCAGTCTAGTGTCTCGACTGCCAATCACTTTCAGTTACCTGAGTGAGTAGCACTTCTGCCTTGCGCACTGGGGTCCTGGGTTCGAATCCCACCCAGGTCAACATCTGCAAAGAGTTTGTATGTTCTCTGGTGTTTGCGGGGTTTCCTCCGGGTACTCCGGTTCCTCCCACACTTCAAAACATACTGTTAGGTTGTTTAGATTGTGAGCCCCATGGGGACAGGGACCAATTTGACATGCTTTGTACAGCGCTGCGTAATCTGTGTGCGCTATATAAATAAAGAATTATTATTATCAAGAGTAGACACGATAATTCTTACTCACCCCTACTGTGCTTTCAATGAAAAGAACAGTGCAAGCGCCCCAGTTTAAATCTGCCTCCTCCCAAACCTTTCCAAACTTTTTCTGCCTTTGTCCATGTTGGCCCCACCCCACTGGTATGTGGCCCCCATCCCCGGCTGCTTGGCACTGCCATTGCGGGGTGCTCGGCCGCCCCCCCTCCACCTCCCCACCCCTCCCCCCTCGCCCGTTCAAGAAACCAGTCTGAGATGATTCCAGCTTTATGACATGGCGCAGTATCCTACTGAAAGTAGCCATCAGATGTTGGGTACATTGTGGTCATAAAGGGATGGACATGGTCAGCAACAATACTCAGGTAGGCTGGGGCGTTGTAACGATGCTCAATTGGTACCAAGGGGCCCAAAGAGTGCCAAGAAAATCTTCTCCACACCATGACACCACCACCACCAGCCTGAACCGTTGATACAAGGCAAATTAGTTAGTTATCCTTGGATATAACCACACTTGCACCCTGACAGCGGAAACCATACACGGGCTATTGAGGGGCTGACTCGCTGTACTCAGCGTTCATTTCCACAGGACGGCTGTGGGGGACCTGCAGTAACTCCTGGACATTTCATATGCAAAAATTAGATGTATCTTTGGATCTACGTCGATGTGGATCTCCTGCACATGTGAATTGTCCAAGTCGGTGAGCAACAAAAACAATTTTTTTCTCTTATATTTATGATTGCCATCTGCTGTAATGATGTCCAGGGATGAAAGTTCATGGTGGCAGTGGTCAAAAATGAGTGTGAATACACAAACCAACGTGGGAGAAAACACTAAGGCTGTAAACAGGTGAATTTGCCAAACTGTCTCAACCCAAACATAGAACTGCTGAACTGAACTCAGATGTTGGTTCAGTTCAGCTGTAGATCCTAAGTGTGTATGTATAAACTTAGTCATCTACCACCATGTTTTTCTTTCTTTTTTTGGGGTGGAGGGGCTGAAGACTTCTTTAACTTATTTGACAAATGGTCTAAATCACTGGATGTGGAGTGATAGATTATCCAAACGAGGTTGAGAAGTTCAGGGACCTAGACTGAAGACCAGATGTTCCGCTATGGATCAGTAGTACAAATTTACTATTAATACCAGGTTGCACTTGAGGGACTTTTACCTTTTCGAGACTCGATGACTACATGTGACATATAGATATAGAAGCCACTATTGTAAATATCTACTCAAATATTTGTAGGATCGGCTTTTCTCACAGCTTTTGTTCTTTAATTTGATCCAAGGATAATAAATATCGATTCATCTTTCTGTAATTTGTCTTTTAACATTTTCCTTCAACATTTGATGTACTTGGACAACGTGTTCCCTCTAACATTCATTTCTTGGATCCAGTAAATCTTGGAAAGGAATCAATCTATTATAGACCATGTGGATGTTGACTTTTCAGCAGATATTGTGCTGTTATCATTGGACTTCATCATCGCTTATTGATTCAATTATGATCTCTGTGAATCTGCACCATGATAGGTGCCCTTTGGAGTTGGCTTAAGTAGTGTAGACTTCTGGATTTGAAGCATGCATTTAATAGAAGCCGATAGATCCGCAAAAAGCAAAAGCGAACGGCACACGGGTGACATAAAATATTTTGGATTATGAAGTTTCAGTTTACCAAAATTTTATTGCCTTTCTTTGTTGTACTAAAGTAACGTTTTGGATTCTGGTCACGTGTCTTTTATCCATAATTTAGAGGCACATAAGTATTCTACTGAAGAGTTTTCGTGTAGGCAATGCTTTTCATAGACAGACTCTAATTATAGTATAAGTAACATGTTAATGTAGGAAGCAATGACAAGTCCCTGCCCTCCATCACTGACTCGGAGAAAGCAAATATGTGTTTATTGACATAAGATATTGTGATTCATCCATTACGCACTGATGCCAACCTTCCTGCCATCTGTAAGACAAGGCTGGAGAAATGTGGATTATATAGTTGTAGAATTGCATTTTTGCTTTGGCTTTTCCATTGCTTAGGTCAAGGCCATTAAGTAGGTGTATATCAGAGATGTCCATGTCATTTGGATCCACTGATGGAATACATTTTTGTAATTGGTCTTTTGTGTTGTGTAATACATACAATCTAGGTAATTTGATAATTTGGTATAGGCCTATTCTTGATACACCTTGTATTGGGCTTGATTGGCACAGTGACAATGGTTTTGCTTTCTCTACTGGTTCCATGTGAGATCTGACATTTCTAAAAGGTTTGCCCATAAAAACTATTAAGCAGCTATCCACAATATGAATTTTAGGTGTCCTACAAATTGGATGCCAAGCATTTACGAGAACCGGGATCTGTGCCATCCATCTGAATGGAGCTGTGGTCACACATATGGTCTCCTTCTCCATTGTAGCTCATGAAGACAGTTAGGTCCAATGTTTGGGTTCTTACATGGAATGGTAGTGGGCATGATGCCCCAAGCCACATAACAAATGATAGACATCCTCATTTCATGATAGTTTGGGTTCCCAACAGTCCAATCTCTAGCAGTCACAGTCTCACCCATTCTGATGATACCTAATAAACTTTAGTAAGCAGATGGATACAGGTGATGGGGTAATGAGGAGGTTTGGAACCATAACCTCAAAACAGTAAACCGGAGCCTGGTATATGGCTCGATATTCGGCCCCCCTGCCCCCCAAGCCCCTTAGTTTGGGTAGTGGACATTTTGAAGCAGGAAGCATTTATACTTAGTAACTTACATGGTCTTTGCTGTTATAATAATTATCTGTATTTTGAGAGGATTAAAGATACAGTTATTAATGGCTGTTTCTGATACTATTATATCATTTTTATCTTTTACCAGGATAGTAAATAACTGCTCTTAGCTATAATAAAAAATATTTTATATGTATCTATCTCTCTCTTTTTCTGACTGTATCTGCCTGTCTGTCTATGACTGCCTGTCTCTGACTGTATCTCTCACTGTCTCTCTGTACCTGCTATCTCTCTGACTCTTTGGGGCAGATTTACTTACCCGGTCCATTCGCGATCCAGCGGCGCATTCTGTGTGGAGGATTCGGGTCTTTCGGCAATGCACTAAGGTAGTTCTCCTGATGTCTACTAGGTGTCGCTGCTGCGCTGAAGTTTGTCGGAATGCACTGAAGTTCACCATGCCCAGCTGGGTGCAGGTAAGCGCGTCAAGTGACACTTTTTTAAAAAAAATGGTGGTTTTTACGAATCCGTCGGGTTCTCGCACGGTCACACCTCGCGATTGCCAAAACCCAGGGACAATTCGGGGAAAATCGCTGCAAAACTGAAAAATTCGGGGGAACCACCGGAAAAACGCGATTCAGGCCCTTAGTAAATGACCCCCTTTGTCTCTGACTGTCTCTCTATACTGTCTGTCTGTCTCTGTGCCTGACTGTCTATGACTGATTTTTGGTCTTTGACTCTGTACTTTCTCTGTTTTTGCATTTTTGCAGGAGCTACATTTTAAGAATTAAACCTGTACTTATAATATGGTACACATGCTACAGTGCCCCTATTGGTTGTTCTTTGTACTACAGCTTTGTCCTCCTCTAGAGTAAGCAATATAAGCTGTATAGCCAATTCAGGAAGCTTTTCAGATTGTCTATCCTATTATATGTTAAACAAATGCTTTAGATTTTGACATCATCCATACATACATACTCAGTTGAGTGCTTGCTTGGCTGACTGATATATCTTCTCATAAGAATGCACTCTCACCTATTGAGTAGGTGGATAGAGGTTACCTCCTGACTGAGCAAAAGATTGGGCCCCATGAAAGTCAAGCTAGTACTCTAAATATACACAGGGAAACCCTGAGAGGGATTTATGGGGGGGCGGCCTTGCACCCCCGGATTTATCCAGAGGCTCCGCCCCCAAGGCGCGCCCCCTTCACACCCTCCATACCAAGTGGCATAAGAGGGGAAATAGGTACAATCTCCCCGCTATCTGCCTAAGTAATAAGCTGTACCAGATTACAGGCAGGGTACTCAGGGCACAAGCCCCAGGGCCCCCACCATTTAGCAGCCAATAGTTGTAATTTTATTACTTAAGTTTATGTCCTATATTATTATCTGGGATATCTGGAGAAGCACTATTACCATTATAACATTTAGTTTATAAAAAAAAAACAATACATTGGGGGGCCTCCACCACCATTTATTCAGCCCTATAATAAGAAATCTTCTTTTATCATATCCATATGACCTATAAGGTTAGACAACCCCAGTAAAGAGTTGTACGGGTTTGAGAAACAGTGCCACACCTGTTTTCAGGTTGCATCTGGTATTGCAAGTTAACTCGAGTAAAGTTACGGTTATATGTCGCGTGTATCAGTCAAACGGGATATCAGTTAACTAATCCAGCTCTGCAGCATCAATATAATCCAGCATCATATAAAGACAAGTTAACTTTATCCATAAAAGTACAATTACGGCAGAACTTTTTTTTTTACTCTGTTTTTTTTTTTTAATAGAAACATAATTCTATGTAAACAATGCGAGAATATGTGATTACAATACGGCTAAAAGCCCTCCGAAGAATGCCGCCGCTCCCGACGTCAGATACAGTCTAGTGAGCGCCTAATGTTCCTCTTATCCTATAAATGATGATTGATTGGTGTGTTCTTTTCAAAAGATTTGCAGTCTGAAAAAGCTATTTATATGGGCTTTTTGGGGTAAATGAGAAATGAGTCCTAGAGAGAATTCAGAAATGATTTGATATTTCATTTCAGTTAGCGCTGGAATATTTTATGGACTTGCTGAGAAGATGAGACATTTTTTTTCTCTTGTCTTCTTCTCCATTGTTAAAATAAATGTGCTGGAATGAATGTGATCGTCTTCCTAGGAGGAGGTGAAATTACTTCTGGGACCGAAGGGTTAAGAAGTATAATGTTCTCTTGATGTTATATTGGTGTACCTAATATTGCCTTATTTTCTCGACCATAAAACCTTGAGGGGTTACGTTCCGATATTGTTTGTGATGTGTCGGGGGTACAGATCTCATAATGTTCACCAGACAGCTCAGATATACAGGTGACATCAAGTTTGCCCAGTCTATTAAAATCGGGACTTGTATCTCTCTTTTACGATTTTTCGTGTGTTAGAAAATTGCTACAGTCTTAAAGAATCACTAACAATCCTTGTTTTTTTTATAATGTACAAGTTATTAGGGTTCGGGAAAGAAAAAAAACGACTACACAAACTTTTAGGAGAGAATTTATTAATGCGTTGCACAGTCCGACAGTGTAGACCTCGACAAGCCTGTTATTGTGATGAATTCTGTCGCTGTTTAAGACTGACAAGTTCTACTTTTAGACCTTTTAGGCCTTGTCTAAACTCCTAATATTTGGTGCGCTGAATATTTACCGTTCCAAAACGCCCATTTACCCAAGACCCACTTGACTCAATTGCAGGGCCGGCGCCAGCACTGGGTATACCTGGGCAAGTGCCAGGGCCCAGAGCAGCCGGGGGGCCCACATAAGGCTGTACATAGGGAATCCATGGGGTTGAAGGTACCTGTATCTAATGAATCCATAGGTGAGGGTGAAGCTTGTTATAAAATAACTATGAGGGGGGCTGTATATAAAATAACCATGAGGGGGCTATTTGGGATAATAACCTAGGAAATATTTTAGGGAACAGGAGACTGTTTTCGATTCTGAATTTTTAATGCTGCCATGTAAGTTCACTGCAAAGGGGCCCACTGAGGGTCTGTCACCCAGGGGCCTACTGAAACCTGGAGCCAAACCTGTTCGACCAGATGCTAGTTCACAGTCAACAAGCACAAGAGTCCAGTTCTCAAGATTGAGATAAACTAATAAAGTGGCAAGTTGAGTATTTGTTCTGCTGCTCCATTCAATACTACAGATATCCGAGCACAAGGCTTGGATATCTCCATAACTATCATTGAGAGCGTCAACGAGTGCCAGAGGTAGTCGAGCTCTGTGCTAAGAAATTTTGGGCACTCTTGTAGTATTAAAAGCAGCAGCAGTCCACAAACTTGACCTGCTACTTCATTTGATTAGCGTGAATGGGGCCCCCATTATTGTGAACCGCCAGAGGGCAGTACCCATGATGGGTCCCGGCAGCTGGACCTCCAGCAATCAGATTGTTATGTCTAATCTTGTGTATAGGAAATAACAATCAAAGTAAAATAAAAACAAAGATAGTAATAATACATATAGTGAGAAAATATTTCCCTGTTCTTCAACAGGATCCGATCAGGTGTGATATTTTGAGAGGCAGAGTTAGATTTTTAACGAGAAGAGAACCAACTTTGAGTTCCACACCGTCCCCTGGACTATTTTACAGAACAAAGAAAGACCATTAATTGGTGACATCTGTGCAACATCCCTGCCGACGTACAGGCAAGGGAGTGCTTGTGAATAAGGCCCTCTAACTGTAGGATCCCTCTAGAGGATCAACTCACTGATCAACTCACTTTTAGGGTAATACAGTCATTGTAAGGTAATTAGCGGTGGTAGACCCTGCCTGTACAGCAAGGGTTAACAGGTTATGTGTTTTGATTTACCGTCATCCAATTGTAGTCCAATCTGTAAACTGGAGTGTGATTGGAGAGTGAGTCACCACCTAACCAGGGAATAACAAAACCCCTGGACAGGAAGGGACAAGTCCTCTTAGGCCCTAGCTCCTGATACAGGAGCAGCTCTTGCCAGCCAGGTCTCTTACTAGAGAGAACTCTGAGGTTCCAGCTCCTGAGACAGGGGCACACCTCTTGAGGCCCAGCTCTCACCACATGAGGAGCTCCTAGGCTTCAGCTCTCAATATTGAGCAGGCTGTCAGTGACCAGAGAGATAGTGTGACACACCTCCAGTGCCACACACAGAACTCCCAGGACAAAGCTGCAGCTTCCATGTCTGGACACAGCTACCTCCCAGTCTGCACCTACTTCCAGGCTGGTGAATCTACTCCTGAGGATCACTCTCCATGACCACTCCAGTAATCTGAAATCTCTAACAATCCGGCATCTGTACAAGACTGTTTGGCCCGTTGCCTGCAGTTGTTCGAATAAAGAACCGTGAGTTATTTTTGCACAACATTGCCTCTGTCTGTTCCCTGAATACAGCTGTAACACCAAGGGTACCCCATCCATTATCCAGGGACTCATACTACGGACATTAAAGGGGTTGCCCCAGGGAGATTCAAGTACATCAGCGACACCACCGACTGGAGACCTGCTAGGCTGTAGGACAGCCCTCCGGTCCCCATACCAAGCACCGTGACATAAGTGTGCCTAGGCCGCAACCACCAGCCACTCCGGTATTATGTGCCCCAGCTGCCTCCATGCCCCAAGAAATCTAGGCCCCGGTGGGGGATGTTGCATGTACAGCTCGTAAAAATCAGTATGTGGGTTGTACATCAGCCCACAAAAGGTCTGAGGCACAGATGCTACAAATGACAGGGTCAATCTGTCGGCCCTTTCACGTCATTTCAGATAGATACAAGGGAAGGAAGTTAAATATTTCCGTTGCCCAGGCATTGAGAGGGTTACTAAGCCAGTTAAAGTCCTAGTGGTATATAGTCTTTTTACTTAAAACCCATCAACCTGAAGGCATTAACCTTAGACAGGATCTAAAGGAAATCTACTGTCAGGAATCTACTTATTTAGTAGATCCTGATGGAAGATTCTAACTAATCCCTAATCACCTTTTATTATCTTGCCAAAACCAAAATATACCTTTTTATACTTTATTTTTATGGTAATTACCTTCAGAGACTACTTGGGGCATGCGGTAGCCTCTAAGAGCTCCAGGGCTAAGGCTACTTTATGCTTCAAAAAGAAGCCCCCGATTGTGGCTCCCGGCTTGGTGCTTTACTGAGCCAGTAATTAAAAAATAAAAATAAGAGTATAAAAAAGTTTAGAAGAGTTAGACAGAGTCAGAGTAAGAGAGAGTTAAGATTTTTAACGAGAAGAAACCAAACTTTGGTTCCACACTGTCCCTGACTATTTAAAGAACAAAGAAAAGACCATTAATTGGTGACATCTGTGCAACATCCCGCACGCGTATAGGCAAGGGAGTGCTTGTGAATAGGCCCTCTAACTGTAGATCCCTCTAGAGGATCAACTCACTGATCAACTCACTTTTAGGGTAATACAGTCATTGTAAGGTAATTAGCGGTGGTAGACCTGCCTGTACAGCAAGGGTTAACGGTTATGGTTTTTGATTTACCGTCATCAATTGTAGTCCAATCTGTAAACTGGAGTGTGATTGGAGAGTGAGTCACCACCTAACCAGGGAATAACAAAACCCTGGACAGGAAGGGACAAGTCCTCTTAGGCCTAGCTCCTGATACAGGAGCAGCTCTTGCCAGCCAGGTCTCTTACTGAGAGAGAACTATGAGGTTCCAGCTCCTGAGACAGGGGCACACTCTTGAGGCCCAGCTCTCACCACATGAGGAGCTCCTAGGCTTCAGCTCTCATATGAGCAGGCGTCAGTGACCAGAGGAGATAGTGTGACACCCCCAGTGCCAACACACAGAAACTCCCGGACCAAAGCTGCAGCTTCCATGTCTAGACACAGCTACCTCCCAGTCTGCCACCTACTTCCAGGCTGGTGAATCTATTCCTGGGATCACTCTCCATGACCACTCAGTAATCTGAAAATCTAACAATCCGGCACTGTACAAGACTGTTTGGCCCGTTTGCTTGCAGTTGTTCGAATAATATAAAGAACCGTGAGTCATTTTTGCACAACAATGCCTCGTCTGTTCCCTGAATACAGCTGTAACACCAAGGGTACCCCATCCATTATCCAGGGACCTCTACTACGGACATTAAAAGGGGTTGCCACCAAGGGAGATTCAAGTACATCAGCGACACCACCGACTGGAGACCTGCTAGGCTGTAGGACAGCCCTCCGGCCCCATACCAAGCACCGTGACATAAGTGTGCCTAGGCCGCAAACACCAGCCAATCCGGTATTATGTGCCCCCAGTGCCTCCATGCCCCAAGAAATCTAGGCCCCGGTGGGGGATGTTGCATGTACAGCTCGTAAAAATCAGTTGTGGGTTGTACATCAGCCCAACAAAAGGTCTGAGGCACAGATGTTCTACAAATGACAGGGTCAATCTGTCGGCCCTTTCACGTCATTATTTCAGATAGATACAAGGGAAGGAAGTTAAATATTTCCGTTCCCAGGCATTGAGAGGGTCTAAGCCAGTTAAAGTCCTAGTGGTATATAGTCTTTTTACTTAAAACCCATCAACCTGAAGGCATTAACCTAGACAGGATCTAAAGGAAATCTACTTGTCAGGAATCTCTATTTAGTAGATCATGAGGAAGATTCTAACTAATCCCTAATCACCTTTTATATCTGCCAAAACCAAAATATACCTTTTTATACTTGATTTTTATGGTAATACCTTCAGAGACTTATTGGGGCATGCGGTAGCCTCTAAGAGCCCAGGGCTAAGGCACTTTATGCTCAAAAAAGCCTCCGCAGAGAAGAAGCCCCCGATTGTGGCTCCCGGCTGGTGCTTACTGAGCCAGTAATTAAAAAAATAAAAATAAGAGTTATAAGAAGATAAACAGTGTTCAAAGATGGGGAATCTACTACCAGGATCAACTAAATAAGTAGATTCCTGATGTGGTAAATTTCCCTTTTGCTAAGTATTGGCACTCGCCTCTTGTGGGGAAGGGAGGAGTGAGGAGCGCTCACGCTTCCTCCCGGTTGTTGTGCTCGCCCGACGAATAACCTAAAGATTTGGTGAGATTGTTTCTATTTACTTCTTGTCATACCCTTGCAAATATACTACATATTTACTTGATTGATTCCATATGTATCGTATCACACAGATACTGTAATCTAGTTATGTGTCTGGCCTCTTAATACTAGGGATATTGATACCAAGGTGTAGGTGGATAGTAAGGGACCCACTGTTATCCTCTCCGTCTCCCTCTGGAATGTTTGGGAGTACAGGCCATTTTTTTATTCATTTTTGGGTTGAATCTTGTGTGGTACTTTTAATTGTGATAAGTAAAAGGTAAAGAAATCAACAAGTTAGAAAAACAAAAAAACAAGATGTCCGACGCTTAGGGCTACTAATTATGCATGTTCATGCTGGGAGTATGGAGAGGGAAGTGACATCACACGAGAGGGGTTCTTTTCTTAGGTGATCCGGCGTGTACAAGCATATCAAAAGACAACGCCGGGATTTTTTTTAACTGGTTGATTCCTTTAAGTTTTAATCGTGGCCATTTATTTTAAACTATATTTCAGAGGAGATGAAAGTACATAAAGCAATGAAGACCCGCGGCGTAACTACGAGAGGCAGGGGCCTATTGGAGACTTTGAATTGGCCCTTCCTTCCCGCTTAATAAATATTGCAATCATATATACACTGACATTTCTATATACCTATATTCATAAACATACAGTTACTCACATACACACGCACATATAGAGCATGTACAACATCACATATACACACATATACAGTCCCATTACAGACAAACAGAAATTTAAATACAAATACAGTATATACACACATATACGTCATGATATGTATATAATGGTGCACATTCTGCATTCTTTAGAGTCAGGTCAGAGAGAGGCCCCCTGACATGTGGGCCCCATAGCGCTTGTTATGGCTGCAACCCTGTGGTTCCGCCCTGGTCAAGCAAGACCAACCGTGTTGAGTCAGAAGATAGAGGATTAACCCCTTCCCGACGTGCACTGGTAAGCCGGTAAGTCTTTGTGCATATGCTAGCACCGATCACGGGTATTATCCGTACATCGCGGCCAGCAAAAGCTGCCGACGGCTTCAAAAAGTTGGTGATGATCGTTAATCCCTGTGACAGTCTCGTTTTAACCCATTCATACAATGTGCGATTGGCAAGTATTGGTTAAAATCAATCAGACAACCTAGGGTTAAAGTAAAAATAAAAAGTAAAAAAAAAAATTAAAAAAAAAAACCTAAAAATTCTAATCACCCCCCTTCCCTAGAACTGATAGAAATATAAATAAACAGTAAAATCACAAACACATTAGGTATCGCCGCATCCCAAATTGCCCCGATCTATCAAAATATAATAATGTTTTTCACTGCATTTAACCCCGTAACGGAAAATATGCCATTTTGAAAACTATAAAAAAATCTATAAAAGTGATCAAAAGGTCGCACAGTCCTAAAAATGGGTAACAGGAAAACGTCATCAAAAGTCGCACAAAAAACACCACCCACAGCTCTGTACAAACAAAGTATGAAAAAGTTATTCGAAATTATGAGTTATGAGAAGATGGCAAAATCCCCAAAAACATTTTGTACAGGAGGTTTTCAATTTTGTAAATGTATGAAAACATTATCAAACCTATACAAATTTGGTATCCACGTGATCGTACCGAACCAAAGAATAAAGTAGACATGTATTTGTGGCGCACAGTGAAAGCCTGTAAAATCCAAGCGAAAAGCGGAGGCAAATGCTTTTTTTTCACCATTTCACTGCATTTGGATTTTTTTTCACCATCCTAGTGCACGGCATGGAATACATACCGTCACTATGAAGTGCAATTTGGTGCGCGAGAAAACAAGCTGTCACAGAGCTCTTTATGTGTAAAATTTAAAGTTATAGATTTTTGAAGGTGGGGAGTGAAAAATGATGAAATGAAAAAAAACAAAAAAAGGGCCCGGTCGTTAAGGGAGTAATACGTTGGTCAAAACAATGTAATTACAAGGTAGCATTTGCAGTTTTATGATACCAAGCCTAAATGCAGAGATAAACCCTCCATGACTGCTTTCTTGTTGTGCAGAGATTGCCCTTGTTATTGTGCCTGATGTGCTAGATGCGGCTTTCCACATTTTGATGGATAATTTATACCCCGTGCTGAGAAACCCACAGGTGAATGTTAAAACTTCTTTTCCAGAGGGTTACTTTCCGGAAAGTTATGATTTGAATTCAAAAGAGCTTTTTTTATGTTCAATGGTTTATCATTTTAGGGTTTAACATTCCCTTAACACATAAAATAATTTGTGACTGAATAACATATTAAAGTATATGTTATGACAAAGGGGTTAATACATTCTAAAATTAACTATATGATTGTTAGTTAAATGGGTTGTCAGGTGGTATACATTTATTTTACTGAGGAAACCCAAATGGTACAAAAAATAATAAAGAACTTCACTTACCCCGGACCTGGAACCAACATGACTACAGATCTCCTTATCAGCGTATATTTTCTATATATTTATAGCAGCCCTGAAGAGCTTTGGGAAACAGCGCTGTTGACATTGGGAGTCTGGAATAGATATACTGGGGGTCATTACTAAGGGCCCGATACGCGTTTTCCCGACGTGTTCCCCGAATATTTCCGATTTGCGCCGATTTTCCCTGTATTGCCCAGGGATTTTGGTGCACGCGATCGGATTTTGGCGCATCGGCGCCGGCATGCACGCGACGGAAATCGGGGGGCGTGCTGAACGAAAACCCGACGGATTCGGAAAAACCGCCGCATTTAAAAAAAGAAATGTGTCGCTTGGGACGCGCTCACCTCACTTGGTTCGGCCAAGCGCGCCACCTGGTGGACGGCGGAGGAACTGCCTTGATGATCCGGCAGGACACGTATCCAGCGCAGAGAACGCGCCGCTGGATCGCGAACGGACCGGGTAAGTAAATCTGCCCCATTGTATCTTGGTTTGCAAACTTCAGGTTTGTTTGAGGAGGTGAAGATTAGATTGGAGCGCTAAATACATTGAAAAATGTGCGGTTTCCTGAGAGAACCAATTTGTTTTAGTTTTAGTGTTATAGTCTTATGCAACACCCTCGCCGATGCAATGGCGAAGGAGTGCTTGCGAATACGTCCCACAGCATGTCATCACATCACACAGGGGACATTGCAGTGGTAGCTCCTGCCTGGCAGGGCAGGAGTTAAGTGTTTGTATGATGTAAGATCTATCATCCAATCACCTGCATACATTCTGTCTAATGTAAGCTGAGATGTAATGGAGGAGCAGCCACACCTGACCAGGGAAGTTACAAAACCCCCTGGCAGGAAGTTCTAGAGGGGAGTCTTTCCCAGGAGGGAGAAGAGACCAGTCCTGGTCAGACCTGAGGGTCTGCAGGACATCAGAAGAGTTTAGTTTTAGCCTAGCTCAGATCAGAAGAAGCAGACTGGGTCACCCCGTCTAGGACTCTATTCAGCCAGCATCAACACCAGAGCAGGAAGAGCCTAGCCCCTGCCTCTGAAGAGTGGAGCTAATAGATTAGAGTTAGTGAGGAAAGGGGTATCATCCTACCTTCAAGGGTGATACCTGAAGCACTCCAGGACAAGTGAAGCTTCTATTAGGACACACTACCTCCCAGCCTCCTCTGCATCCAGGCTGGCGATTCTACCTCTGTGGTTCCTCAAAAGCATCTCAGCACTCCACCACTCTGTTAAAGGCACGTTGCTGAAGTTCTGTAAAGAACTGTAAGTTGTTTCTGTTCAACCTCTGCCTCCGTGGTCCCTGCTACTACGGCTGCCATCATCACAGCTCCCTGTCCACCACACAGAGACTCATACTCTAGACACCAAAGGGTTGCCCAGGGAGATCGCTATAGCAGCCGCTCCCTCATCATTTCTTGCCAACACCACCCTGCTGGAGACCTGCCAGGCTGTAGGACAGCCCTCCGGTCCCCCCCATACCAAGCACGTGACACTAGCGTGCCTAGGCCGCAAACCGCCAGCCATCAAGTACTGCGGGCCCCGGCTGGACTCCGGCCCCGAGAAAAGGCAGGCCCCGGTGGATGTTGCACTAATATTCCCTTCTCAAACAAACCTGAAGTATGCAAACCACAATACAAAGTCTGTAACAGTGGCCTCCTAATCATTGTGATAAAATTTAGTACCAGTCGTCTCATATGGGACAGAGGAAGGACCTCTGCACACAATATAATGGACATGTAGATTTTAATTCTTTAACACGCGGTGAGGACCTGGACTCACAACAACATATACTCAAGGGGGCATATTCATCAGTCAGTGGCATGAAGCCGTGAAATAATTAAATGCTTGCTTATTACTACGCACTTGTTATTATTAGCCCTCTCCGCCACCTTCACCCCAGTAGGGGGAAAGCCGGCCAAGCGGGAGGCAAAGGGCGGCAGGGCAACTGTGTGATAGTCACGGCCCTGTGGTTATTTCTACACCAGGCAGGGGCCTAGCGTAGAAGTAAACGCTGCACAGGACACCACCCAATCCATCAAGAGGCTGAAGCCTCTTAATGTTCGCTTGCGAAAAGCAGCGGTGGGGCACAAGCACCGACGTATGATAAATATCCCCAAGGTTGCTATCATTTGAGTAGCCCCATTACAGGTGGCAGCTAACCTAGGCAACATGGGAGATATTGTTGTGAAGCACCAGGGGGGGTAGACTTAGAATAGTCACAGGTAGGCCAAAGTCAAGGCAAGGACAGTCCTGGTACAGGCGCCGCAGTGTTAGGATTGGCATCAAGGTTTGATATCAGATACAGAGTTAGAGAACAAGGATGGGGTCACACACGGACAGGTTGCAAAACAACAGCTCCACAAGTGCTAGCATTAGCCCAGGACATATTACATCAATTTTGACAGATTGAGGGAGATTTATCATAGTATCATAGTTATAGTTTAAAAGACCATATATGACTGTATGTGGTCATCAAGTTCAACCAAGGAAGGGATGAGAAAGGGATTTAGGGGAAGCCTCTATCAAGGTTTGCAGACCTGAAGCCTTGAAATAACCTGGTGAACCACAGGAATGTGAATACTCCTCCCTTTTCGCTGCATCCGCAAAGTGGGCATGAAAGGGGCAGGAATTGGGCGTTACTGCCACGTGCTGGCTCTGTTGAAGGTTATAGTGCAATTCTTTGCCAGGGAGGACCTGGTTCTAGATCAGGCAGTTGCAGCTGGCCACTAGTTACAGCAGCTGGTCGGGGCACTGTTATATCGGCGAGGGGAGGGGCGGGGTTTACATCATAAACTGGCGCAAAATGCCACGATAAACGATTAATCCCCCCTATTGCTCTCACGCCTCAAAACGTAGGTGGTGGTGGAAAGGCATAAAAGCAGGACAAATTCGATCTGAGGAAGGACGGACTGTACAGTTCCCATTCTACATCTTGTACGCTCCAGCAGACATCTCTTTATCAATCAAGTGTATTCATTTCACAATTGCTTTTTATACTGCAGAGTATTTCACATCCTTTTATTTCTAATTTCTCCCTATCTTTTGTGTAACCTGTGGGACCACTTCCCTATTGTCAGGACTGTCATTCGGATCCTTTGTCAGCTGAAATCTCTCGTTTCATTAACATAAAGGATCTTTTTTGGAAATAAGAAGAAAGATGACATATAATTACAATTTTAATATATACGGGGAGAGAATGAATCCGCCCCTTCAGCAGTTTTACATTCAGCACAACTGGCAGGTTTAGAAGAACTTTCATGGTTCATTGAGTAGATGTTCAAACAAACACAGCTGCTGTATGGTCTGCTGACCTCATTGTAAGAAAATCTGTGCATTCTTCCAAGACCTTTCTGAGCTATTTAAGTGGATATTCCATCTGGTGTCTTCAGTCATCATAACCCATTGGTTATGTTCTTCCTTCAGAAAATGTAGATTACGGGAAAGATTCACATGTATGAATAATGGACAGAATCCACTTTTAATACCATTACTTTTTCAACTGAATCTTTGTAACCAAACTCTTATTCATCTACCACAGCAAGAAGTTACAGCGATTGTCCCGAAACATCAATACCTGTAAATAACCAAACTCTTGCTCTTAATGGGGGGGATGTATTAAGATCGACATTTGCAAGTCTTAATCTTCTCCCTACTGCCCAGCACCACAGATCATTCGCAGGTGCTGGTGTGAATGTTTCATAATTCCCAAGTAAAGAACCACGCGGATAGGGCTACATGTATGCATACATTACTACATAGGTAATATTTTGTTGGTGGTAATTTGTCGTCCTGATACAGTGATGGTCATGTTATTATTTCCTCAATAATGGTTTTATGTGATATATACACTCACCGGCCACTTTATTAGGTAACCATGCTAGTAACGGGTTGGACCCCCTTTTGCCTTCAGAACTGCCTCAATTCTTCGTGGCATAGATACAACAAGGTGCTGGAAGCTCTTGAGATTTTGGTCCATATTGACATGATGGCATCAACACAGTTGCCGCAGATTTGTCGGCTGCACATCCATGATGCGAATCTCCCGTTCCACATCCCAAAGATGCTCTATTGGATTGAGATTGGTCACTGTGGAGGCCATTGAGTCCAGTGACCCATTGTCATGTTCAAGAAACCAGTCTGAGATGATTCCAGCTTTATGACATGGCGCATATCCTGCTGAAAGTAGCCATCAGATGTTGGGGACATTGTGGTCATAAAGGGATGGACATGGTCAGCAACAATACTCAGGTAGGCTGTGGCGTTGCAACGATGCTCAATTGGTACCAAGGGGCCCAAAGGTGCCAAGAAAATTTCCCCACACCATGACACCACCACACAGCCTGAACCGTGTGATACAAGGCAGGATGGATCCATGCTTTCATGTTGTTGACGCCAAATTCTGACCCTACCATCCGAATGTCGCAGCAGAAATCGAGACTATCAGACCAGGCAACGTTTTTCCAATCTTCTACTGTCCAATTTCGATGAGCTTGTGCAAATTGTAGCCTTCAGTTCCTGTTCTTAGCTGAAAGGAGTGGCCACCGGTGTGGTCTTCTGCTGCTGTAGCCCATCTGCCTCAAAGTTCGACGTACTGTGCGTTCAGAGATGCTCTTCTGCCTACCTTGGTTGTAACGGGTGGCGATTTGAGTCCACTGTTGCCTTTCTATCAGCTCGAACCAGTCTGCCCATTCTCCTCTGACCTCTGGCATCAATAAGGCATTTCGCCCACAGAACTGCCACTCACTTATGTTTTTTCTTTTTCGGACACATTCTCTGTAAACCTAGAGATGGTTGTGCGTGAAAATCCCAGTAGATCAGCAGTTTCTGAAATACTCAGACCAAGCCCTTCTGGCACACAACAACCATGCCACGTTCAAAGGCCTCAAACACCTTTCTTCCCCATATGATGCTCGGTTTGAACTGCAGGAGATTGTCTTGACCATGGTTCTACATGCCTAATGCACTGAGTTTCCGCCATGTGATGGTGATAGGAAATTAAGTGTAACGAGCGGTTGGACAGGTGTACCTAATAAAGTGGCCGGTGAGTGTATTATATATGTATATACATTTTTTTCTGTTGTTGGTAGGGGTTATATACAGATGATGTGAGACTTACATGGGAGGGGCTAGTAACCGTCATTTGATACTGTGCATTTTATTATTACCTTATTAGGAATTTCTGCATTAAGAAATTCTTTTTAGATTGTAAAGAAACAGACTGCAAAATGGCTCTTAGTAACAATGTTGCTATTAGGTTGCTATGGCAAATTTGTCTACAGGATTTAAGACAGGCTTTTCTCTCCTATCATGTTTGTTACCCAGCTGTCAGTGCTAACCCTTCCTGCTCTCTCCCTGGCTGTAGTATGCTATGAGCAGCACAGTGGTGTTGAATATATGAGAATCTGAGGGAAACAATTTTCTGTTTAAAAAGGGGTGTCAGTTAGTTACTTGGGCTCTCTGGGAACCTGCCACTGGCTGTATTTGTGAAAAATGTGACAGGTTCCCTTTAATCCAACCCCTAGATGAGGTATAAGTGTTGTGATGCCAGGTAGAGCAGTTAATTCCCTATTCTGATCCCAGAATAAAGGTTACAACTCATCACTATATCAAAGGGCAGAACAAACAATGGAATTCATCGCCCGGAGAGGCTCGTTCAGT
This sequence comes from Engystomops pustulosus, assembly GCA_019512145.1. NCBI lineage: Eukaryota > Metazoa > Chordata > Amphibia > Anura > Leptodactylidae > Engystomops > Engystomops pustulosus. The sequence goes on from CM033645.1 coordinate 15,062,337, forward strand.
CCTGATTAAACCTTGGATGTAATTTGTTCAGTAAAGCAAGAAATACTTCATACAGTTCAGTTGTGTTTCCTTTTTCTTTCTGTGAGACTGGTAATCTGTTTCCCAGCAGGTAATACTGAACTCTTCTGAAAACCAAAACATACATCAAGCCATTTGGGCTTTTGGCAGTGACCCCGCTGTCAGGTTCGTATTCCTGTACAAATACAAATTGCACTTTCCCCGGAGGCCTGAGACGCGTGATAGCCTTCAGAATTACAGTCAACCCACTTACTTCTGTCAGCTTATTAAATGTCCCCAAGACATTTTTTCTCTCCATTTGCTTCGCAAAAATGCCAAATCTGTTTTCCGTAGTAAACAATGAGCTTAGCAGGTGGACAGAGTAACATTTGCATTCGTGGATTATTAATGCCGCAGGTAACTAGAAAGTACATAAAATCTTAATAAAGCGAGAAGCAGAAAAAAACAAAACAGAGTACAAAAATAGTCAGCGAGAAAACTTCTAGAAAAGAGGGAAATAAATTCCGATAGGAAATCGCCCGTCTACTTCAGGCGAGGAGTTGATTCTCTCACTGTATGGAGCGTTTGGGTGTTGATATACTTCTCAGCCTGACGCTGTATTATTTGCAGTAAAATAATTTTACTATTTTGCTTTTTTCATGGCTTCGCGGCGCATTTAATTACTGAGAAGTGAATTCTTTCTCTTGTCTTTTATAGGCGCTGGAAGCAGAGGAGCTGAAGGGGGAATTACAGAACGAAGCGGATTGAAATTATAACTTATTATTAGTCCAGTCTAGTGTCTCGACTGCCAATCACTTTCAGTTACCTATATAGAAGATTTAAAGGGAACCTGTCATCAAGAGTAGACACGATAATTCTTAATCACCCCTATTGTGCTTTCAATGAAAAGATGAACCATGTTGGCCACCCACTGGTATGTGGCCCCATCCACGGCTGCTTGGCACTGCCCATTGTGGGGTGTGGGAATTGGTGACAAGATCTGCAATTTCCGACAAAGTACACACTGTTACATTCACCATGCAGTGAGAGGGACTGGTAAGGACAGGAAGTGGACAGAGAGAGGACTTCCTGTCTGCTCTGGTTAAAATTTGAAGAGACACTGATCTGTCAATCCAAACAAGGAGAGTGGTTCACTGGCAACCTGAAGAAAACTTGACTCTTCTCTTCAATAGTTGACTCACGTCTACTCATTTGCAGGTCAGAAAAACCGCTGTAATTAAGGTACAGTGTCTCAGTACCAGATAATTTTAGGTCATATGGGGACCATTAACCCTTTAGCAGCAGGAATTACTGGTGTGAAGGCTACAATTCTGGTGACAGGTTTCCTTTAGGCTATATGGCTAACCTCTCCTCCTGTTTCAGCCTGCTGCTTAGGATGGAGTGGGTAAAGGCTGCCATCAGCAGTGCCTGACACTCCATTCACTAAACTACAGGGTGAGGAAAATTCTCAGGACACCATTTTATTTCTGACATAAAAGGGAAAATTATATCAGAATACTCCAGCAAGTAAAAGGTGAGAGGTCCTATCGTTTGGGCTATGTCTACAATAAGGCTGCCATCTGGAAAGCTTCTATGGGATCAAGGACAAATTTTTCCCATAGGAAGGGGGGGGGGGCATGTAGTATATCAAACATTCAAAAAGTTATCAACTTTTAAAAAGTTAGAAACAAAAGTTATCAAGTTATGTGATTCAAAAATTATCAACACAGAGATTCTCAATAGATTCTCATAACAATTTTTGCATTCAGCTCATCCATTGTCCACTCTCGTATGAAGTGCTGATGCACAGATCTGTGAGTAGGGGCCAGGCCTGCGGACAACTTGCAACAAAAATGGCGATCCAGCATTACGGCAGTGAAAAGAAAACTTCTGTTAACACATCCTAATTTATTAAGTTTAGATTTAAAACATGGTAGCGCCACTAGAGGTACTTGGTCTGACGCGTTCCGGACCATTCACGTCCTTAGTCGTCTTAGTGAAGGGAGGAAATATATAATTTCACACTAAACCGACCCGTATTCCCTCCTGTTATGCATCTGGCCGGAGAAGAGGTGTCAGGGAACCAGGGGTCACAGGACCAAATACATTGATGTTCAGCAGGGACATAACTTATTTTTGTTACTTTAATCGCTTAGGCCACTGATTGACTGCAGCGATCGCAGGTTACCGATCACATCCACTCCAGAGTTATAGGAAAGAATTTATTTACAGCATTTATTTTGCAATTGGCTAAATCTGTGGCACAGTACCGGACAGTATATAGATGATATATGTGTATATTGGGGTCTTAGGGCAATGATCAGCCCCCAGCTTTATAATGCTGAATGTCATATCTGGTGTACCCAGACCGCAGCTGTCACCAAAATAGGTGGAAGCCTCTTCATAGCCTGAGGATAAATAAGTGGTGTCAAACTTCTACCGATCTCAATGACCTGACATCATCAGCTTGGACAAACCCCTTTAAGCCATAACATGTGCCATAATACACTCCATTCTCACAGCTGAAGAACAGAGATCACATTTTCATTGGAGTTTTATCACCTCCCTATGTGTATTCCGGCATCTCTATAAAACACACACAGTGGGGCAGATTTACTTACCCGGTCCATTCGCGATCCAGCAGCGCGTTCTCTGCGCTGGATTCGGGTTCTGCCGGGATTCACTAAGGTAGTTCCTCCGCCGTCCACCAGGTGGCGCTGCTGCGCTGAAAAGCATTGGAACGCGCTGGAGTTCACTGAGCCGGGCTGAGTGAAGGTAAGTGCAAGCTCCGCGATAATTTTTTTGTTAAATGCGGCAGTTTTTCTGAATCTGTCGGGTTTTCGTTCGGCCACGCCCCCCGATTTCCGTCGCGTGCATGCCAGCGCCGATGCGCCACAATCCAATCGCGTGAGTCAAAATCCCGGGGCAATTCAGGGGAAATCGGCGCAAATCGGAAATATTCGGGTAATACGTCGGGAAAACGCAGATCCATCGGAAAACGGAATCCATCCAACATGGCAGATACTTTTTTATCCTATATTAAAATAAATATGAATTAAAATATGACTAAAGCATACATTGGATTACTACAAGTTCCCCTCTTGTATGGATTGTACCAGTAACTGATATTTGCTTACGATGTGGGTCACCAGAATATGGCACATATGGTGGGATTGTTTTATATGTCACACTGATTCCCATTTTCTCCAAGGACAGGCCCCGTTCATGCTTGATATGCAGGCAACCCGTTATTCCAAGATGGTAGAAAACTTTGCAGCCTCCACTGTTTCTTGAGGAGTTGTTTGCGGAGATTGCTCTAACTCAGCAAATGGAGGACTTTATAGGTCAGAACCTTGAAGTCCTAGATCTCTACAGCTTGGCTCCTTGGTGGCTATTATTCTCCATGTTTGCCCCAGTGGGCACTTGCAGCTTGACACTGCTGGGTTATTGAGTTGAGCACTTCCGAGTTTGACTTGCTGCACCATCCTGTATTGTGGTGTCTTCTCCGTGGCCTCCTAGCCTGTCTACACTTTCCTATCTGCCTCTCTGTTTTCTTTCTAATGTTGATTTGTGAACGTTGTACCTTCCTTATCATGTCCTAATGGGCGGATGTGCCATATATGTATTCTGAATTTTATTAATATAAATACATTAATAACCAACATGATCCAACCTATTTTATCTCACCCCCCATCCAAGATCTAGCTGTACAATCTGAGTAAATTAAAGTATTACTAGATGTTTCTACAGACCACCTACACTACACTAAAATGGAGAGCCTATGATGGTGAAGGACTCTAGAAGTAATAGACCCCCATGACATGTTTCACTAGTGTATACTGATATCCTCGGGGTTAATTGGGGCTGAATAGGTAGAGATTTTGGGAGTTGGTGAGTGGCTGTGGGAGGGTAATCTCCCACCTCCGTTACCACTTGATTTGGTTATACTATAATTAACTAAATTACAGTTGGTCCCACTTATCATTGGTCCTTGAGCTTTAACAGTTATTAGTATATCAGACATATTTTTCAGAAAGAAGTGGGGGCAGAGGGAGACATGTGAATAGTGGATTTTTTATTTACCCCTCTCAACTTTTTGTCCAGGTTCTTCAGATTTTATTCACACTTTAATGGTCTACCATGTCTACTGGATTGAACTTTAGTACTCCTGGGCAAGACTTATCCTAGACTATCCTAGTCCATTATTAACACTTTAATATTTATCAGGTGCCTAATGTGACAACGGGCTGTTTTACTTAATGGGCAATGGTGCCATGTGCCATGAGACTGTTGCCTCAGGAAGCACCTGTTGCAACAAGATGGGGGCCAGCATCATTAGCACAGTCACCTGACACTCTTCCCAACCAATGTCAGCATGGGTGGGGCACACTACATGGAGAGACCACCAACTAGAAAAATAACCTATTACTACCAGATATGGTGAAAAGTGGGGCTTATGTAGCTTAGCTTAGGCAGCAAAGAAATTAGGGGCACCCCTGCTAAAGTAAATCCACCCCAGGCAAGTAATAAGTATATAATGTTTGTGTTGTGTGGATGTGACATTATAGGGGCCACATAATGTCTCAGTTTCAACAATTTTGCTTAATAATCCCCATTAGGTAAAAGGGTTAATGAGAAGCATTTAATATTTGGGCTTGAAAAACTGGTCTTCATGTCGAATTAGTATCAGATTATCAGGAGTCAGGCACAATCCATGTACAATGTGCTTGTTTTGTCAGATCTCATGAATGGTAGGCAGGTAATTCTCTATTCTAGCAGAATGATAGCCATCATCTCACATCCTCACTCGTCTTGACAGCTTACAAGATAAACACGTCAGGAGGAGATTTGCAAATACTTTCCCATGGAATTTTAACGCAAGTTGGCAACAGTGTTGGCTTTCATGCATAGCATGGAAACAATCCGCAGCCGAAAAGTACGTTTTCACTCCTCAGTAGGTTTTAGATGTGAACCATCCAAACAAGCTAAGTCCTCATAATCACTAATATTTCTGTGCTTCACGTGGTCCACGGGACATTCTGTATAATTCTACCAGGATGTAATGTTGTTCTGCAGAGGAAGTTATAACTCTGTGCTGGGCATAAAATCACCAAGAAGTGGTGCAAAGACATGAGTGACCCCAATAAACATCTAATATGTAATGGACAGATACATCGGCCTACATCAGAGGTTGTCAACCTGTGGGTCGTGAAGCCTTACAAAGTCAAACATCTGTTTTACAGGGGTCGTCTAGGACCATTGCAAAAAGGTTTTTTGATGGTCATCTGATGGTCTTAAAGAGGGCCTGTCACCCTGAAATACTAAAGTAAGCAGCTCCTAGTGCTACAGCATATGCCGCAGTGTTACACTGCAAGCGTTATCGGAAACTTCTGACAAACACTCCTGGGCTGTACTTTACAAACGCTGGATTGCTCTCAAAGCGAGGGGGTGGGGTTAGGAGCAGTGACTGCCGCATAACGCGCAGCAGTCACCGCCGGCCTATGGAGTGAGTGACGCAGTCCGGAGAAGAGGCAGCTCCTAATGCTGTATTTCAGGGTGACAGGACTGTTTAAGGACTGTTACACCTGCTGTGGCGACAGGGAGCAATCATTGCTGTGCCTACTGGGGACATCCCTGTTGTGGCTACTGGGGGTATCCTTGCTGTGGCTTCTGGGGGTATCACTGCTGTGGCTACTGGGGGCATCTTTGCTGTGGCTTCTGGGGGCATCCCCCCTATGACTACTAGGGACACCCCTGCTGTGCCTACTGGGGGCACCCCTGCTGTGGCTACTGTGGGCATCTCTGCTGGGGCAACTGGGGGCATTCCCACTGTGACTACTGGGGGCACCCCTACTGTGTCTACTGGGGTGACCCCTGCTGTGCCTACTAGGGGTCAAACCTGATGTGGCTATGAGGGGCATCCCTGCTGTGGCTATTGGGGGTCATACCTGCTGTGGCTACTGCGAGCAATCCTGCTGTGGCTACTGGGGGGTATTGCTGTGGCTATTGGGGGTATCCCTGCTTTGACTACTGGGGTCATCTCTGCTGTTGCTACTTGGGGCAACTCTTCTGTCGCTACCAGGGGTCTTCCTTGCTGTTGCCACTGGGGGGGCATTCCTCCTGTAACTATAATTATGATCCACCACAGTAGCGAAATTACAGATATGATGTAGCAACAAAAATTATTTTTTGTTGGAGGGTCACCACAACATGAGGAACTGTATAAAGGCGCACGGCATTAGGAAGTTTTAGAACCATTGGTCTACAACCTGAAAGCCAGTGATTACTCATATCACCATATATATAGACAACCAGGGGCGTAACTTGAGTGGGTGCAGAGGTTGCGATCGCACCCGGGCCCAAGAGGTTTAGGGGACCTTATGGTGTCACTTTCCCATATGAGAAGACTAGTACTCTAAACCATACATTATAGTCGGGGGCCTGGCACAGACTTTACACTGGGGCCCATCAGCTTCTAGTTACACAACTGCAGACAGCATATACAATACTATATATCACATATGTCCTTTACATTGTTTCATATAATTTATAATCCATACAAAGTTCCTAGTTCACATTGTTAACATATTGTGGACATATAAGCCCGAGGGGTAAGGCAGGGTAGATGCCACTCAATGAGAGTCACCTACTGAGCCCGGTTATTACACATTTGTTTTAGTCTGTGTGATATCTATTAATTCAGAAACCTAGAAACATTTATTTCTATGGGTTAACATTTTATGGATGTGGTTTCCATGGATCCAGGTGGGAGCCATCTGTCCGAGCCGCATCTTTTAGTGACAATTTTGGTAAATCTGCCCTGATGGTTTTTCGTTTGCAGTAGTAAAAGACCTTTATGGGAATTGAGTCTCTTGTTTTATTCACAATAACAGGAGGTCGTCAGACTAATAAAAGTCTCAAACAGTTTCTTATAAAACCTCAGATTGCAATAACACATATAGAATATCGATTTATATAATGTAATATTGATCTTCTATTAATATATAATCCTTCTATCATACACCAGCTGGGTAATGACTGCAGGAATTCAGATAACTAGTCTGATGGGAATTGTAGTCCTGGGAATGGATGAGAATATCTTACATGTCTATATTGTTTCCAGTCAGTAATAAGTCTGTGCTAACAAGAAGAAGCAATGGTCCTGTGTACCTACCTCCAAAGTCAACCTACCAAAATATGCCCTGAACACGTAATTAGAGAAAATAATTAGCATCATCTTTATTGATCATAATTCATTAAAAATTGGAGAAAAGAAACCCAGTAATTGACTCCCACTCTTTCCCCTAAAGATATATTGAAAACATTCCCTTTAACTGTTGATGGATCACAGCCTAGAACTGAGCACCAGCCCAAACACACAAGGGCCCAGATTTACTAAAGCCTAAAGCCCCTGCGCCAGTTTTCTGTCGGACTTTGCACATTCTTTCATGTACAAACTGCTTGCACAGGTATTTAAGAAGTGTCTGAGATACATTTGTGGTGCACACTGCACCCGACCCATAACAAATACCTGCACTGAAGGGGGCGTTCCGGTGCTCAGTCGGACTGTGTGACACATTTAACATGCAAAGTGTGACAGAAGTGAATCACATGCCCCATGTTAAAGGTGCACCAAAAAAAAAAGTTGGTGCACTTTGTCGGAACAGTGCAGGGGGTACCAGATTCATGCAGAAAGGGAGCCAGAAATCATGAATCTGGCGCCCCCTGCACACTACACAGGACACTGCACATAGTACAGACTACACTGTTCTTAGTAAATCTGCGTCAAGGTGTACAAGCTCCATCCATTGATCCCGAAAACCTCTTGCTAGTTAATTTACATTTTTGCTCTGCCATGAAGCATTAGCTTAAAAACAAGTCTCCATAGACTGCTGCGTTTCTTGTACACGAAACAAAGGCCTCTTCCACCAAGAAACTGCAAGTCCAAAGAAGAAATGCACTTGTACAAAGACATCGCAGGTTTTCATCATGTTCCATGTCTTTACCGCTTTCCTTACCGGGCGCTTTTCTATTTTTGTGTTTACTCCCCTCTTTCCACAAGCCATATCTTTTTTATATTTTTCCATTTACATAAGGCATAGGAGGGCTTATTATCTGCAGGACAAATTGTACTTTCTAGTGGAACTATTTTATATTTTATTTATTTTACAGGGAAGTGGTATAAAAATTCCAAATGTGTTAGAATTGCCAAAAAAACACAGATGTGCCATATTCCCACTTGTTTTGTTTTAACATCTTTTCCGGTGCAGTCCAAATAACACCTCCACTTTATTCATTGGGTTGGTACGATCACAGGGAGACCAAATCAAGTCAAGTCAAGTTTTTATCCCCCAAAAAATTCTTAGTTTTCTGACAGCAATAACTTTTTCATAGTTCAGTGCATGAAGCTGTCTATGGTGTCGTTTTTTTGTGGGACAAACTGACGTTTTCATCGATACCATTTTGGAGACTGAACAACCTTTTAATCACTTTTAATTAGCATTTTTATGTTCCGAAATGGCAATAAAATGTTGATTCGGATATTTGGGTGCTATTTCCCATTACAGGTTCACCACTGGGAATAATAATTTTTATATTTTGATAGATCAGACATTTTGGGACACAAGATACCTAACATGTTTATGGATTTTACTTGTTTATATATGTGATCTAGGAAAAGGAAGTGATATATGAATTTCTATATTTTTTTAAAAATTATATTTATATACAGTATATATATATTCTACTATTTTTCCAACCCCCCTACAGGGTCTGAACACTCATACAATATGCTGCAGTAGAAATGTATTACATATTGTAGATATACTATTTAGACAGACTGTAATATACATATGTGAATGACACCTTGAACATGCTCCCAGCTGTCATTGCATCAAAAAATGGTGACACCAAGGTAAATCACCAACCGCGGGTCGTATGAGGGGACAGCTTCCAAAAGGAAAGTGGGGAAGAGCTACAGAAAGGAAGGCAGGAAGATAGGGGGAAACAAAAAGGCAAGACTAAGGTGTTTGGGGGGGGGGGCTAGAAAAATGGTGGCTCTAGGTCTGCTGAAAGAGGGTAATAGGTGAGGGTCTACAGAAGGGAGGCATAAGTGGGCTACAGAAATGGGACATTGTAAGCGAGGGCCAACAGAAAGGGATATGTGTGTGTTGGAGCTACTGAAAGGGAGGGCAGTATGAGTGGTGGCCAAAGTCAAGGGGGGATTATACTATGTGAGGGTGGGAAGGGCAATTGTTGTGGAAGCCCCTATATCGGCTGGGGGAAGGGGGGGGGGTTGTTTTAATGGCCAGTTACTAGTTACACCCCTGTCTGCAGGGACAAAAGTCATCCTATTATTTTTAGGTTGACCCATCTCATTTTGTAGGTGTGCAGTAGACATTTATTATCCGCTGATGCTCTTGTATGATGTATCCCCACCCCTCCGGCACTTCAGGATACATCAGAGTGCCGGAACGGGCAGCTGTGCCCATGGCCAATTTTACACCAGCTACTACTACAAATTTTCAGGCCTGAATGTTCACATGCTATAGATAGTGTGCACGCAGGGAAATACCCCACACTCACCCACACTGCCTCCCTTCATATCCCACCATGCCCTATTGATGTGGAGATAGTGTCAAGGAGAAAATAATTGCAGTTATTGGCGGTTTCCCAACTTATATGCCAAAAAAATTGGCATACAAGTCCTGATACATGTCCCCCACATTCCCTGTCCATAGTATATAAATGTCTGATTTTTGGGAACAGACTTCAGGAATCTAAGATATTGGGAAAACAGGGGTCCAAATGTTTCCTGAAGAGTCCATCTGGAATATAATGCAAGTGCACATACATTTCTGTAATGGGGACTGGGGATATGGTATATACATTTATTATTCCTTTTTAGTTAAAGCCATAAAAGACGAGGCTGTAGACCACCAGGGCTTAGCTGTGTACTAAGTATCCTTGCTCCATAGAATAGACTGCACAGTGTCCTCCTGCAATCCCCTCACATCTGGGGGGTCTTCAGCTACACATAGAGATGACAGCACATGGACGTCAATGATATTTACTGTTATTTTGCGCATCGGCAGCTGCTTTACATACAATGTAGATTTTACTAGTTGCCTTTTGCAGGAGAGGTGATAAAAACTCACATTTGCTATCTCCCATCGCCATTAAATATGCGCACAGATAAAGGGCAGTTCATCCGGAAAGAGCGCGGTCCTGTGCAAGGAATCTATTAAAATTTATAATCACCGAACAAGTCTATAAACCTGGAGCAGAATGAGATAGCGACAGGGAAAAGATTAGAGCGCGGGGGAAACAGTAAAGAATTTTCTACAGGAGATAACCGTTGTCTAACCAAAGAAATAAGTGGAAGGCTTATCGGGAATATCGGTTATTATCTTCCTTACATGTATTCCTATCCGGTATGTTACTCATACACAGACCTGGCTGCACATCCGACTTCCATTTTCTAATAAGAATTACCATTTTGCATGAGACCTCTCCGCTATCAGATTGTTCTGCAATGTAATTATTCTTAGTAAATGAGTCTGTGTTATCTAGATACCTGCACACAATGGGAGGACAATGACAAGTGCGATCACCATGATACCATAGGATGCGCTCAGGGACAATAAACATGTCCTTCAAAGTACAACTCCACTGATTTTTTTATATACGGTCATTTGGTCCCAATATATGGAATTTTTTCATTGGGTTTGGTCATGTGACAATAACTTGTCTTTCTGTTGTCTGTAAGGGGATAGATAACTAGACAGATAGGTGATAGATATATAGACAGGAGATAGATGATGAGCATCTTCACCCGGGTATTCAACCAAGGGGTACTAAAAGAGCAATACATCCTCTGTCCACATGAAAGGGGCCCCTTTAGGACAGGGAGCCCAAGGCAAATGCCCAGTTTGCCACACTCTAACCCAGGCCCCGATTGGAGATACAAGTCCTATCACAGCTACTGCTGATGCCCATACAGACTTCTGTCACACAGTTATAATGTAGAAGATGTCAATGTTGTCTCCCTTACTATCTACATATGGTTTCTAATACTGTCCTCACAGCAGGCAGAGATGGCAAAACCATATAGTAACAAAGTGGGTAATAAAATGGATGCCAATAATCATTAAAAAAAAATAAGACATTAAAGACTACAAACAGTCATATGAAACAAAAGGAGTGAGAGCTAACAGTTTATGTGGTGTATTTATCATGCGCTCACGCTCCGGCGTATGATAATCCCGCCACTTCTCCAGAGCAGCAGGAGCATCTTGAGCTGCAGGGAGTGCGCAGGAGCAGGGACAGGAACGCCCCGCTCCTACCGGGTACGCCCACTCACTTGCCAGCAGTGCCTGCCCTTAAAGCCCTTCCTCATGATAATTAAGCGGGGGAGGCTACTCCCCCATGCATATCCTCACATGAACACTGCTTCCTCACAGGTTAAGCAGGCAGAGATTGTACAAGCAATTGCCTTTGTCATGCAATGCGGAGGTATCATGATTGATAACAGAGAGCACAAAGAAAGCACAATAAAGAGAAAGGTTTTTGATCCATCAAGATATCTGTTTTTTTAATTGAAAGTATTGGATCTAATGTTGGTTGTTATTAAAAAAGGAATGAATGAATATTACATTTTAGAAATTCCCAAAGTTCCTAATAAAGGTCACATCCCTGAATGATAGGCCAAAGATGAGGTAATGGGTCACATTTACTCACCCGATTCAGCGGCGCTTTCTCCGATGAGGATTCGGGTCTTCCGGCGATTCACTAAGGTCGTGCGCCCAATGTCCACCAGGTGTCGCCCGAGGTCCGCCACAGTTCACAAACCTATTCCTGGTGCCCCCTGATTTCCAAACCGGTAATTTCGGGAAATGAGCCCCAATATGTTTTCTATATTATGTTCATACTTGTCAACTCTCTCAGGAATGTCCTGAAGGCTCCAAAATATTGGTGGGACTCCTTGAGTCGTAGAGGAGTGGAAGAATCTCCCAAACTCAAAGGATATGCCATAACTGAGCAGACCCGTTCAGGTTTGGGTTTGGATGGTTTGGTTGAACCTTGAACAAAAGTTTGGATTGGGTGTGCAACACCATTTTCCAGAGGATAGTTGCTCTCACTGACGTCATCCAGGAGTCATGATCATCAGGAAAATGGTGGTATGCAGGCATTGACAGTGGCATTTAAAGTGTTAACACCGCAATCGGTGCCAGCCTTAACGCCAATCCCAAACTTTTGGCTGCAGCCCTGACCCTAAACTTAAGGTTCAGAACCACTTATCCCTAGCTATTACGTCATGGCAGACTCTCCAGTGATATATGACATGGGCAGTGTATGTGTCAGTGAGGGGCGTAACTACCGTAGTAGCAGCCATTGCAGCTGCTACGGGGCCCGGAGTGTCAGGGGGTCCACCAGAGTGCTGACATTGGTTCCCCCTCTCTGCACATCACTATCCTCCTGCATTCTTTTAGAATCACTCTGTACTGAGTGATTAGAGGATACACAGGGGCTCATTTACTAAGGGTCGTCACTTTCCTATGACTGTGCACCTTTTTCGTGGATTGCACGGCTTGCACAGGTATTTAAGATGTGTCTGGGCTGGGATTGTGGTGCACACAATCCTTATTGTGACGCAGCTGCGCTGCGTCCATGTGACACAATTTAGGGGGCGTGTCACATGATTCGGACTGAGCGCAGGATTTAACTTTCAAATTGTGTCACAAGCCCTAAGATGCACCACTAAAAAGATGGTGAACTCTGGACCTGAGCGGGGAAACAACATATGCACGATATCGGGCGAACCATCTTTGTTAATCGTGGCACAGGGCATTACAGACGGACAATGCACTTTCGGTGAACTCCAGTGGCCGGCTAAGTAAATGTGCCCCACTGTCTCCACTTTGAGAAGTGCAGCCCCTTCTTCATAGAGTTGTCGAGGCACATGGGAAAGGCCCCACAGAACGAAGATGACCAGATAATACACCCCGATACTGCTGTGTGCCTAAGGGAGCCTAAGGAAGAAAGGGCCTCATTCAGAAGTCTGCTATGGGGCCCATCTTCTCCTAGTTATGCCCCTGGTATCAGTCATTCCCCAAAAAATAGGTAGGGTGTCAAGTTTGAAGTGGACCTGACAAATCAAAAAGAGTATGTGATCTGTTTGGGAAAATTTCTCTACCCACCAAATTTCCTATCCCTTCTGCCAGTTTATGGTGTTTACGTAAAATTTTTGTGACCTCTAATTTTCCATTATGTTCCAATTCTGAGTCTATAGAAAAACTCCTAATTACCGAAACATGTGTTCCCCATTCCCTCCTCGCTCCTTCTCTGCCTAATAAATGAAGCAACGCAAATAGGAGAACTCATGTTTTATACGTGTAACGTGTAATAATCCAGTGATGTAAAATACATTATTTAAGTCATCACATGTCTTATATTTTGGATGAAATATTATCCTCCCCGAGTCCGCCAGGAAATTGTGACTCATTGTGGCAAGAAGTTAAAGATAACAACTCATTCAGAGAACTTCAAAAACTCCTCATAATGAAATAAAACGGTATTTTAATTTTAAGATTTTTTTTTTAGGTTTTTTTTTAGTAAGCACCTTGCAGGTTGTACATCACCATGAATGGATTTTTTTTAAGCAGTCTACGTCGACAGAGTTTAGCAACTTAAAGGATTGTATCTGCTTTGGCAATCAGACACAGAAAAGAGCTGGAGGGTCTGAAGACAGCTGTGTCTCCAACTAACTGGACCCAAATTAAGAGAATGTCCTGCCAAAATGTTGAATATCTCCAGCGGTGCCAAAGAATGATATTCAAATATTATCATGTACATCTGTACTAAGTCTAAATATATACAGGAAGACAAATAGGAGAAAATAACACCAAACAGTCCCAGCGGTACAAAAATATGTAAATACATTCTGATAAGGAAACTTTTTGTATAGACTGTACATTTTTTGGTGGAAATTCAAGAATGGTTTTGGCCACTTGAGGCGCTCTTCATTACCAGAGACATTTCACTGCTGCTAGCAGAGGAAACCCATAGGGAATAATAAGATATAGTACAACTCCAGGGAAGTACAGACGATGGTTTATTAGCTGATATGGATGCAACTATAATATCAGCAACATCATCGGTCAACAGGGTTCAGCTGAGGATGCACCGATAAACAGTGTTCTGTTGTTACCAGTATTAAAAAAAACCTGGAGGGTGGGATCCGTTTTCAAACCTTGTTTATTCCAGTATAGGTTTTCTGTATATACAAATAAAGTACCTTTCCTCTCGGCTCTTGTCGCCGTTGTAGCCTTTATTTCTCTGAATCTCTGCTGGAGCTTTGCTAAACAATCGCTTTTGATCTTTTGTGCGATCCGTAGTATAGACAGAGGGGCACATTTACTTACCCAGTCCCTGCGTGATCCCCAAGGTGCGTTGACCGAAGAGGATGAAGTCTGCCGCGATTCAACCAGTTCGTGTGCCCGAGATCCTCCATGTGTCGCTTCCCCGCTCAGGTCCGCCGGAGTTCAACTTCTTCTTCCCGGTGCATGTGAAACACAATTTGAATTTTAAATCCTGCGCTTAGTCCAAATTAGTCGGGGTTTTTCTGACGGCCACGTCCCCCTATTTGTGTCGCATGAAAGTTGGCACGACTGCGCCAAAATCCAATCACATGCGCCAAAAACCCCTGTTAAATGTGGTGCAAAGTGGAAATAGTCGGGAAACACGACGGAAATGCAGTCCGGGAACCCTTAGTAAATGTGACCCAGAATGTGCCATGTACGGACCATGTTTGCGGCTTTTCAGACCTCAATGTGGCCTTTATATTTTAATTAAAAGTTTTATGTCATATATGTGCCCTTTTAGATAAGAGATTAGGTTGTATCCGTTTTGACAAAGATTTCTTCCTTTTTTTAATTGTTATTTTGATCGGAATGTAATCTGTGTGAACTATGACCTCACGTGAACCCGCTGTGGTTTCCAGGCTTCCGGTGTTCGAGTATATATACTGAGTGTCATTGTTTGATTGTATTATGCCTGATGAAAGCTCCAGTCTGGAGCTGATATGCGTCACTTTCCTCTAATAAAGCTTCCTAATATCGACAAGTCTCCTGTGATCCATTGAACACCTGAGCGTCAGTCTGTTTCTTCTTATCTTTCCACTTTGGGTCTCGTTTCTAGTGTGAACTCGGATTTGTTTCTTTCTAGTAGTTTTTGTTAATTCTGCACCACACCTAGTAGTATCCTTCTGGTTCACTAACAGTTAAACGGGTTTTCCCAAAAAGAAAAGATTCTTAAATATACTGAGGACAAAATAACACATTCTCTAATTCACTGTTATTAACAAATATATAGCATTTCACAGATATAAGTCCAACCTGTCTCTAACAGTCCTGGTGTATACATTTTTGTCAGAGAAGATTCTTCTCATGAATAGCTTCTTCTGTCTGCATGATGCAATGCTCCCGCCTCCATTACAAGACCCACTCAGACACAGGCACTTCCTGCCAGCAAACAGCATGCAAAGATTTACTCTACAAACTAAGGATAATATCTTTATAGCAGGGGAAGGAGTTCTAGCAGAGATGTAGCAGAGCTGAAAGTGTCATTGTGTTTTATATCTCATGGATCTCATCATCTCTGATCCGTCTCATCTCTCTTTTTCTTTGTGTCATATACTAGTGAAAGTTCAGAATATAAATGAAAGTGTAGATAAACCTGTACCCCGATTATCTTTATTGTGTAGACATCACATTTCTTTCAAGGCTTCAAACCCCTTTAACTCACTGTGTGATGGACAGAATCCTCACCTATTGGCGCTTGAACCAGGATTCTGACATCACATGAAAGGTCCTGGGAAATAAATCCTCAGTTATAGTTCATACTTAACCAAGCTTGTGTGTATTCTGTCTGCTTATATCTGCTATCTTTAAACCCCTTTGACTACCGTCTATCGATTTGGTACTTCGTTGTCCTCTAGATTTCTGACTTGGCTGTGGAAACTTTTCTTACTCATTCGTTTGTCTTGTCCTTATCTGTTGTTATCACTTAAGCAGGGACTGTCAATTACTTTCAGGGTGTTTTGAGTAAGTAGGTAGGGAAAGTCTGGTGGTTTCTGTTTTAGGGCTCAGTCTGTGTCTTTCTGTTCTCAGCCTGCCACAGAAACCTTTTCATTCCACCAAGGAACTTTTCTCAAGCCAAGGTGATGATAAATTGTTATATACTGTATTTTTCTAATTCTAACTATGATGGTCTAATTAGTATTATTGCACTTCCCAAGTTACAATTAACCTTATTTCCATTTTGCCACCTGCACACTGGATAAAATGACTGAATACCCAAATAAGTTAACCTCAAGAGCCGCATACCAATTCAATAAAAGTTGACCAAGTCCACAGCTTTCGGTAGGTTTGGCCAACCACCTAACAGGGTGAGTTCAAAGTCCCAGGATGCTCTTTTATTTCAGAAATGAAAGGGAAAATTAAATATGTGATACTCCAGCAAGTAATGGGTGAGAGGGCCTCTTTTTTCATCTAAAGCCGCCATTTTGGTTGAAAGGGCAATAACAATAACCACAAGAGATATTAGGAAACTATTGGCTATTGTTTTCTAAGCCAATCCTGTACATCTAATAAGCTTTATGACTGCCTCCCCATTGGAAGGACATGTTGTTGGCCTAATATGGGATCTTTTAAGATGGCCGTCTTCTTATCGTGAGACAAGCCCCTTGTTCTAGAATGGACTATTCAGAGGAGACTACCAAGGTGCAGTGTGCCTTGTTATAAATTTTACTAACTGAAAATCAGAAGAATAAATGGCAAAAAGTTTAAAATGTATTCTGACAAGGGATTTTACCTATACATTACAAACTTTTCATTGTGCACTGGAGGGTCGCTTTAAATGTAAGCCGTCGTGAAATCGTATTAATGCATGACATTAAGCGGTACATTTGCCAAATCTTGGTCATAAATAACCAAAGTGCAGATATCCGAGGCAATGATGTCAACTTCAATTCACTGGTCCAAGACCATATATGCCCAATGACGGGGAATAATGACAAGACATCAGATCTGTAACAGGGTCAATGAAGGAGCGTGTGACAGCATCTTCATGATAGCAGTGCCGAGGCTAAAATTACTTCAGAGGTAATGCTCAATCTTGCTGCACTGTTCTGACCCAATGAATGGATGGATAAACACTGGTAATGAAGGTTTAGTAATGTGAATGTGTAGGGAAAATGCTTGCTATAAAATATGGCGTCAAGTGTCTGCATATACACTGCACTTCTCTATAGACTGCAATGTCAGATGCAACTTCATCGTACACTTGGAGATGTATAGAACCATCCACTCTGAAGTCACCATTGTGCTTAATAACTTTTCCTGCTGTGTTGACCAAAGGTAGGCTACTTATAGGTGGATGACTCCAATGCATATTGTTGGGGCCTACTGCTGTATAGCTAAGTACAAAAAATACCCCCTTTTACAAATTTAGTGGAAGAAGCTTCCTAGCCCTTGCCTTGGACTGCTAAAACCCTGTGGCCTCGTCACAAACCTTCAGATAGGCTCTAACCATAAGCTTAGCCCCTGTTTATGGCTT
This sequence comes from Engystomops pustulosus, assembly GCA_019512145.1. NCBI lineage: Eukaryota > Metazoa > Chordata > Amphibia > Anura > Leptodactylidae > Engystomops > Engystomops pustulosus. The sequence continues at coordinate 15,079,950 of CM033645.1, forward strand.
TATGAACCAGGCTGTCCACCCAGAGGATCATCTGTTGTGTCTGGACTTGAACCCAATACCCAAAACTTCAGACAGGCGCTAACCATAAGCTAAGGCCCTGTTTATGAGCCAGGCTGTCCACAAAGAGGATCCTCTGGTGGATCCTGATTTTAACCCGATAATGGACAGCCATAAGACAAGTACCTCACATGGAGGCTACTAAGGTTTATTTTCTGGGGACTGATACATGATGGCCTGATAATAATTTTATCTGGCAGGCCCAAGAACTAAGAAATATGAAAACATATCCACAATCTAGCAGGCATCAAAATATAAAGGTAAATTCGAGAGTTTGTTAGATGATCTCTCATAGTCTGTGACAGGTGAAGGTCAAGCTCTCAATAAAAAAAATGTACAGAGAATTCCGTATGTTGAAACCAACAGCAGATACTGATGGATCATGCAGATGTAACCTGGCAAGATTATGTTCTGATTTGCAGAGGCCGGACTAAAGAGCACATCCAAGAACATTAACATTAATGTGTCCTCTCTGAAGACTTTCCCAGATACTTCCTGTCCCCATCCAGACTCCGAGTTATAAACTATTGTCTAGACTGTGTTGTTGAACACTCTCTTATTCTTAAATCCAGAATACTCGTCATCATAACATGATCTTCATTGAAACTAAGATTTGTAAGGGTGAAGAGGTTAAATAATGGAGTACCCGCATGGTCTTCATGTGGATGCTGCTCGCTGCTTTATATAGACCCCTGAAGGGATACAGGAAGTTCTATAGGAACACCCGACCTACAAGCGACTCCCAGTTACAGCCTCTCTGCACACTGTGATCTCTGGTAAAGTTCTCTGGATTCTGTTAAACCAACTGCAAGAGTTATCAAAGGTGTCTTTAATAAAGCTTTATTGTTCCCTCCCCATCTTCATTCCCATGACAAGCCAAAATTTTTAAAATCCAGTCTAGAATTACAAATACAAAATAAGTTCTGACTTACATAAAAGTTTAACCTACAGAACCCATCTTGTTCATAACCTGAGGACTGCCTGTAAATAGTGAGGGGTCTACTATTTGGGATAGTCACGGACCGCAATATCGCCGGAATATCCACCGATTTCCAATTTGTGCTGCATTTAGAAGGTTTTTTTGGGATTTTGGACGCGTTTGGATTTTGGTGCATCGGCACCGGCTTTCATGCAACAGAAATCGGGGCGGGCCATGCACTTACATACACCGGGAGAAAGATGGTGAACTCCGGTGGACCTGAGAAGGGAGTAACACATGCAGGATATCAGGCACATAATCTTCTTGAATCGCAGTAGATGTGCAATTCCACCGGACATTCCGGAATGGGGGATTGTGCAGGACCGGGTAGCTATACGTGCCCCAGTGAGTCTTGGTAAAGTAAAAAAACCCTTTCTAGCTGTCCTACCTAATTTCCCAGCCTACCCTAAGCTGTAGTTGACAACTAGTATACATTCCTTTCCTGGGCAAAAGTACAATCATGAAGTCAAAAGCAGATCAAAAGAAACACAGAACAGTTTTTGACAAAAGAATTACAGAAAAGGGCAATGCAATACAGAATCTATAGGCAAACCGATAGTCAAAAAAAGCCAAAGGGTCAAGAAATCCAAAATACAGAAGTCAAGGTAAATGTCAGCAAGCTCAAACTAAGAGATAAAGCTAGCACATGTTAAAATAGCATGCCAACCTTTTTTTTTTAGATGTCTAGTAGATGATTGAACAATTTCTCTGACATCCAGACAGGGCAGACTATCAGGGAAGAAATGTGAGTAGAAGAAGATTCTGTCCATCACAGCTGACTTAACTGTGTACAAGCCAGTGCAAAATCCACAGAAGAAAGACATGTATGGTGGAAATCAATTAAGTAAACATATATTCAGACTAGGAAGGACAGAATGAAATAAAAATACATTGATCGCATACTCAGCTGAATTCTACCCGAATAGGCACAGATGTTACATCATGTTACCACCTCCCTCCCAGTCAGTGTATAGATAATCACTAAATAGCCCATCCCCAGGATACCCTGTAGTCATGATGTAAACAGAAGACCATTATAAAATTAAAAGGTTTTTAATGCACAGGTGGAAGGACCTACAGGACTGGTTGTTGTGTGGAGAGCAAAATTAATCTTACAGCTAAAAGAGAGGAAGGCATGCCCAGTTCAATACTTGGGTTTACAGACATTTGTAGGACCTTTCAAATGTGTCAAGACTTGATAAAAACACGTCTAAGTGGTCAGGGCTGGTGGACCTTGTCCTTATTATATTCAGAGAGCAGTATCAAACTTGGGGTTGATATGACCATGGACCCCAGAAGTCTTGAGCCCCGACAATCCTCATTGATATTTTAATCTGCTGGTCCTTAAAGTGGTTCCAAAAGCCTTTAGAGAGGCTACATCCTTATAAAGTTAAGTTTTTCCATGTATTTTCCAAGGCAAATAATTTTTAGGGTCCTCCTCTAGTCAAGGGTCGGTGGGATGCAGGAATGTGGAACTTATTTACTTGGTGAAGGTCTGAATCGATAGATCTCTACCCTTCGGAGTAAACCCCTTTACCGTGTTTTGAAGTAAAAGGCTAAAAGATTTTTTTTCCTAGACAAACCCTTAAAGAAAATTAACCACGTGGATTTAGTGTTTTTAACCCACGCATACTTACATACTTACTGGTGTGTGCTTTTTGAGTTTTTGCAAAAAAAAAGACATTTATAAATAGGCAAATGAGCCTCAGGGTCTCCTGTGTACATCACAGAATCCCCTTCTGGCTCTGTCTGCTAATTATTTCCACATTCATTCTGTGGTTATGCCTGCCTCCTCCCTCCATTCCCCTACCAGATAGCAAGTGAAAGCCAACTGAGACAGATGGGGCTCATTTGATGTAAACAGGAGCCCCTGAGGTTCATTTACATATTTTTAAAAGTCCTTTTTGCCAAAAAGTAAGCCAATAACAGCTAAATGAAGAACAGATCCTGTTTGGGGTGTCAGAGGTAGATTTTCTGTACCACCGTGCACGATGACGTAAGCAGACACCTGGCAACAGAGTCTGGTGGTACCCGCTTTTCACTAGAGCCAGACACAGAGCAGGCTGAGATTGTTGCGGTATGGTACCACCAGCTCGCTCCACAGGCGCGACTTTGTCCGCGGTGGTGGCCAAGGCAAAGTACAGAGCGTTGAGCAGAATCGTAGTCGGGGACAGGCAGGAGGTCAGGACAGGCAGCACAGGATCAGAGTCGGGACGTAGCGGAAGGTCAGGGCAGGCACCAAAGGAGCGTAGTCAGGGACAAACCGGGGTCACAACGGGAATTCAGAACATGAGCACAGAGCATCAGGAACACATCTTACTCAGAGGCACAAGGCACAAAGATCCGGCAGAGGACACAGGAAGGAGCTGGGAATTTAACAGAATGGGCATCTGGCCCGCGCCAACAATTGGAGCCATCGCTGGATCGAGGGAAGGTGTGACCAGCAGCGGTGTCCGGGGGAGCGGAGAGGAGCTCGGATGTGCCCGGGACGTGGGTTGCAGGAGCACTCATGACAGGGTGACACATGCTAGCATCTAAGTATACTTGGGTTAAAACCACTAAATCCATGTGGTTGATTTCCTTTAAATAAATATTGCTCGGTGCATTCTCATAAACACTTTGACTTAGGTGTTACATTCCCTAACTAAAGTAAAAGAAGAAGGGATGACGGATCAGCGGCACATTATAATATTGTAATAACAGGGCAGGCTATAAAATAGGACTTTCTGCTCCACACCGTAAAGGAAATGATCAAAAGTAGTGAGCCCGTAATGTTCTAGGACAACGTTTCAGAGTAGTTAATATTAATTATACATCATGAATAGGTCCAATAGTTGCTAATTGTACTCCGGGAAGGAGAGTGAAAAAAAGGTAAATGATTCACCAAGCCAAAAGAGGAAGCAACCTATGAATTTTCTGACATATCATTGACTTCAAAGAGTTTGGTGAGAAATGACTCTTAATTATCTGTTCTAAAAGCTAAATTATTCATGAAAAAAAAGAAACGGTGGAGCGGGATGTGCCTGCCCTTAATCCATTCTCAATACACAGGGATGTCATTTACTTGTAAAATTCCCTCTTATTACATTAGCATTCAGGGCTCAGATCCAGCTAATGATTTGGCTGGCGACGATGACCTTGTTAAGCTAAAAGTGAAATGTTCTGGGCTGGCGAATGTAAATATTTTCCCAGATTTTTTTTAAATTTTTTTATTAAACTCATCTAGGTTTACCGTGACTTTCGACGTATTTGGAAATGTGATTTGGTTTTCATCCAGAATGATTCCTAAGTTGGAAGAGTTAACTACTGTAACACAGACAAGTTCTGTGATTCACCGGGACGCACATGGACAGAACGTACAGAAAGCAGCTGCTGCAGACAGGAAAAACAGATGTCCAGGATTTCATCTGTAACAGGAAGTGTAAAGGGTTAAGAGTCCAACACTCCAATGTCTCAACGGTAACAAGTGTCTAAACTGGACAGACTCCAAAATCTATGAACTCATAATCTACCTACAGTGTGTATGTCTCTCCTGAATAATTACATAAGAAGAATATTTATGGCACATTCCATTTGATTAAATATTACAGAGACTTACTGTTTGGTTCTGTTACCATATCTATACAGTAAGCTTGGTTATGTTACTGTATACAGTAAGCTCAGTTCTGTTACAGTATCTATACAGGAGGCTTGGTTCTGTTACCATATCTATACAGTAAGCTTGGTTATGTTACTGTATACAGTAAGCTTGGTTCTGTTACAGTATCTATACAGGAGGCTTGGTTCTGTTACCATATCTATACAGTAAACTTGTTTAGGTTACAGAATCTATACAGTAAGCGTGGTTATGTTAATGTATACAGTAAGCTCAGTTCTGTTACAACATCTATACAGGAGGCTTGGTTCTGTTACCATATCTATACACCAAGCTTGGTTATGTTATTGTATACAGTAAGTTCAGTTCTGTTACAGTATCTATACAGGAGTCTTGGTTCTATTACCATATCTATACAGTAAACTTGGTTATGTTACCGTATCTATACAGTAAGCGTGGTTATGTTACTGTACACAGTAAGTTCAGCTCTATTACAGTATCTATACAGGAGGCTTGGTTCTGTTACCATATCAATACAGTAAACTTGGTTATGTCACCGTATCTATACAGTAAGCTTGGTTCTATTACAATATCTATCCAGTAAGCTTGGTTCTAGTATCTTATCTATGCAGTAAGCTTAGTTCTGTTACCATATCTACACAGTAAGATTGGTACTGTTACCATATCTATACAGTAAGCTTGGTTACATAGTTTATACGGTTGAAAAAAGACACATGTCCATCAAGTTCAACCAAGGAAGGGAAGGGATTGGATGAGGAAGGGATTTAGGGGAAACAATTCTATATAACATAACCATCAATGTTATTTAGATGTAAAAAGGCATCTAGACCCTTCTTGAAGCTCTCTGCTGTCCCTGCTGTGACCAGCGCCTGAGGCAGGCTATTCCACAGATTGACAGTTCTCATAATAAAGAAGCCCTGTCGCTTCCGGTGATTAAACCTTGTTTTCTACAGAGGCAGACAGTGCCCCCTCGTCTTTTGATTTGATTTAACCAGGAACAACTTTCCACCTTATTTTTTGTATGGACCACTCATATATTTATATGGTTATGTCACCATATCTGTAGAGTAAGATTGGTTCTGTTACTATATCTATACAGTAGGCTTGGTTCTGTTACTATATATATACAGTAGGCATGGTTCTGTTACCGTATCCCTACAGTAAGCTTGGTTATACAGTGCTGCTCGTAGGCCTATATAGTGGAGTATGTAATATGTAACCATAGCGAACTCCATGTGGGTCACGTGCCACCATAGATGTCTGTGCATACAATTTTGTCATGTGCATGGATATCTGCAGATTCAGACATGGTAATTTACAGGTTATTTAATAAAAAATTTTTTATGGGAAGTCTACCAGCAGTGTTAGGTAAACATCGGAGATCCGTTACTTCAGTTATTTCACGCTTGAGACCTAACTATGAAGTTGTACGTTTTAGCACAATCACTAGCACCGGGTTCACACACTATGCTACATTCGCACATCTGGTATTAGGAATGTAGATATGGCCTGGTTACAATTTCTTCAACTTACATGCACCTGCCATCTCTTTTCACTTCATAAGGTATGATATATGATACATTGATACTATGATATATTTTGATTAAGTTATGGGCCAAAACCTCAATTGAAATGTGATGAATCTCAGATCAGCGATGGTTGGGGACCTTTGGCTGACTTTGACCACTTGGAGTTCAGTCATTACTATATACATCGCTCAAATCAAAGTAATCTCTATGCCGATGTAATACAACAGGTTTGTAATTCTCATACATTGTAGGCCATAGGAGGCCGATAAACTTCAGCATTGCGCTCTGGAAGAAGAATTACAATCACAAGGTTTAAAGGTCAACGATGGAATGAATTACCATTACGCATCCCATATTTGGTCATCAAAAAAAAATAGGAAACATAAATTTTAAAATATTATGAAAGAATATGAAAGAATTAAAAATAAAATATAATATATAATAATCCCTGGTGGGCACACAAGCACAGCAATGCTGCATACACATACACACACAGCACTGCTACTTCTCTTAACACACACAGTGCTACTACATCTATCCTCTAACACACACACAGCACCTCTACATTCATCCCATCACACACAAAGGTCTGTTACATTCATCCTCTCAAAAACACACAGCAACGCTATATCCATCTATTTACACACACACAAATGCTATATCCATCTATTTACACACACACACAACTGCTATATCTATCCTCTCACATACAAACAGCACTGCTTCCTCCATCCTTTCACACACACAGAGCTGCTACATCCTCTCACAAACACACAGCGTTGATCAGTGGCAGATTATGCTCTGGGCTGTTTACACGACTAGGGTCCCCCCCCCAGTATCTAAACCAACATGTTTGAACTTAAGTTGTACTTTATATCCTTAATCTTGTGCTGTTCATAAAAGTAATTTAATGATGAACCTCAAACTTGCTCTTCCATCTATGTAGGAAAGCCAATCACATTCCCTAACTGCATGAACCCTCCCCCTCCGACTACCGTCCAGACCAGATCTCCCAGACAGCGCAGGAGATGTGGATGCTGCCCCTGGCTGGCCCCGTCTCTGTACGCTCTGCAGTTGAACTCCCCTTCATACTGTACATACTTGCGTATAAGCCGAGGCTCCTAATTTTACCACAAAAAAAGATTGACTGGAGTATAAGCCCTAGGGTAGGAAATGCAGCTGCTACTGTAATAAAATGTCCAGCGACAGCCGCACCTCATTACTGAAAAGTCCACAGCAGAATCCCTTTAATGTAGTGTCCACAGAAGATGCCCCCTGTACTGAAATGTCCACAGCAGAATCCCTTTAATGTAGTGTCCACAGAAGATGCCCCCTGTACTGAAATGTCCACAGCAGATGCCCCCATTACATAAATGTCCACAGCATTACATTAATTACATTAATGAAATGTCCATAGCAGGGCCCTATTGAACGAAAAAAAAAGGTCTATTGTCACCTTCAGCTTCTTCACCCCGGCTTCTCCCGTTCTTGCCGTGCAGCGCATACACTATGACATCACGCGGCCGTGCCACAGTCGCGTCATAGTGTGTGGGCCTAGGCTGGAAGAAGATGAAGCTGTGGGGAGGCTTCAGGTATGTATAAGAGATGTGTGTATGGATGGGTGTAGCAGAGCTTAGTGTGAGAGCTTCAGCTTGTGCACATGCATGTGTTTTTACTCCTGGCTCACCACCGTCTCCTCTGGAGCATGCGCAGAGCTCCAGAAAAGCCAGAAATGATTGCGCATGTATGGGCTGAATTCAGGGACATGCAGGGAGATGGCACTTCAGAAGCTTAAAAGGCGTGGAGTAGCCTTAGCTCCTGATGTTCTTAACTTCATTTACATAAAAGTAAGTAACTTAATTATATCGATCAAAAAGATTAGATGAAGACAGTGTAGGGTTTAGAACAAAGGCGGGAATCTACCTTCACTTAGTGGATTCCTTTAAATTGTCTAAGTTTTCAGCTGAATGTACATGTACTTAAGAGGCAATTAAGTCTTTAGGCAATTAAATTTTCGGGTACTTTTATGTAATTTATTTGTGTAGGAATACTCAGCTCAGGGATGCTAAGAAGCATTGGTCTTACAAATATGGTCTTCAACATGTGACTCTTTATGAGTTCAAATTCCTTAAATCTGTTCTCCTTCCTTAATTTTTCCCATTGAGATTCACAAAATACACTTTCTTACCCTTTTGTCTGGCCCAGATTTCAGGTCTCATTCTATTTGAATAGAACGTCAACGCTCATCCATGGATTGGCCACGTGCTGGTCGAAGGGCAAGGAGACCTGGAATGAACATGTAGACCTACTCTTTGATGCCACCTTTGATGGAGAGGTCTAAATGTGTACTTTGTTATTTTCAACACTTGACACCTTTGAGTGTTGAGAACCTCTTTAGGGGACACCTTTGAGTGTTGATGTGGAATGCCCTGTAATAGCTCTTGGGCGGTGTGCCTTTTATCACCTAGGCTCAGCAGTTTGAGCACCGCCTGCTGTCGCTTAGCGACGGCACTGCTGCTGTGCCTAGAGCTACCGACTGATGGCGCCATGGCCACGGATGGTAATTCGGAGGAGGAGGAGGTGGAGGAGGGGTGGGAGGAGGAGGAGGTATAGTAGGCCTTTGAGACCTGGACCGAGGTAGGCCCCCCAATCCTCGGCGTCGGCAGTATATGACCAGCCCCAGGGTCAGACTCGGTCCCAGCCTGCACCAAGTTAAGTGTAGTAGCGTTCTTATAAGTTTGGGATATGGCGGGTGAGGGGAATGTAAACAGATGCGCAAGAAGCGCTGAAATAATATCGGTTAATCATAAAAGTTTGCCAGTATATTTTGTGGATAACACAGCAGGGTGGCGACAAAGTTAACAAGTTTGATGTGGAAGCCATGGCTTGTGATTGGCTCTGTTTCTGGCCACCAAAAATCAAAACGGCGGGAAATGCCATTTTCTCGAGCTGGCGAAATACTCGTCCGAGCAACGAGCAGTTTCGAGTACGCTAATGCTCGAACGAGCATCAAGCTCGGACGAGTGTGTTCGCTCATCTCTACTCAGCATCTTACGAGTATTAAAAACGGCGAACCAACGCGCAAGAATTCACTCCCCTCACTGGCCTGACTCTCCATTTCCTCCTCCTCCAACTCCTCTTCTTCTGCCCATAAATGCTGAACAGTGAAGTACTGAACAATGGTCCCCTCTTCTGTCTCGCCAACATTCTCCTCCTCTTCCTCGTCATCCTCCTCCACCTCCTCCGATATGCGCTGAGAAACAGACCTGAGGGTGCTTTGGCTATCAACAAGGGTGTTAAGATTGGGTAACACAAAAGACAGGGGATAGTGTGCCCTGAGCTAGACCCAACCTCTGTCCCTTCCTATAGCCCCCCCACGCTAAACCGTGGGGCGACTACTTGAAGACTCAAAATACACTGATAAGTGTGGAAGGGAAAACACTAACAGACTGACAAACATAAAACACAAAAGAATAGTAAACTAGCCGGATTCACAACGAGAGGCTACGTCAATAGCAAAATCAGTAGGCAAAGAGTCAATGTCAAAAACGAGCCGAGGTCAACAACGATACAGATACAGATACAGAGCAAGTCAAACCTAATGCTGAGCGAGTGCAGAAGGGATTTCAAACACTGGCACAGGTGACTAGTGAAGCTGCAATTTATGCAGCCAGAACTCCACCTCCAGAACCTGATAGGAGCTGGACAGCTTCTGGGAATTAACCCCTCATGGTGCAGAACAACCAGGCACCAAGGAGAGGTAGCACAAGTCCCAGCAGTTCCGAACACAACTCCTAGACAGCGCGAGATCTTAGCAGCCGCTGCCCAGGACGAGAGGTGGAGTTTGCGCGGATACGCTCCGGGGTTCGGAGAACGCTGCTGGCACCACCAGAAGAACCAGAAGTCCCAGCATTTTCCCTAGCGAACCTGACAAAGGGAATCTTCTTCCTCCGTCTCTTGTGACGAGCGCAAAGCTTCCGACTTCATGCCTCAGCAGTTTGAGCACCGCCTGCTGTCGCTTAGCGACGGCACTGCTTCTGTGCCTAGAGCTACCGACTGATCGCGCCATGCCCACGGATCGTAATTCGGAGGAGGAGGGGTCGGAGAAGGAGGAGGCATAGTAGGCCTGAGAGACCTGGACCGAGGTAGGCCCTGCAATCCTCGGCGTCGGCAGTATATGACCAGCCGCAGGGTCAGACTCGTTCCCAGCCTCCACCAAGTTAACCCAATGTGTCGTCAGCGATACATAGTGGCCCTGCCCGGCAGCACTCGTCCACGTATCCATGGTCAGGTGGACCTTGTCAGAAACGGCGTTGGTCAGGGCACGGATGATGTTGTCTGACATGTGCTGGTGAAGGGCTGGGACGGCACATCGGGAAAAGTAGTGGCGGCTGGGGACCGAATACCGAGGGGCGGCCGCCGCCATGAGCTTGCGGAAGGCCTCGTTCTCTACCAGCCTATAGGGCAGCATCTCCAGGCTAAGTAATCTGGAGATGTGGACGTTGAGGGTTTGGGCGTGTGGGTGGGTTGCACTATGCTTCCTTTTGCGCTCTAGCGCCTGGGGTATGGAGAGCTGAACGCTGGTGGATGCTGTGGAGGATCGTGGAGGCGAAGATGGGGTTTTCGCATGGGAGGTGTTTGGGCCGGGGTCCTGGGCAGGGGGCTGACTAGCAGATGACACAGGGGAAGGAGCAGTGGTGTGCCCGGCAGGAGGTGAATGGGCTTGGTGCCATTGAGTGGGGTGTTTAGCATTCATATGCCTGCGCATACTGGTGGTAGGTAAGCTAGTAGTGGTGGAACAACTGCTGATCCTGGTTTGGCACCGGTTGCACACCACAGTCCGTCGGTCATCCGGTGTTTCTTTAAAGAACTTCCAGACTTCTGAAAATCTAGCCCTCGCCACGGGAGCTTGACTACGTGAAACATTTGGCGCTGATGCACCAGCTCTGGCCCTGCCTCTCCATCTGGCCCCACCACTGCCTCTTCCAACCTGTTCTCGTCGAGGACTCGCCTCCGTCTCAGAAGCACTGTGTTCACCCGGCCTATCAACCCAGCTTGGGTCTGTCACCTCATCATCCTCCGATCCCTCAGTCTGCTCCCCCCTCGGACTTCCTGCCCTGACAACAACTTCACCACTGTCTGACAACCGTGTCTCCTCATCGTCCGACACCTCTTTACACACTTCTTCCACTACGTCAATAATGTCATCATCACCCACAGACTGCGACTGGTGGAAAACCTGGGCATCGGAAAAGAGCTCAGCAGCAACCGGACAAGTGGTTTGTGACTCTGGGAAAGGTCCAGAAAACAGTTCCTCAGAGTATGCTGGTTCAAATGCCAAATTTTCCTGGGAGGGGGCAAACTGGGGGGAAGGAGGCTGAGGTGGAGGAGCTGGAGGAGTGCTGATTTCGGTGACATGGGTGGACTGCGTGGAAGACTGACTGGTGGACAAATGGCTAGAAGCATTGTCCGCAATCCACGACATCACCTCTTCGCACTGTTCTGGCCTCAACAGTGCTCTACCACGAGTCCCAGTAACTTGAGACATGATGAACCTAGGGAGTGTAGCTCTGCGGCGTTCCCCTGCTCCCTCATCAGCAGGTGGTTTCTCACCCCGCCCAGAGTGTTGAGAACCTCTTTAGGGGACACCTTTCAGTGTTGAGAACCTCTTTAGGGGACACCTTTCAGTGTTGAGAACCTCTTTAGGGGACACCTTTCAATGTTGAGAACCTCTTTAACAGCTGGAGACCTGACCATGGTTGAAACTATGACTCCTCTCAGTATGGAAAGAACTGGAGAACCACAGATTGAAGGCCACAATGTAGAATCATTCTACAAACCAAATGACCCATCAACAAAGAAGTTTCTATCACGAGAAATAAAATTGTCATCTCTGCATGTGCCGAGTGTCTGGGACACCAGCTGCCTGACGGCAAAATGGCTGAGACAATAGATTCCATGGCTCAAGGAAAGATACAATTTTTATGAGGTAAATATGTAATTCTTTGGGACTCCCAATGCAGCAAATCTGTTTTACATTTCCACTTGTTATTTATATCCGGATAAAACCTATTTTGGGCTCTCGCCTGCATTCCTCATGTGCCGCAACATAAAGATGTTAGGCCTCTCACAGAAAGGAAATGGGATTACTTGACTCAATATTAAAGATCAAGGATGTCATACATACAAATTGGCTACTTGTAGGCGCTGATAATAACAGTATTGCAGAAATATTCATCTCCGGAGGAGTACTTATTGGACATATGTGAGATAAAAATAAGGAATCAGTGAATTCAATTAACCAGGAGCTTCAGCTATTAAACGACCATCACACAAAGAAGATATTAATGAGGTAAATCGCTCAATGGACACGATGTAATCAACATGAAATTATTCCAGCGTAATAGGACAGAAATATGTGCACTAGGTTTATGTTGCCTTCCATGACTGGTTTAACCATGGTATGGTTGTAGTTGCTCCCCCTCAACACACACAAACTAGAGGGGTGTCAGTGTAACTGAAGTAGAAGTCAACAGTCAGGTTCAGGACCATCCATGGTGGTTATCTGGATACATTTGTGGGAGACTTATCAGAAGTCTGAGAGTAAAAATTTTGTAGTTGCTTATGGCAACCAATCAGAGCTCAGCTTTCATTTTATAAACAGGTGTGGGAAAATAAAAACTGAACGCTAATTGGTTGTCATGAATATCTAGAACAGCTTTGCTCTCAGATAAATTTTCCCCATTGTGTAATAGATCTGGCATTGAGTCGTGGTCGAGTATAGTCCAAGGACAATGTGTGGCAGGCTGGCACTTAATTCTCATACTTAAAACCAATGTTGGATTAAGGTTTGTAGAAACAAAATCCACCCAATTTTACCATCCTTTATAGTCTCATACAGGAGAGGTGACACCAGGGAGTCTACTACCTCTTCAAGCATTATAATCTGGCAGCATGTGTAAGAGAAATGCACTGTGAGTTCAGAAATCCATTTATTATTTCTGTCCATTATATTGTTTCTGAGATATTACCATTTCAATCCGTATGCTAATGAGGCAGTTGGTGCACCAAAGCTGTGTCCTTGGCACCCCGAGCAGCGTTCTTTCTGGTTGCTCCACTATCCTCTCTTTCATAAAAGCTGGAAATTTGTTTTTAGTGATGTAGGTGGTGAGTAGGGAATTGATTAAGGCGGGAATAGTAAGGCTACAGGTGCTGAAGACACACCTGAGTGCACCAATTGCCTCATAAGCATGCTGATTTAACTGGGAATATCTTGAAGACAGTATAATAGATACAAATAATAAACATATGTTGGAAATCCCATTGCATTTCTATACAAAATTTGATTGCAGACTCCCTTTAAAACAGACCTGTCACCAAGTAGAAAATGCTAAATTTTATTGGCGCTACGCACCTGATAAACTCAGCCTTTTCTTTTTTTAAAACACGTTCACCTGATATAATGGGGGTCATTTACTAATGGCCCGTTTTCCCGACGTGTTACCCAAATATTTCCGATTTGCGCCGACTTTCCCTGTATTGCCCCGGGATTTTGGCGCATCGGCGTTGGCATGCACGCGACAGAAATCGGGGGCGTGGCCGAGCGAAAACCCGACGGATTCGGAAAAACCGCCTCATTTAAAACAAAAAAAGTGTCGCTTGGGACGCGCTTACCTTTACTTGGTCCGGCCCGGTGAATTCCAGTGCGGAACGATGCTTTTCAGCGCAGCAGCGGAGGAACTACCTTAGTGAATCCCGGCCGGACCCGAATCCACCGCAGAGAACGCACCGCTGGATCGCGAACGGACCGGGTAAGTAAATCTGCCCCAATATGTCCCTCAGAATGTTATGTGTGAATAATCTTATACTAGCCAACGGGTTGATAATTCTTAAAAATAAGTGTACCCATAGTTTCCATGTGGGTTCAGGATGCAGGATTCGGGTGCGTCCAGTTACTAGGCTAGTTGCTAGGGGCGTCAATTTGCCAGATTGGCTGCTCGGCCGCCAGTCTGGCAATATGTCCCGATTGTGCGGGATGAACCCGAACCGGAATGGGTCCGCTCATCTCTAGTACTTTTCTCTAGAGGTGTGTCTCTGTATGCCATATAAAAATAAAACACTATTGCCAGTACTAGTGACACCCCTCCCTTTTCCCTTAAAAAATACTTTAATATGTACAAAAAAACCCTATATAATACATGACATATTTGTGTTACCTTCAATACTTTTAAGTAAAAAAAAAGATAAGATAAGTCGTACGTACTCCATAATAGTAGCAATAATAATTACCACGCATCCTGCAAAAAAAAAAAAATTAAGTGTTTAAATAAGTATCACTTGAACGGTACTGATAATGCTGTTGTGTTACATAAGCCATACAGTGAATGGCTGTACAGACATGGGAATTATAGGATGAAAGAGGTCCAAGCTCATCATACTACGGGGGTCATTTATCTTAAAGGAAATTTACTTTTTCACATTAACCTTTACAAACAGCTACACTGGTAGAATCCTCTCTCCACCTAGTTCCAGGATATGTTCTCAGAAGACATTTTCATGGTCTTCTTGATCTAAAAATTTTCTGGAGGCAACAATGACAAGGCAGAGGGGGTGTGCAATAGGTGCTATCAGGGGACGATAAGTAAAGGCAGAGCTGGAGAACAGGAGGGCTTTGGCGACGCCCCCCTGTAGCACTTACAGCTCATTTCCATATTTTTAAAACTTGATTTTTAGAATATACAGACCATGACAACTTCTTTCAAGAACAGATTCTGCTGCAGAATGCAAAGAAGATTCTACCAGCGTAGCTGCATGTAAAGGTAAATTTGAGACGGTAGATTTCCCTTAAGTCTAAAATTTGTGGCTGTGGGGGTTATGGGCTTGTTTGATTTATATTAAAGGTTGTTAAATCTGGCATATGAGTCTTTGGTTTTTTAGGTGTTTTTTTTAAAATAGTACAAAAGTTGCACATTTCTGAGCAACCATTATAAACTAAGTGGTGCTTTTTGTGCAAAAATTAGCAACTATTTTGCAACGTTTTCATAAAATTAGCGATTTTTGAACATCTGGAAAACTTGGTAGCAGTGACCTGTGCTGGGCACAAAAAAAGAAAGCTGCAAATCCACCAATATGCCCCAAAAGTAACAAAAAGATATGAAAAAAAGAGAAAAGAATTGGTTAAAGTCACCTTCTTACTGTAAATCTTTGGGGCCCTAGAATAGACCTGGCTGTGACCTCTCCTGACTTGACTTCCCTCATAAGAATTCCCAATAAATTCTTATAATAACTCTATATTCTACAGTTCATCTGTTAATTAATTTATTAATAGTTAGCCAAGGGGGTGTTACCATCAAGGGGTGTGTCAATGTTCAATCTGACATTGTACACACTGATTGGACGGTATCAGACTGTGCAAGGATACACCCCCAACTGGAAACACCCTCTTAGCTTCCTAAGAGGAATTGAAGAAAAGAAGATCCAGAATTGATTTTCTTATTGGGGGCAAGATTTTTCCAAGTAAAGTTTTTGATCTTTCTGCAGTCATCCATCTAGAAACTAAGAAAAAACTTTCAGTAGTAATCCTGACGTTGACGCACAGAAATTATGTAAAATATTGGACCATTGAAGAGTACGGCCACCATAAATATCTGAGGATAGATGGAGCGCACCATCATGCGCCAGGAGGATACAGAAGCCATTAGCACTCGGCAATCATTCATGTGAATATTACACGACGGGATTTTCACAAAACTTTGAGAAAGTATCACGTTGGCACCTAAGCCTTTAATTATTTATGCATGCAGTCATCAGCTTGAAGGATTTTTATTTTCTGCTGGTTTTACACTGTAAATGTGTTCTCCGGTACTCGGCCGTAGGATGGAAGCGCGGCTCGTAATTTATGGCTTATTTTGCTTGCAGTGCGATGATGTAAATGTTTTCCAGTTGTTAGTCATGCCTTCAGAATGACAAACTGACAACGTCGGAGCCATCGGTCAACCTGAACGCGCTCTTCACTCTGCTGTAACGCATAATGTACATGTATTTGATTTACTGCGCCTACAGTGCACTTTATCCGGGAAATACTATTTACACATAGAACATCAAATTCTTAACCTACAGCCCTCACATGACAGATATGATGTGTATAGTGACGGGTCTGCTGGTCATCTGTGTCCAGACAGATCTGTGGTTATAGTTATAGACAGCAATATATTCTACAGGATGGAAATGTTATCGTGCACCACACTGCAACTTTATTTTAGCAAATTCATTTTTGTTAGTGGCCTCTGACAGAAAAAAGGGGGGAAGAATAAGGCAGCGCTGAATCACAGTCTCCTCGGCCTCTCTTCAGCACAGGAAGCTGTTCCAGATTGTGAACAGAGCATCAGGATCCTTCTGGGGAGAGGAGATGATGCAGCTATATTGTTGGAGTTCGGCTAAGTACACACAAGCGTTTGCTTATAGCTGGAGATGGGAGGGGTGAATGCAGGAATGTTTGGGCAGGAATAGGACCTTCTCCATCTTTTGTGGCGAGTTTGCATGGCGCGGTCACGTTGTGGTGAGACATTTCAATCGCAGCCAGGGGCAGTCATAGCAGCTGCTATGGGACCCACAGTGTCAGGGGGTCCCGCCATCTGGGGTATTGGATGTGAATATGTATTTGTGATGTGTATATGCTATTTGTCTGTGTATATGGTACTGTAAGCATGTATATATGTATATATGTGGTGTGTATATACTGTATGTATATTTTTAAGGGGTAAGTGGGGCCCCATTCAGAAGTTTGTTATGGGGCCTTGCGTCTCCTAGTTACTCCACTGATGGCAGGCATTAGCTGGCCGCACTCCAGGCTCTAGCTGTTAATGTTACGTCACTGCTGAGCCTCTCTATACCAGTAAAGGGGCGCAGTGAGGGGTGGCGCTATGGTGGCCGGAGCACCAGAGTGACGTGTAATATTTTGATAGACCAAAATCTTTGGTACATGGTGATATTAAGCAGTTTTTTAAATTTCATTTACTTATTTATATTGTATTACAGGGAAAGAAGAGTTTTGAAATGGAACTTTTTTTTATTTCCATTTTTTTTTTACCGTTATTTCAGGAACCTAGGTTGCTTGCCTCCTAGGGGGTCTATGCAGCGGTCTGGTTTGGCCATGACACCTAACAGGTTTGGTGCTAGCAATGATTGCGGTATTTAATAGCATTTGTCTACTGTACTGTACTGAAGATATCGAGAGAGCTCAGCCAGTGAGCACTCTGTATACACCCTTGATGGCATGGAGGTGTCAAAGGGGTTTCCAGGACTAGAAAAACATGGCTGCTGTACACAAATAGCCTGTCAATAACTGGCCTCAGTGGTAAAGTGTCGACATCATACAGGAGGAGTGCATAATTAGCAGCCTGGAGCGCCGGACATCGTGTCCATGCTCCCTGGCCTGCTTTTTTAACTCTTTTTTTTCCAGGTGATCCCGGGGTGTCAACATTAAAGACCACAGCCAGGTTTGGGATGAAGAGGACCTTTGGTGAATATGTGTAGTTTGTTTTGTGTTACACTGGTAGTTTTTTTTTAAATGGGAGTAACAGGGTGGAGCAATTGGGTTAGGTTAGTTTATTTTAGTACTAAGCCACTTTTTGTTTGAGTTGGACAACCCCAATATCTTGTTCTGGAGGGTTCAATAGTTCTATGATTTGAAATTGTTTCAGGTTTGGTCTGGGACTTGGAATTACAGATCCATATCCCGTGTATAATACTTCTAGGGCATTACTGTATTTGTTGTTAGCCTTCACATAATCTCTTACTCTGAGGATATCTTTCTCCAGAAGACACTTCCTCTTAATATCTGAAAACCTTTCACCAGGAACATCTTCCAGTAAATACTCAACAACTGCAGGATAAGAGAAACCTCCATTGGCCAAGGATTCTTTTTTTTCTGTGCTGAATTCCATACCGTGGTTCCAAGAAAATCCCAGAACATTACACTAGGCTCTTTCTGTTCAAGGACTCGTAGGAGTCAATTGAATTCTTATCTTATAAGCAGCTGCAGAACTGGCAACAAGCTGAGGCGCAGAAGACCAGAGGAAGGACCACTCGCCTTTCTGTAGTACTAAATTCCCAGTACATCCCCCACACAAGGAAATTCATTCAACAATCATTAGCGCCTCGAAAAAATTATCATGGAGAGAGCAAGTATTCAAGGAAAGTTCAGTTAATGAGAAATCTTTTGGATATATTAGTTTAGTTGTTGGGGTTGTCCATCAATGATCTGGAGCAGAAAGTGTCTACAAAATAGTGTTTCTCTTTCTGAAGGTCTCAAATGACCTTCCCAACCCATCATTAGCCCAAGGGGCATCTCATGTGTTTTCAAGAAGTATCCTTATCATACCCAAGTAATGCCACAACACTCCAAAAAAAGAAACTTTATTTCGTAGGGAAATTAGGCAAATTAGTCAAGAGAGAAGATCTAGAAGAAGTAAATCTCTGTACACGGCAACTTGGCTTCAATCATAATTTAAGACCATCAGCCATGCAACTGTCCTCAAATCTCTTGGCTAGGGTTGATAGACGTCAAAGTATAGTGAATGGTTTGGGGTGTGGAGCATCGGATTTTTGCCACTAGCTCACTGCCTACTTTATGTGAAGGACCTAATTAGCATAACGAAAATGGTGGCTACACTCACACATCATAAGGACAGTTTAACAGCACATGATATGCCCTGTGAGGTATTTATGGTGGTTTGGGAGGTTATATTGACCTAACATCTTAGCTTTGTGATTGGTTGGGACCATGTAATGCATCATCCCCCCTGTGAGGGCACTGGAGGGAAATGGAATAGCAAACAGGGTATCCTACGGTAGTCCAATAACTTATTATTAGAGAGTAATAGACCGAATGGCAGGTTCGGCTGCCTGACCTAGACATATTTCCAGATTGGTGGGCGAACAGCTTATTTAGCAAATTGACAGCCCTAGTAACCAACCATGGCAATGATTGGCAAGTGGTGTCCAGAAGCCATTGGGCAATCAAAGACATGACTTGTTGCTAGGGGCGTCAATTTGCCGGATTGGCTGTTCGGCTGCCAATCTTGCTATATATTCGGGTCAGGTGGCCAAACCTGACCATCGGGTTGACTCCTCTCTACTGATTACCATACACCCCGATTTATACATAAGACTTCTACTGCTGCTACACTTCTACTAGAAAATCCATTAGGGAAAGGATACAAGACAATGAACTCATGTCTGAACAATAACCCTATACCTCTTATATTGTATTTACGACACCGAAATTATTGGGGTAGAATATGAAAGTACATGACCTACATACACTATGCAATGTACTGCTCTGGGAAAGTCTATGACTAAGATCATTATACTAGATCTGAATTCTGCATCAATGAACATTAATCTAGGGAATACATTATTGATTCAAGGACTCAGAATCTCAAATTCTTTCCATAGGGCTTCAATGAGTCGTGATAATCGAATGCGCTTATCCCATCCACCATCAATTACCGTCAGCTTCTGGTATTACGGCCCGTGGCAACAATACTGGGTTCATTCATTATGCCGCTCATATTGATATCACCGCTATTACCGCTTCGTTACTTATGAGGAGACACGTTTCCATTACACGTAGAAGGATCGGTACAGTATACAGAGGCAAACGTTACTAATCACAGGTAAGAAAAGGAGATATTGAAGAGCTGATTGTAGGACACATTTTATTCTTATCTATACCTGATAACTACTGTAGTTTATGAGTGCGGGGAATGTATAAGGAAGGTGCTCGTCACCCCTCAGGGTGAGTATATTATATCAGTCACTTCGGTGGTGGTGGTGGTGGGGGGTTAATCCCTCAAAGGGGACCTGTCAGGAGGATTTAGGACACTAAACCACCAACAGGAGTAAAGAGAGGTGGTTAGTGTCTCGTATTGCTCTAAACAAGTCCCTATGTATCCTCTATTCAAATAAAGAATGTTTATAGAGGCGGTCCCCTACTTAGGAACACCCGACTTACAGGCGACCCCTAGTTACAAACTGATTAATTGGTAATTCTCTGTACTTCGGCCTTAGGCTACAATAAACATCTGTAACAGTTATCACGGGTGTCTGTAATGAAGCTTTAGTGTTATTCTTATGACAACCCAACATTTTTAAAATACAATTGTCACAGAGACCAAAGAAAATTTGGATGGGGTTACAATTATAAAATATACAGTTCCAACTTACATACAAATTCATCTTAAGAACAGACCTACAGAACCTATCTTGTACGTAACCTGCCTGTACTTACCTGGTATTGGTGCTCCCGCACCCACGCAGTCACAAAGTTGGCATACTTCAGCCCTGCTTCACTGTACATGTGCTATTGTTACGGGGCTTGCGCCCATGGGTGTAGTCCTCCAACTTCATCAGAGTACTGCACTGGCCTGAGAAGCACAAGATATTGGTCCGTTGCGCCTTACCCGTCCCATCTATAGGCACATTTTGTTTGTTTTTTTAAGCAACCACGGACAGGAGCATAGCTAGGAAAGGCAGGGCCCATAGCAAACTTTTGAATGGACCCCAATCTGTGAGCTTAACAATTACAGGACAAAATGCATTACGATTGCGGCTGTAGCAGGAACACTAGCTCAACCTGTTATGGCAACCCTGAAAAATGACCTCCAACAGCCATGAGGATGGTATGAGGGCCCGACATCCATAGATGGGGGTTTTTCTCACAGCCCAAAAGTGTGCAGGACGCTTGGCATTCGCCAGAAAAAAAACAGGATTGGCTAATGCGCCACTGGCGACCTGTGCTCTTCACAGATCACACTGAACACATGTGACAGACGTGACAGAATCTTGAGACGCCGTGGAGAGCGATCTGCTGCCTGCAGCATCCCTCAGCATGACCGCTTTGGCAGGGGCTCTGTAATGGAGTTGGGTAGCATTTTTTTGGAAGGCCACATAGTCCTACATACAACAACAAA
Organism: Engystomops pustulosus; assembly: GCA_019512145.1. NCBI lineage: Eukaryota > Metazoa > Chordata > Amphibia > Anura > Leptodactylidae > Engystomops > Engystomops pustulosus. The sequence continues at coordinate 15,101,106 of CM033645.1, forward strand.
TGGGAAAAGACACACAATATTCAGAATATACGCCACATTTCTGGCTGCACATTGATTTCAAATGATTTGATATGAAATTTTCCATTATACATTTGACTAATTTTTTTTCATTTAGTACTTGATTCTGTCAGTTTAGCACTAATTCCTCAGGGTTTTGACCAATGAATTAAAAAAAACAAAAATCTCAAGACGTTCCCTAACTGTATAAGTGAATTTTAATTTTATTAAAGGGGTTGGGGAACTATATATATAAGTTAATTAGAATATTTTGCTCACGTTTCTAGCTTTAGGCGTGAGCCATTGTTCGGTAGACTTATAAAAGGAAATCCTGAGCCTCATCCTATCCTCTACCAACTCCAATTACTATTGAAAAAATATATGGACGGGTTGTATTTTTTTGTCTTCCCATTTTGTGAATTATTGGCACTTTTAATGGGATTCACGTTATACCTAATCTTTGCTGAATACATTATCTGCCTCACAGTGGAGAGGTGCTAAGAGGAAGAAAATAACATCCCCACTTGGCTGCATTGTATATGTGTAGCAGTTGATGAAATTAGGTAATTTGTATAACATTGCAGGGTTCTGTGTCTATCCTGCAGTCATACACACAATCCTAAGGAGTTAATGGCGGGAGAATGAAGACGGAAGGAAGTGTATACAATGATGATCTTCATGAGGCTCAGATAAAGGCTTGGCTTAAAGAAGGCCTGTCACCAGAAATTTTAACCCCCACACTAGAAATACCGGAAAAGGTGAAAAGTCTTCTCTATATCACCTAAAATTATCTGCCACTTAAGCACTGTACCTTAATTACAGCCTTTTTGATGATATGCAAATGAGTATAAATGAGTAATATTCTGAATAGAAGAGTAATTTTTTCTCCAGGTTGCCAATGAACCACACTTCTCTCTTTAGATTGACAACTCAGTGGGGCTCATTTACTAAGGATCCGAATGCTGCACTTTCGTCGGGTTTCCCGAATTATTCAGTTTTGCGACAAATTGCCCAGGGTTTTCGGCACACGCGATCGGATTGTGGCGCATCAGCGTTGGCATGCACGCGACAGAAATCGGGGGGCGTGGCCTTCAGAATACCCGACGGATTACATGCACCAGGAAGAAAAAGGTGAAAACTCAGGCGCACATTCTTAGTGAATCGTGGCAGATCCGAATCCTCGTTGGACAATGCACCGCGGGATCGCGACAGGACCGGGTAAGTAAATCTGCCCCAGTGTTTCTTTAAATCTCAGCTTGAGCAAACAGGAAGTCCTCCTCCAGTCCACTTCCTGTCCTTACCAGAATGCTGTCCCTTTCACTGCATGGTGTATTTACCAGTGGACAAGGTACTAAGCTGTATTTTCCCTATTAAACTAATGAAACTCTCAGGTACAGTATGAAATACCCTCTTAGGTTTTTCCTCTTTTGTGTTAAAACAGCCATAAATCAATAAAAAAAAATCTCATGCCTCACATGCAGTCTGCGCCAGTCACTTTCCGATTACAGTTAAAGGGGTATTTCCATTTTGGCAAATTAATGTTATTATTTGTATAATAAAAGATTATACAATTTTCTCATATACTTTCTGTATCCAATTTTGACTCTTTTCTAGGTCTCTGCTAGGTCTCCAGGACTTCTCCTGAGCTGCACCAATTCTCTCGAATGCCCTTGCCTGGACTATCAGACTAATATCTGTAAGGTCTTGTGTCACCCCCTCATTCTCATAGACTGTACACTCTTGTGTCACCCCTTCATTCTCATAGACTGTACACTCTTGTGTCATCCCCTCATCCTCATAGACTGTAAGCTCTTGTATCACTCCCTCATCCTCATAGACTGTATAGACTGTAAGCTCTTGTGTCACCCCCTCATCCTCATAGACTGTAAGCTCTTGTGTCACCCCCTCATCTTCATAGACTGTAAGCTCTTGTGTCACTGCCTCATCCTCATAGACTGTAAGCTCTTGTGTCACCCCTCATCCTCATAGACTGTAAGCTCTTGTGTCACCCCCTTCATCCTCATAGACTGTAAGCTCTTGTGTCCCCCTCATCCTCATAGACTGTAAGCTCTTGTGACCCCCTCATCCTCATAGACTGTAAGCTCTTGTGTCACCCCCTCATCCCCATAGACTGTAAGCTCTTGCGAGGAGGGCCCTCACTCCTATTGGTCCATATGACTGTTTATACTCTGTAATGTCTAATGTCTTATTTTATTTGTATACGTCCCCTATGATTTTTATAACGATTATAATAATAATATGCAAATGAGCTGAGCATAGCCACTTCATTGACTGCTGGTATTACTTTCTTAATAGTCATATCTGGAGATACTTCTCCTAAAGCATAATGAAGTGCGATCCCAGTGTGTTTTTAAAGTTGTAGTTTAATCTTTAGAATTATGGAGCCCAAGATGTTGGAATCAAAGGAACCTTTCACCTGTAGCCTCTAAGTGTGATAAATCTCTCTAGACAGCTGCCATCATGAGAGAAGGAACAGGGTCCCGCTAATACGGGATAGCATAATAAAGCTAAATAATAATACTAATACACTATAGTAACATAAAGCTTTAGACCCTACTAATACAACATAGCAATATAAAGTAATAGATTGCAATGCCATCTAATAATACTAAAGGATTAGACATGATACTGTTAAGGTAAACCTGGCTGAGAGATCAAATCCTGTCATTTCTACTTGTCTTATTTTCCTATAAAGTTCTGTAATAGAAACAATGAACTCAAGATGGTGCCGGCATTGTGGACTGCCACCCAAAACATCAAGGCTAAAGAATTTCAGAAATGCACTATGATGACATCAATATGCATCAGCAGGGAAGTTCTCCAATCAAGAGACTACATGAGCTGGGAACCCTGATATTGTTGTGATTTGTACTCTCCTTCCTTTTCTGTTTCTTTCCTATTTTTCTATATAGACTTGTGAAACCAAATAAAGCTTGCAAAGTGCTGATTTTTACCCAGGGTGATGGCATTAACGAGACTACCATCATTGTTGGTCTGATTCATTTTCTTGCAATCGTGCACAAATGCATTTAAAACTGATTAGAAACAGCCAACGCACACTAAAAGAGGATATCTTAAATCCTACCCTAACAATACCAATACACTATAATAGCGGTAGAATATAACATAAGCTTTATACAAATACAAAGAAATCTAATCAGATTGTACAATATAGTAAAATCACAGAATGGCGAGGAGAAAAAAAAACAAGAAAAATAATCAATTTTCATCTTATGAAATAAAATACAACACAATAAGAAAATGCTTATAATATGTAATGCGGGGATGAGGGTAATCTTCATGGTTCTCAGTGTAGGACCTCCCCACCATCACATCACTTCCTTGTGTTGTGCGTTATCTTGGCAGCATTTCCTCCAAGTCGGCGACTACGTAAGAGACGACCGTCCAGATAGCTGCGCACAGGTTCATCCAGGTTGGGTTCTGGACCGTCATTGTATCTCCTTCCGAATGATGAAACCAGAAATATTTGCTGATGTCATCAAGAATACTCGCACCTAGGACCATAAATCATACAACACAATTATACTCCATAGCAAAGAAGAGGTTTTACATGCTAAGGTAGTGCCATATAATAGTGTGCACAATACTCTTGTGTTTTCAGTATTCATATACACTACTTACAGTATTCGCAGTACCTCCTTAACCCCTTAACGCTCTGCGCCGTAGCTCTACCGGATAAAGACATTATCTGCCTGTAGCTTGTAGAGTAAGTGTCTGCACACTGTTGCTTGCTGGCATGAAGTGGATGTATCTGAGCTGGTCTTGTAATGCAGGGGGAGGGGCTGGAAGCAGAAAGCACTGCAGTGTGCAGACAAGAGAAGCTATTCAGGATCATAGAAGAATTACGGTCGGATGCAGGAGCAACTAAAATTGTAAACTGACCATGACTGATAGAGACAAGATGAAATTATATCTGTGAAATGCTGTATTTTTGTAATAACAGTGAATTAGAGAATGTGTTATTTTGTTATCCTGAGTATATTTAAGAATCTTGTCTTCATGGGAACACCCCTTTAAAGAAAACCTTTCACCACTTTCATAAACTGTTTGCATCCTTCGATAGGTGTCACTCCACAGAATCTGGAGTATTTGGTATTTTCACTCTAGTCCTGGACCTTCTCAAGTAATCAATGTAATTATTTTTGGATTTCTACTGTCACATTGGAGGTTCCAGACAGCCTGCTCCAGACTGTAAATTTTACAGTCAGATGGGTGGTCTAGGAACCACCTTGCTAGTACCTTGCTGTTATATTCCTGAATACATGCAGGCCTCGGGTTATGTACATGAAAGGATTCTTCAGGCTTGTTCTTTAGTTGAGTTTGTTTGTATATCAGAACAGACATATTTTATAATTTTAGCTCCAGAAAAAATAGTTTTAGTCTCAGTTACAATTGGATTTTCAAAATTTCAAAAGGTCAGTCTGTAACTAGAAGTCAACAATACCAAGACAAAGAGCTAGAAAAATTCATTCCTCTAGACTGCTAAGATCTGTGTCACCCCTATCTCTAGATGTAAGTCTTGTGTCACCACCTCCTCATCCTCATAGACTGTAAGCTCTTGTGTCCCCCTCATCCTCATAGACTGTAAGCTCTTGTGTCCCTCTCATCCTCATAGAGTGTAAGCTCTTGTGTCACCCCCTCATCCTCATAGACTGTAAGCTCTTGTGTCACCCCTCAAACTATGTTAGTTGGATCTTGGCATGGAGCTGGCGCTCCGCTGCCAGGCGAGCTTTCGCCAATCCAAGCCCCTGTCTCTAGGCTACTCCCCAAACAGCACTTCTAAGAACCTTTTGTATAAGATCAAGTGTAGTAGCGTTCTTATAAGTTTGGGATATGGCGGGTGAGGGGAATGTAAACAGATGCGCAAGAAGCGCTGAAATAATATCGGTAAATGATAAAAGTTTGGCAGTATTTTTTGTGGATTGAGGTATAGTAGGCCTTTGAGACCTGGACCGAGGTAGGCCCCGCAATCCTCGGCGTCGGCAGTATATGACCAGCCCCAGGGTCAGACTCGGTCCCAGCCTGCACCAAGTTAAGTGTAGTAGCGTTCTTATAAGTTTGGGATATGGCGGGTGAGGGGAATGTAAACAGATGCGCAAGAAGCGCTGAAATAATATCGGTTAATCATAAAAGTTTGCCAGTATATTTTGTGGATAACACAGCAGGGTGGCGACAAAGTTAACAACTTTGATGTGGAATCCATGAAAACAACCCAAATTTCTGCCTGACACACCTCGTTTGATAAGGGGACGATGTATGGAGGCAGCTATATGGACGACTTTTGGAGGTAGCAATGGAGACAACGTGTGGAGGCTGCTATGGAGACAATTTAATTTGGATAGTGCCTGTATGTGGCAGTCCAAAAAAGTTTTCAAACCAGAGGAGCAGGTAGGTGGCCCTCCAGAAAAATGAAATAGATTGAGTGCCTGTATGTGGCAGTCCAAAAAAGTTTTCAAACCAGAGGAGCAGGTAGGTGGCCCTCCAGAAAAATTGAATAGATTGAGTGCCTGTATGTGGCAGTCCCAAAAATTGTTTAAAACAGAGGACCGGGTAGGTGGCCCTCCAGAAAAATTAAATGCATAAAACAAAACGATGCTATCCTATTGCTATGGCTAGTTTCTAACCTACACTGACAGCACACAACTGGATTTTGTGCTGTGCCTGATGACTTTGAGTTATAAAAAAAAATAAACCTAAAAAAAAATAAATGAGCAGACTGTGCCTAATTCAAATCAAACCCCTAATAAATTGTCCCACTTCGGTGTTTGCGATGGTTATGTGTGTCACTAAGAGCTAAACACAACGGTCGCAAGTCTCCCTGCAAATTCCTCACAATATGGTACTAGCTGCACTACTAGTGCCAGCAAGCCCAGCCACAAGCAAACAAAAAAAAAATATATATATAACGCTATTGTAGCCCTAACAAGGGCTGTTGGGTGCTTGTAGAATCACTCCTGCCTAACAGTAAGCTAATATAACACCCTAACGCTATCCCTGCAGCAGCAGCAGCTCTCTCCATAACGGCATCCAGACAGAGAATGATGCGAGCAGCGCGGGCAGGGGCTAGTCTATTCCAGGGTCACCTGATCAGGCCAGCCAACCACTGCTATCGACGTGTAAGGGCACCATGTTATGCTGGGTGGAGTGCAGAGTCTCCTGGTTTGTGATTGGCCTTGTTTCAAAAATCAAAACGGCGGGAAATGCCATTTTCTCGAGCTGGCGAAATACTCGTCCGAGCAACGAGCAGTTTCGCGTACGCTAATGCTCGAACGAGCATCAAGCTTGGACGAGTGTGTTCGCTCATCTCGATTCACGATCTTTTGCTGTTTGGCTAAGAATGCGTTGAACTCCTTGGTGCTTTTCAATCTACAGTCTGAACTGTGCTCTACTGCTGCACAGCTGGAAAGCTGCAACCTCTCCACTGCAATTAGCCCCACAGCTACCGGAACTACAGCTCATACTGGAATGTCAAGCTAAATTTCTGTCGGACTCTGCATAATAAATGTGGCGCACTGTCCGACTGAGCACCAGAACGCAAACTGGCGCAGGGGCTTCATCAAATGTGGCCCAGTGCTTGTTCTGTAACATGAGGTCAACTTGGGACAAGCAGTCGCTCTACTGGGTTGTCGCTGGATCACCTGTGTTTACTGCGTTCATGTACTTAGCATTAATGTTGTTTGTCTTTTGTCTCATGTCTGTGGAGAGAGCAGACATAACATAGTCACATGATTATGTGAAAAGCTTCTCTGTAATGAAAAGTAATTACTTGTATAAATGTGCAATAAAATACAGAATATATACAGCAACAACCGTAACCAAACCAAGGACAGTTTCTTGGTAATGCATGAGCTCCATACAACAGGCCAGAACTACATTGTATCCATGAGACATACCCCCCCCTCCCGTCCCCCTCCCAGTGTCTTAATCAGCACTCGGTGGGTGGGGGGGTTAATCCTCAAGGGGACCTGTCAGGAGGATTTAGGACACAAACCACCAACAGGAGTAAAGAGAGGTGGTTAGTGTCTCGTATTGCTCTAAACAAGGCCCCTATGTATCCTTTATTCAAATAAGAATGTTATAGAGGCGGTCCCCTACTAAGAAACCCATTACAGGCGACCCTAGTTACAAACGGACCTCTGGTAATTGGTAATTCTCTGTACTTCGGCATTAGGATACATAAACTCTGTAACAGTTATACGTGTCTGTAATGCGCTTTAGTGTTCTTCTTATGACAACCAAATTTTTTTTTTAACATACAATGTACAGAGACCAAGGAAAATTTGGATGGGGTTACAATTATAAAATATACAGTTCCAACTTACATACCAATTCATCTTAAGAACAGACCTACAGAAACCTATCTTGTACGTAACCTGCTGTACTTACCTGGTTTTGGTGCTCCGCACCCACGCAGTCACAAAGTTGGCATACTTCAGCCTGCTTCACTGTACATGTTGCTATTGTTACGGGGCTTGCGCCCATATGGGTGTAGTCTCCAACTTCATCAGAGTACTGCACTGGCCTGAGAAGCACAAGATATTGGTCCGTTGCGCCTTGACCCGTCCCATTATAGGCACATTTTGTTTGTTTTTTTAAGCAACCACGGAACAGGAGATAGCTAGGAAAGGCAGGGCCATAGCAAACTTTTGAAGGACCCCAATCGTGGAGCTTACAATTACAGGACAAAATGCATTACGATTGCGGCTGTAGCAGGAACACTAGCTCAACCGTATGGCAACCTGAAAAATGACTTCAACAGCCATGAGGATGTATGAGGGCCCGACATCCATAGAGGGGGTTTTTATCACAGCCCAAAGTGTGCAGGACGCTTGGCATTCGCCAGAAACAAAACAGGATTGGCTAATGCGCCACTGGCGCCCTGTTGCTCTTCACAGATGAGAGCAGGTTCACACTGAACACGTGACAGACGTGACAGAATCTGGAGACGCCGTGGAGAGACGCTGCTGCAGCATCCTTCAGCATGACCGCTTTGGCAGGGGCTCTGTAATGGAGTTGGGTTGCATTTTTTTGGAAGGCAACATAGTCCTACATGCAACAACAAATGGGAAAAGCACAAAATCATGAATATACGCACATTTCTGGCTGCACATTGATTTCAAATGATTTGATATGAATTTCCATTATTACATTTGACTAATTTTTTTCATTAGTACTGTTCTGTCAGTTTAGCACTAATTCCTCAGGGTTTTGACCAATGAATTAAAAAAAACAAAAATTCAAGACGTTCCCTAACTGTTAAGTGAATTTTAATTTTTATAAAGGGTTGGGGAACTATTATAGTTAAGTAATTAGAATTTGCTCAAGTTTCAGCTTATTAGGCGTGAGCATTGTCGGAGACTTATAAAAGGAAATCCTGAGCTCATCCTATCCTCTACCAACTCCAATTACTATTGAAAAAATATATGGACGAGTTGATTTTTTTGTTTTTGTAAGAAAATGCCTTTCATTTGCCAATTCCCATTTTGTGAATTATTGGCATTTTAATGGGATTCACGTTATACTAATCTTTGCTGAATCATATATGCCTCACAGTGGAGAGGTGCTAAGAGAAGAAAATAAACTCCCCACTTCGCTGCATTGTATATGTGTAGCAGTGATGAAATTAGGTAATATAACATTGCAGGGTTCGTGTCTTCTAGCAGTCATACACAATCCTAGAGTTAATGGCGGGAGAATGAAGACGGAAGGAAGTGTATACAATGATGTCTTCATGAGCTCAGATAAAGGCTTGGTTTAAAGAAGGCCTGTCACCAGAAATTTTAACCCCCACACTAGAAATACCGGAAAAGGTGAAAAGTCTTCTCTATATCACCTAAAATTATCTGCCACTTAAGCACTGTACCTTAATTACAGCCTTTTTGATGATATGCAAAATGAGTATAAATGAGTCATATTCTGAATAGAAGAGTAATTTTTTCTCCAGGTTGCCATGAACCACACTTCTCTCTTAGATTGACAACTCAGTGGGGCTCATTTACTAATGGATCCGAATGCTGCACTTTCGTCGGGTTTCCCGAATTATCAGTTTTGCGACGAATGCCCAGGGTTTTCGGCGCACGCGATCGGATTGTGGCGATTCAGCGTTGGCATGCACGCGAGGAGAAATCGGGGGAGCGTTGGCCTTCAGAATACCCGACGGATTACATGCACCAGGAGAAGAAAAAGGTGAAAACCGACGGACCTCGGCGCAGCAGCGACACCTGCAGGAACTCAGGCGCACATTCTTAGTGAATCGTGGCAGATCCGAATCCTCGTTGGACAATGCACCGCGGGATGCGCGACGGACCGGTAAGTAAATCGCCCCAGGTTTCTTTAAATCCAGCTTGAGCAAACAGGAAGTCCTCCTCCAGTCCACTTTGTCCTACCAGAATGCTGTCCCTTTACTGCATGGTGTATTTACCAGTGGACAGGTACTAAGCTGTATTTTCCCTATTAACTAATGAAAACTCTCAGGTACAGGTATGAAATACCCTCTTAGGTTTTCCTAGCCATAAATCAATAAAAAAAAAAATCTCATGCCTCACATGCAGTCTGCGCCAGTCACTTTCCGATACAGTAAAGGGGTATTTACATTTTGGCAAATTAATGTTATTTTGTATAATAAAAGATTATACAATTTTCTCATATACTTTCTGGATCCAATTTTGATCTGTTAGGTCTCTGCTGGTTCCAGGACTTCTCCTGAGCTGCACCAATTCTCTCGAATGCCTTGCTGGACTATCAGACTAATATCTGTAAGGTCTTGTGTCACCCCCTCATTCTCATAGACTGTACACTCTGTGTAATCCCCTATCCTCATAGACTGTAAGCTCTTGTATCAATCCTCAATCCTCATAGACTGTATGACTGTAAGCTCGTGTCACCCCCTCATCCTCTAGACTGTAAGCTCTTGTGTCACCCCCTCATCTTCATAGACTGTAAGCTCTTGTGTCACCCCTCATCCTCAGACTGTAAGCTCGTGTGCACCCCTAACTCATAGACTGTAAGCTCTTGGTGACCCCTCATCCTCTAGACTGTAAGCTCTTGTGTGATCCCTCATCCTCATGACTGTAAGCTCTTTGTCCCCCCTCATCCTCATAGACTGTAAGCTCTTGGGTCACCTGCTCTCTCATAGACTGTAAGCTCTTGTGTCACCCCTCATCATCATAGACGTAAGCTCTTGTGTCACCCCCTTACTCCTCATAGACTGTAAGCTTGTGTCCCCCTCATCCTCAAGACTGTAAGCTCTTGTGTCACCCCCTATCCTCATAGACTGTAAGCCTGTGTCACCCCTTCATCCTCATAGACTGTAAGCTCTGTGTTCACCCCCTATCCTATGACTGTAAGCTTGTTGTCACCCTCTCATCCTCATAGACTGTAAGCTCCTGTGTCATTCCCTCATCCTCATAGACGGAAGCTCTTGTGTCACCTACTATCCATAGACTGTAAGCTCTTGCGAGGAGGGCCCTCACTCCTATTGGTCCATATGACTGTTTATACTATGTAGTCTAAGTCTTATTTTATTGTATACGTCCCCATGATTTAAGGGTATGCCGTATAAACGATTATAATAATAATATTGCAAATGAGCTGAGCAGAGCCACTTCATTGACTGCTGGTATTACTTTCTTAATAGTCATATCTGGAGATACTTCTCCTAAAGCAATATATGAAGTGCGATCCCAGTGTGTTTTTAAAGTGTAGTTAACTTTAGAATTATGGAGCCCAAGATGTTGGAATCAAAGGAACCTTTCACCTGTAGCCTCTAAGTGTGATAAATTCTCTAGACAGTTGCCATCATGAGAGAAGGAACAGGGTACCGCTAATACGGGATAGCAATAATAAAGCTAAATAATAATACTAATAACACTATAGTAACATAAGCTTTAGACCCTACTAATACAAACATAGCAATATAAAGTAATAGATTGCAATGCCATCTAATATACTAAGGATTAGACATGATACTGTTAAGGTAAACCTGGTGATAGATCAATAATTGTCATTTCACTTGTCTTATTAATAATAATTAATAATAGAACAATGAACTCAAGATGGTGCCGGCATTGTGGATGCCACCCAAACATCAAGGCTAAAGAATTTAGAATGCACTATGATGCATCAATATGCATCAGCAGGGAAGTTCTCCAATCAAGAGACTACATGAGCTGGGAACCTGATATTGTTGTGATTTGTATTCTCCTTCCTTTTCTGTTCTATCCTATTTTTTATAAGACTAAAAATAAAGCTTGCGCAGTGTGATTTTTACCCAGGGTGATGGCATTACGAGACTACCATCATTGTTGGTCTGACATTTTTCTTGCAGTGTGCACAAATGCATTTAAAACTGATTAGAAACAGCCAACGCCACAATAAAAGAGGATATCTTAAATCCTACCCTAACAATACCAATACACATAATAGCGGTAGAATATAACATAAGCTTTATAAATACAATGAAATCTAATCAGATTGTACAATATAGTAAATCACAGAATGGTGAGGAGAAAAAAAACAAGAAAAATAATCAATTTTCATCTTATGAAATAAAATCAACACAATAAGAAAATGCTTATAATATGTAATGCGGGGATGAGGGACATCTTCATGGTTCTCAGTGTAGGACCTCCCCACCATCAATCACTCCTGTGTTGTGGTTATCTTGGCAGCATTTCCTCCAAGTCGGCGACTACGTAAGAGACGACCGTCCAGATAGCTGCGCACAGGTTCATCCAGGTTGGGTTCTGGACCGTCATGTATCTCCTTCCGAATGATGAAACCAGAAATATTTGCTGATGTCATCCAGAAATACTCGACCTAGGACCATAAATCATACAACAAAATTATACTCCATAGCAAAGAAGAGGTTTTACATGCCAAGGTAGTGCCATATAGTGTGCACAATACTCTTGTGTTTCAGTGTCAGTTTAATACACTATACCTCCTTAACCCCCTTAACGCTCTGCGCCGTGCTCTACCGATAAAGACATTATCTGCCTGTGAGCTTGTAGAGAGTAAGTGTCGCACACTGTTGCTTGCTGGCATGAAGTGGATGTATCTGAGCTGGTCTTGTATGCAGGGGGAGGGGCTGGAAGCAGAAAGCACTGCAAGGTGGCAGACAAGAGAAGATATTCAGGATCATAGAAGAATTACGGTCGGATGCAGGAGCAACTAAAAATGTAAACTGACCATGACTGATAGGAGAAAGATGAAATTATATCTGTGAAATGCTGTATTTTTGTAATAACAGTGAATTAGAGAAGTGTTATTTGTTATCCTGAGTATATTTCAGAATCTTGTCTTCATGGGAACACCCCTTTAAAGAAAACCTTTCACCACTTCATAAACTGTTTGCATCATTCGATAGGTGTCACTCCAAGAATCTGGCGTATTTGGTATTTTCATATTAGTCCTGGACCTTCTCAAGTAATCAATGTCATTATTTGTGATTTCTACTGTCACATTGGAGGTTCCAGACAGCCTGCCCAGACTGTAAATTTACAGGTCAGATGGGTGGTCTAGGAACCACCTTGCTAGTACCTGCTGTTATACATGCAGGCCTCGGTTAGTACATGAGAGGATTCTTCAGGCTTGTTCTTAGTTGAGTTTGTTTGTATATCAGAACAGACATATTTTATAATTTTAGCTCCAGAAAAAATTGTTTTAGTCTCAGTTACAATTGGATTTTCAAAATTTCAAAAGGTCAGTCTGTAACTAGAAGTCAACAATACCAAGACAAAGAGCTAGAAAACATGTATATACTTTATTGTCATTCCAAAATAATACACATATACAACTCCCAAAAAGATGGGAAATACAAACAATAGGGGAACAGGATGTCCTAGTTGGAAAAAGGGGACCACCACAGAGTACCCAACGACCACCCCTCCTCTGTATGCCCCAAAATCAAAGCGTGCCAATTGTTAATATCAAAAGGATACTGTGTCCAGCCATAGGACCAAAGTTTAGGGGAAGATAGACAATAATGCACAATGAACCAATTGAATAAACCGGAGGTACCTTCCGGTGTTAAAAGTTTCAACAAACTTTGGTCCTATGGCTGGACACAGTATCCTTTTTATATTAACAATTGGCACGCTTTGATTTTGGGGCATACAGAGGAGGGGTGGTCGTTGGGTCCTCTGTGGTGGTACCATTTCCCAACGGGGTCATCCTGTTCCCCTATTGTTTGTATTTCCCATCTTTTTGGGAGTTGTATATGCGTATTATTTTGGAATGACAATAAAGTATATACATGTTTTCTAGCTCTTTGTCTTGGTATTGTTGACTCTATGGGGCTCATTTACTAAGGGCCCGATTCGCGGTTTCCCGACGTGTTACCCGAATATCTCCGATTTGCGCCGATTTTCCCTGTATTGCCTCGGGTTTTTGGCGCACGCGATCGGATTGTGGCGCATCAGCGCCGGCATGCACGCGACGGAAATCGGGGGCGTGGCCGAACGAAAACCTGACGGATTCGGAAAAACCGCCACATTTAAAAAAAAAAAAAAAAGGGTCGCTCGGCACGCGCTTACCTTCACTCAGCCCGGCTCGGTGTACTCCAGTGCGTTCCAATGCTCTTCAGCGCAGCAGCGACATCTGGTGGACATCGGATGAACTGCCTTAGTGAATGGCCGGAAGACCCGAATCCACCGCATAGAACGCGCCACTGGATCGCGAATGGGCCGGGTAAGTAAATCTGCCCCTATGTGTTATAGAATATCTATTCAGCTCTCTATGTGGGCCTATTTGGTTTTTGTCTGTAACTAGAAGTCGCCTGTAAGTTGGGTGTCCTTAAGTTGGGGACCTCCTTTACTAGCATAAGGTCCTGTGACCATATAATAGACAGGAATCTCTGGCTGATGAGGTAAAAGACAGGAGGCTTCACTTTACATTTCAAGAAAGCGGAGCAGAACTATTACTAGATATATATTGGTAAATTACCTTATATCCTGCCCCCCCCCACACTTGTACGCACACATTACAAAAACATGAGGTAAAGTGGGCAATTATTTTATAGGACCAAATTGATCTGGGGTGAGTCACTGAGCACCTCTTTAAATGTGAGATACAATTTCCTGCAGAGCTGCTTCCATGCATGTGAATAAGAAAAAAGATGAAGATATGGCCCCATGCACTAGCATTCATAACATGGTAGGTGATAACAATCTGATTAGCAGGGGTATGACAGATCATGAGAATGGAGGTCCCGTTCCCACTGTCAGATGGAGTAGTAGATTTATCGTACATACGTCCTCTACAGTCTATACTATAAGAGCCCCAGAAATTGTAGAACATTACGTTCCATTATCTCTGGAATTGCCTCAGTATTAAATGGAGCTCAAGAACATAACCTTGACCTGCAGTTACATTAAAGGAAATTAACCATTTAAAAAACAAGAAACCATCTAAGGATACTCACCATCCCTCCTCTTCATTCTGATACCGTCTCTGTCCTCTGCTTGACACACCGGGATCACTAAGAACAGAAAGTTAAAAAAAGCAGCCCGGAGCTCGGGGACAAGATGTCCGGTGCTTCAGGCTGCTAATTATGCACGCCCTCACACCTCCCTCTCCCATGCAGGAAGAAGGAGGTGACGCCATGCGAAAGGCTTGAATTCACGCCCTTCGTTACGACACCTCCCTCTCCCATGCTCCTGCGTGCAGGGGCGTGTAGAATTAACAGACGGGAGCGCCGGACATCTTGTCCCCGCGCTTCAGGCTGCTTATTTTAACTTTCTTTTCTTGGTGTCAAGTTTAGCGGAGGACAAAGCCGAAATCTGAATGAAGAGGAGCGTAGGTGAGTATCCTTAGATGATTTCTTGTTTTTTTTTTTTTTTTTAAATAGTTGATTTCCTTTAATTAGTGTGAATGGGACCCACATTCTCAAGATTAGTAAAGCCCCCCCCCCCCCCCAATATAACTTAGTATGAGCCCATCCTCCCATTTCCCATCGCGACTTATGACACTAAAGATCAATGAAACATCAATCAGACAAAACCTTATTCAATGCTAAAGAGACTCTGCTGAGGTTTTGTGAGTGTATGATGAGTCCATTCGGTGCAAGTCTAAATTATAGTCACCTAATACGGACGTCCCGTTGAGGCGAGACAAAGGAATAAGAGATACAATTTCGCAGTGCGCTTCTTCCCCCTTTAGAAAACCTCAATTACTTACACTTCCCTTCCTTGCTCTGTGAGCTGAATTTACATTTTGATTTCCTCTTTTTTTCCCCGAGAACTCGCCATCTCCGCTCTTATCTTGCGATAATAATTACTTTGCCACCAATAGAAATGGCGCGCTACCTTTAGTAAAGTGGCAGTTAATTAAAGCCGAACACCCACTTCAGAGTTTAATGAATTATCTAGTAAAGGTCTGATGTAATATAATACCGTCTGTAATCACCACTGGCTTAAAGAAAACTCATTTATATTGACCCTGATTGAAAAAAAGTGTGGGAAAAAAAGACGACATTTATTAAATATGACAGCCCGAAATATATTTCTGTAAGAATAGGGAGATGAGGAAACTTTGTACAATGCGATGCAGAAAGGAATTAGATTGGAAGTGTGGGGGCGTGCAAATAAAGAGAAAGAGAGAGAGAGAGAGAGAGCGCTGCAACGGGGACAAGGGAAATAGAGGTTATTAAAAAGATGACTTCTAACAAGAAAGTGAAGAGTTTTCTTATAGATTTACACAGGAAGGAGATTAATGAGAATGAGTTATGTGATCTATGGAAAGCAAAGTTTGTGTTTTATAACGGGACTGATAACGTTTTTTAACAGGACCGTTAGAAAAAGATGGCGGCTTTTTTCCAAAAACAGCGCCATCTCTGTCCATGGGTCGTGACTGGAATTGCAGCTCATCTTTGTTAATGTAAATGGGACTTACTTCAGTAAGTAAAGCAGACATGTTTTTCTGAACAATCCCTTTAACACCACCAACTAAGTGCTGCATGTAATACAGATGGTCCCTGAATTAAGGACACCTTACTTACAGATGACCGCTAGTTAGAGACGGACCTCTGGACTTTATACTGATCCAGCACTCGTAATAATAAAGAGGCTCTGGTATCCCTGAAGAAGCACATGCGCCATATGTGTTGGGTATAGTCTGTCTGGGTCCGTATGGGTTGTGGTTTAAATTTGGGCCTGTGCCATGTAGGATTGCTGGAGGATGTGCTTTATATACTGTTTATACTTGTATTTATTATGAACATTTTTTAATTGAACTTGGGCAGACTTTTTGTTGCTATTTTAGGTAATATTTTTCAGGATAAATTAATAATGGAGACGTAGTGACTTCCCCCGACTATGGAGACTACGGGGGAGATTTACTACACAAAATGCTGTAAAATTCTAGCATAAATTGCGCCCCCCCCCAAACAACATAAATTGCCTTGTGCCCCAATTACTAAGGGGTTTTTAGGTCTTTTTTATGTCTAGTGGTTCTTTTCCCCCTGTCCTTGGTGGCAAAAATATAGGCGTAATCTATACCAGTTCGAGCCCAAGAACAGGTCTGAACTGGAGGCTGGGCGTTAATGCCCCTGAGTACATCCAGTACAGTATGAGGGTTGGCGAAACAGGGCCACCGATGGCCACTGGGAGAATTATGTTTCTTCTCTGTCAGAAATAACTCTCTTTCTGTCAGGTCAGCTACTGTGAGATCACAACGCTCTATTGGGTCAGCAACTGTGTCATAACTCTCTTTCTGTCGGGTCAGCTACTGTGACAACACAGTGCTCTGTCGGGTCAGCTACTGAGTCATTATAACTCTCTTTCTGTCAGGTCAGCTACTGTGAGATCACACCGCTCTGTTGGGTCAGCAACTGTGTCGTTATAACGCTCTTTCTGTCGGGTCAGCTACTGTGACATCACACTGCTCTGTTGGGTCAGCTACTGTGACATCACACTGCTCTGTTGGGTCAGCTACTGTGACAACACACTGCTCTGTTGGGTCAGCTACTGTGACATCACACTGCTCTGTCGGGTCAGCTACTGTGTCGTTATAACTCTCTTTCTGTAGAGGCTTTGGCCTCTTAGTATATCTGGCGCTGTTGACATCAGTTCGGATCTAGGACCAGGTCTGAATTGGCAGATTTTTATGCTTTAGTCTCCGCCGGCAATAGACTATAGTAAATCTATAGTAAATAGACTATAGTAAAAGGTGGGGCATTAATCCTCTCTGCCTGGCTCCCGTCTGGTGTGCAGTCAGGGAAACGGGGACACTGGCGGGGATAGGGAGAATTACGCGCCTTCTCCGCCAGGCATAATGAATCTCCTGCAATCTCTCAGGTTAGCTACTGTGTCATCACAACTCTCTTTCTGTCAGGTCAGCTACTGTGACCTCAAAACTCTCTCTCGGATCAGCTATTGTGACATCACTCTGCTAGTTCAGGTCAGCTACTGTGACATCACTGCGCTATGTCGGGTCAGCTACTGTGACATCACTGCGCTATGTAAGGTGAGCTACTGTGACATCACTAAGCTATGCCGGGTGAGCTACTGTGACATCACTAAGCTATGCCGGGTCAGCTACTGTGACATCACTGTGCTATGTCAGGTCAGCTACTGTGACATCACTGCGCTATGTCAGGTCAGCTACTGTGACATCACTGCGCTATGTCAGTTCAGCTACTGTGACATCACTGCGCTATGGGTCAGCTACTGTGACATCACTGCGCCATGTCGGGTCAGCTACTGTAACATCGCAACGTTCTGTCAGGTCAGCTACTATGTCATCATAACACTTTCTTTCAGGTCACCTACAGTGACATCACAATACTTTCTGTCGGGTCAGCTATTGTGACATCAAGAAATGCTTTTTGTCAGATCAGCTACTGTTACATCACAATGATTTTCTGTCAGGTCAGCAACTGTGCTATCACGTCACTTTCTGTCAGGTCTTCTATGACATCACAAGATTCTTTCCGTGAGGTCATCCACTGTGACATCACATCACCATTTCTATCATGTCAGTTACCGTGACATCAGAACCAGCTAAGTATACTCCGGGGTGGACATATCATTCTACATCCATATTACAAAATAGTAGCTGGAGACCGTAGTGACTTCCCCTGACTATGGAGACTCCGAGGGAGATTTACTACACGAAATGCAGTAAAATTCTAGCATAAATTACGCAACCCCCCCCCCCCTACTTCCGATACTTCTGAGGCAGCTTTATACTGTCTCTGTGCGGTAGGTATTGACACAAAGTTTTTAGACTTTTTTTAATCTTTTATTTAAATTTGTGAGTGGGGACATCTCCTTCAACCATGATGGTTACACTACATCATTATTTCACTATGTTTAATTTATTTCTATTGAGCACATGCCATTTACGGCGTGATCGGGGAGGATATGGCTGTATTGCTCGCACTAAAGGTTATCACTTCTGAATGATTCTCGCAAGTTTTGAATCGCTTCTATATTACAAAGAAATTGTATTCTAATGGAAGAAAACTGGATCCGGGCCGGATGATGATGAGTTCTACTCACAAAAGCCATTCCATTCCCATAGCATCTGATACGTAATTTCAGATATATCAACAGTCAATTGCTCGGCATACATGTCAGGCTGGTGACATAAAGGTCAACACCGCCACAGCGTTATCAGCTAATTTCCAATCAGGTGAATTCCTCTTTTCTATCAGTTGAATATTTTTTGGCCAACACATTTTTTTAAAGTAGAGGAATTGGAAAGGTCACAAGTTTATAGAGTACAAAATGTGCTGAATCTTATACTGGTCGACGCTCTGTTGTAAAAGGAAACCAGGTTGACCTAGTATATCTGTATATACTCGAGTATAAGCCAACCCAAATATAAGCCAAGGTCCCTAATTCTACCACTAAAAACTGGGAAAACCTATTGACTCGAGTATAAGCCTAGGGTGGAAATGCCAACCCTCTGCCCTCCCAGTATATAGCCAGACCTCAGTATATAGCCAGCCAGTCCCCTGTATATAGCCACCAACCTGCTCCCAGTATATAGTAAGCTAGTCCCCTGTATAAAGCCAGTCAGACGCAGTATATAGCCAGCCCCCTGTCCCCAGTATATAGTTAGCTAGTCCCCTGTATATAGCTAGCCCTCAGTATATAGCTAGCCAGTCCCCTATATATAGCCAGCCCCCTGCTCCCAGTATATAGTTAGCTAGTCCCCTGTATATAGCCAGTCAGACCCAGTATATAGCCAGTTCCCTGCTCCAGTATATAGTTAGCTAGTCCCCTGTATGTAGCCAGCCCGCTGCCCCCAGTATATAGCTAGACAGTCATCCAGGCACTGCTTCTTGCAGAGAAAGCACCCCTTCCCGACAGTTTTTGGGTCTTTCTGACCCGCATGTCACATTGGGCATGTTGGGAGCAGGACAGGCATAGGCGTGAATACCCAGTCCCTCCCATTTACTATAGTCTGTCGGAAAACCGGCAGAGACTACAGAAAAAAAGACTCTGCCAGTTCAGTCGTGCGCTACAGGTCAGAACTGTCAGAGTTTGCGCCCATATCCACCGGGAGGCCGAAGCGGCAGTGGGGGTAACTCTGAGACTAACGTTCAAGATGTCAGTCCTAAAAAATTCTCCCCTAGGTTTCATAAAGTTTTATTTGGGTTTGCCACTATTCCAAAACCTTATTAGGATGTGTAGATGTGTACTGTTACTTACATATAATGTTGTACAATGTGAAGAATAATATGCATATAGCAGTCAAAAACCTACATTTTTTAGTGTGTCAGTTTGGGTGGCCAGGCCCCCTGACTCTGTGGGCCCCGTAGCAGCTGCTATGGCTGTTACCCCTGTATATTAGCTGATATGAATACTTTTTTTAACCAGTATTTTCTTTATGAATTTTTGCAAATATCTGAATTCTAATAAATATACTTTCATACTTTTTTATTTATTTACTTGCCTGTTTGTGTTTCTGACGTCAGTATTCGTTGACTATTAACAAGTCCTTGTATCGTCCTATAGCACTGATATAATGTGTTACATAGGTTCCTTGACACCTGCGTGAGTTGCTATAGTATTTTGCTTACTTTATAGCACTCTCTGCAGGGGAGCTGTATACATTTACACCGTCAGCTGTGCATCGTGAATGTTATTTGTGTGATATTTTCTGTTCTCTCCTTCCCATCCGAGTCGTCATCCCTCGGCTCTGACCTGTGCTACATTACTATGTTAATAAGCGAAGGAACTCAACTCAACTTCATCTTGTTTTACATATTTTTTAAAGCACAATTTTCTTATCAAGGATGTAAATTACATTTTCCTACTCGGCCGTAATTAGTGAGACACTATTCATGCATAATTTAGGTTTTAAATAAATTATAGGCAGAGGTCTGGATAATTGGAATGACCAAACTGCAATGAATCAACTTTACGCTGTATTTTTGGAGCTTGTTATTAGAAATTGAGTAGTTTTTTTCGCTAGTTAATGAGATGAATTATTATGCTCCATATAGTACAGGAAGACAATATATCATTTCTCTGACATTCTATCATAGTGAGCCAAAAGTACAGGTTTTACATAAAGTTTAGGATGAAGATGGGTTAGATGTGGGATGCTGATGCTTTCAAGGATAATAAATCAGAATTCAGTGCGGGGCACAAAATACATCAAACGTAAGGTGTAAATATACGCCCCCTCCTTAAGAGAAGCATTCGCTCTGGTTCAGGGAGTCATTTGCTATAAGACAGGCATTAATAACTTGGATAGTTACAACTAGCTTTACTTTAACCCAATCGCAGCCAGGAGATTTGGGCTGTGGTACCCACAGATACATTGTACCCTTTGGGATATTAACATGTACACAGCGCTGATTGCCATTAAGGGTCGGGACGGCGCCTCTAGGATGGGAGGCGAGGGTAGCGCCCTAGGCCAGTGATGGCAAACCCCAAGCTACAACATAAACCCACTTATTTTACCATGAATTGCCAACATGGCATTTTAAGCAGTAACTTACTGCTACCTGTTCTTCCACATCTTTCAATCGTATCGCGCCCTGAGGCCACCAATACAGTTGAAAGAAAGAGAGCAAATTCAGACTCTCATTGCAGCTCCTCTCCAGGGTCTCTCTGTAGAGGAATATTGAAGGGCCAGGAGGGGAACCTCAAAAAGATAATGCAGCCCTGTCCACACCTTCTCACTTTTCAAGCAGTTCCAAACGGCCAATGAAGTATCGCTTAAAGATAGCGCTGAGAGCAGCATCTCTTAAGTTGCCTGGGACTGCAGGAATATTTGGTGGATTTGTTCCTGTCTGGTGAACTCTGTCCTGGGGTGATAACCTGAGTGCCCACAGAAAGGGCTCTGAGTGCCACCTTTGGCATCTGTGCCATAGGTTCGCCACCACTGCCCTATGCAATCACCGATGCTCGCCTAACCCTCATCCCGGCCCTGTTGCAGACAGACACGGCAGAGAAAGACATGAGGGTGCAGTCACACATCCATGAGGGTGCAGTCACATATCGGCGTGGCACGGCCCGATCACATATAAATTTCTATGCAAACACATACAATTGATAACCAGCACCCGGTGTCTTGTATTGAAACGCATATGTGATCGGCCCATGGCACGCTGTCATGCACTATGATTTTGCTTCTAAAGGGAATCAAAGCGCTACGTGTGACCGCACCCTCAAGAAATTTTTGATCCATCATCTTCATTACCTCCTCTGCTGTCCTTGTCTACCCCTGCCTTATATACGGTAAAGCCAGACATGCAGGATTCAGATCACACATTATACAGTACATGGTGATACTTTTGTGTTTCTACCTTTATCAGTAGAAAAAAACCAAGAGAGTGTGAAATATTAGATTTCTATTTAATCTGTGGCTGAATATTTGCCAGTGAACAGCTGGGGACGTAATAACTTTTACATCGGGTAAATATCAGCGTTCTACATGGATCAACTTGGTAAAAAACTAATAAAATATCAACTGGCATTTATAAACTATTTTTAATCACAAATTAAATGTTGTTTTTTCTGAGAGAACCCTTAAAATAGAAGTGCGGGAGGGCAGAGCGATTAAATAACATAAAATGTAGCAGCAAGAAGTTCTCGTTACATAAGAATATTCTCTACATAAAACATTTAAAGAGGGATTACAAAGAATGTAACGATTGGTAACTTTTTCAACAAATTCGGTGTGAATGAACAGTATAAGTGACTGTAATCAACTTTTAATATTTCATATTAGAGGAAAAAGCTTCCATCACCAGGGGAACACCTACCGCAGTTATGGCGAACCTTTTAGAGCCGGAGTGCCCAAACTTCAACCAAAAGCCACTTATTTATTGCAAAGTGCCAGCGCAGCAATCTAAGCAGTAATTTATTTCTCCTTGTTCTTTGACAACTTTCATTCGTTCAGCCTGCCAAGGACACCAACGCAGTTGAAAGGAGGAGAGCAAATTCTTTGAGTCCTGTCTGGTGAACTTCATGGCCTGGGTGCCCACAGAGAGGGCTCCGAGTGCCGCCTCTGGCACCAGTGCCATAGGTTCGCCACCACTGACATACTGTGTGGCCAGTTGAACTGTTGGCACTGTTTTCAATGCGCGGTACCTATATTTATTAGCGTTCCATGTAGTAAGAGCTTCCAGACCACAAAGGGGCCAGTACAGATGAGGAAGGGGAAGTAGACTGCACTCGCTTTGCAGAGCTGGGAGTAGGACTAGGAAGGGAAGGGGAAGCTGCTTACATTTTGCAGGACTAGGACACGGTGGCTTAGTGGTTAGCATGACAGCCTTGCAGCGCTGGGGACCTGGGTTCAAGTCCCTAGGTCAACATCTGCAAAGAGTTTGTATTTTCTCTCCGTGTTTGCGCGGGTTTCCTCCTGGTCCTCCGGTTTCCTCCCACACTCCAAAATATACTAGTAGGTTGATTAGATTAAGAACCCCTTTGGGGACAGGGACTTATCTAGCAAACTCTGTGCAGCACTGTGGAATCTGTGTGTGCTATATAAATAAAGGAATTATTATTATTATTAATTATGGGGACCGCACACCATGGAAAGTTGAAAACAGAACAAGTAGGGGAAATGCAAGTTTTACAGGCTTTAAGTAGGTCCTTTTGGTAGGTGATTTCTATGGACACACCCCTCTCCCAGGGAATCAGGCCACGGATGGCTGTCGGAATGTGTCACTGCTCGGCAGAGGGAACCGGCACAGGGCAATGAGGTTATTGTTCAATTCCATATTTTGCAATAACTTCATAAAATACCCTTTAAACAGGTTGTAAAGTCCTGCTTCTATAAAGCTTTAAAGTATTAAAAAAATAAATGCAAAGAAATTCTTGGACCTATTCACATAATAAAACTAGTGATGAAATGTGGATGTCACTCTACAGAAGATAAGGATTATTCCGCTTCATACTCCTTATCTCTGCTCATTAGGGTCGTAGATTTTAATGGTCACGTGGCGGTATAAGACACTAGATATCTCTAGCTAATAAGGCAATTATGAGATAGGTAATTGAGGCCACAGTAATAGGAATAAGGGACAGATACTTTAAAAAGTGAAGCTGAGGAATCTATTAATATATTTTTTATACATTTACAGAATCCTGCGGATTATATTATCACAGTAGGAGCGGCCCGATGGTGGCGGGAATTATCCATTAGATGGTTTTCTCTAAATATCTGCCGGAAGCTGTAGATGCTGAACAGAGTTAACTTAGTTTAATTCAGAATTATTATTAAGGCTACATTCACACTACAGTATGGGGGACGTATATACGGCTGACATATATACGGCCGATATACGTCCCCCATACACTTCTATGGGCTCACGGCCCTATACGGGAGCGGTACGGTGCAGCACACGTGCGGCGGATCACGACTGGACCAGATAAGTAAATGTGCCCCAATGAGTTCACTTTGCCCATATTGTCTGTGTTTGGCTGCTTAGCATATTGCATCACTCACCCCTCCTACATTACCAAAACTGACCCTGTGCTACCTGCCCTCAACAATTCACTTTTACACTTACAAACTCTGTCTCCTATATACTACTCTGCTCAGTTTCTATTGATCTGTAATATGCTGACTGCATATGAGACAGCTCCTCCTGCTCTAGAACACTCTTCTGGCAGATAGGACACTATATAAAATCTGCTCAGCTCTTCCTGCTCTATAATATTATTCTGGTAGATAGGACACTATGTAAAATCTGCTCAGCTCATCCTGCTATATAACATGCTGGCTGCGGATAGGACACTATACACAACCTGCTTGGCTCATCTTGCTCTATAACATGCTGGCTGCAGATAGGACACTATGTACAATCTGTTCTACTCCTTTTGCTCTACAACTAGCTGCCTGCAGATAGGAGACTATGTGCAACTTGCACAGCTCCTCCTGTTTTATAACATGTAGCCTGCAGATAGAACATTATGGGGCACATTTACTTACCCGTCCCCCAAATTCTGTTGCATTAAAGCTGGTGCCGCTGCACCAAAATCCAATCGTGTGCGACACAATCCCATTCTAAAAACCTGTCCCAACAGACAGTTCGAT
The DNA here is from genome assembly GCA_019512145.1 of Engystomops pustulosus. NCBI lineage: Eukaryota > Metazoa > Chordata > Amphibia > Anura > Leptodactylidae > Engystomops > Engystomops pustulosus. The sequence goes on from CM033645.1 coordinate 15,125,649, forward strand.
GGAAATGCGATCCGCGGACCTTTAGTAAATAAGCCTCTATGTAAAATCTCATCAGCTCCTCCTGCTCTATAAGATGCTTCCTGCAGATATGATACTATGTACAACCTGCTCAGCTCCGCCTGCTCTATAACATGCTGCCTCCAGATTATATACAATGAACATGCTGGCTGAAAATACTCTTTAAGTATAACTCAGAGTTCTTACTTTGTATCATGTGAGAGCTGTTAGAAAGGCTTAATTTAATGTATTCTCTTCTGTAACTATGAGAAACAAAATATTATTGGAATGAAAAAAGAAAAGGACTAGGGTTGTGACTAGAGCTCGATCATTACCAGTCAACACATATTTCTGCAATTATAAAACTGTCAGAATTAAATGTAAGAACGTTCTCTAGAAATAACTTTAATTAGAGAAAATAAAGTAACAAAAATACCAACTTTAATTAAGTCTACTATTCTTTCTTTAGACGTATTAGGATATTATACATTGGAAATCTGATCGCTGCCACAGCTTAAAGCAAGTGCTAATGAAGAAGTCTGGGCTCCGGGGATGTACTGTGAGGGTAAATTTGGTAGCAAGTCCTAGAATCACCTCCATTAACCCTTAAAGGTCTACAAGTCATGTGTATAGGAGTATCTCATACACACAGGCTGCAGGGGGCGCCAGCACCAGGAAGCACATGGAGGAGCCATTACACCATTATACCTCACATCATTATACAGGCTGCTAGTCATGTGTATAGGAGTATCTCATACACACAGGCTGCAGGGGGCGCCAGCACCAGGAAGCACATAGAAGAGCCAGCACTAGGAGTGTCACATTATTATACAGGCTGTCAGTTATGTATATAGGAGTATCTCATAGACAAAGGCTGCAGGGGGCGCCAGCACCAGGAAGCACA
>CM033645.1:15126761-15349772 GCA_019512145.1 Engystomops pustulosus
CAGGAAGCACATGGAGGAGCCATTACACCATTATACCTCACATCATTATACAGGCTGCTAGTCATGTGTATAGGAGTATCTCATACACACAGGCTGCAGGGGGCGCCAGCACCAGGAAGCACATAGAAGAGCCAGCACTAGGAGTGTCACATTATTATACAGGCTGTCAGTTATGTATATAGGAGTATCTCATAGACAAAGGCTGCAGGGGGCGCCAGCACCAGGAAGCACACCAGTTGACCTAGTATACTGTATTACTCGATATAAGCCGGCCCAATATAAAAGCCGAGCCACCTAATTTTTACCACTACAAACTGGGGAAAACCTATTGACTTGAGTATAATAGCCGAGGGGGTCAATGCCAACCCTCATGCCTCCTCCATTAATAGCCATACCTCAGTATAGTCGCCCAGCCAGTCCCCTGTATATAGGTCCCCCAACCCTGCTCCCAGTATTAGTAAGCTAGTCCCTGTATAAAAGCCAGTCAGACGCAGTGAGAGCCCCCCCTGTCCCCCGTTAAGTTGCTAAGTCCCCGGTATATAGCTACCCCCATAATAATAGCTAGCCAGTCCCCCTATATATCGCCACCCCCTGCTCCCAGTAAATAATTTAGCTATTCCCCTGTATATAGCGTCAGAACCCAGTATAAGCCTTCCTGCTCCAGTGATATAGTTAGCTAGTCCCCCTGTATGAGCCAGCCCGCTGCCGCCCCCATATATACCGAACACATCCAGGACTGTTCTGCAGAGAAAGGCACTCCTTTCCCGACAGTTTGGGTCTTTTGACCCGCATGTCACATTGCATGTTTGGAGGCAGACAGGCCACAGGCGTGAATACCCAGTCCCTCCCATTTTACTAAGTCTGTCGGAAAACCAGCAAGACTACGAAAAAAAGACTCTGCCAGTTCAGCAGTCGTGCGCTACAGGTCAGACCGTCAGAGTTTGCGCCCATATCCACCGGGAGGCCGAAGTCGGCAGTGGGGGTAACTCTGAGACTAAACTTTCAAGATGTCAGTCCTAAAAAATTCTCCCCTGGTTTCATAAGTTTTATTTGGGTTTGCCACTATTCAAACCTTATTAGTATGTGTAGATGTGTACTGTTACTTACATTAATGTTGTACAATGTGAAGAATATAGCTATAGCAGTCAAAAACCTACATTTTTTAGTGTGTCGTTTTGGTGGCCAGCCCCCTGACCTCTGTGGGGCCCCATAGCAAGCTGCTATGCTGTACCCCTGTTATTAGCGATATGAATGACTTTTTTTAACCAGTTTTTCTTTATGAATTTTTTTGGCAAATAGCTCATTCTAATCCATATACTTTCTCTTCTTTTTTTATTATTTACTTTGGCCCTGTTTTGTGTTCTGACGTCAGTATTCGTTTGAACCTATTAATAGTCCTTGTTATCGCCCTATAGCACTGATTAAGGTGTTACATAGGTTCTTTACCCCTGCGTTAGTTGCTATAGTATGTTGCTTACTTTATTAGCACTCTCCTGCAGGGAGCTGTATACCTTTACAAACATCAACAATTTACAACCGTCAGCTGTGCATCGTGAATGTTTATTTGTGTGATATTTTCTGTTCTCTCGTCCTTCCCAGATAATAACTAGTCGTCATCCCTCGGCTCTGACCTGTGCTACATTACTATGTTACTATCGAAGGGAACTCAAACGCAACTTCATCTGTTTTACATTTTTTTTAAAGCCAATTTTTTATCAGGTGGGTAAATTCCAATTTTTCCTACCCTCGGGGCCGTACTTTGTGAGACACTATCATTCATAATTGTAGGTTTTAATAAAGTATAGTCAGAGGTCTGGATAATTTGAATGGACCAAAAAAAAACTTCAATGATCAACTTTATACACGCTGTATTTTGGATCTTGTTATTAGAAATTGAGTAGTTTTTTTTCGCTAGTAATGAGATGAGATTATTATGCTCCATATAGTAACAGAAGACATAATAATTTTCTCTGACATTCGATCATAGTGAGCCAAATACAGGTTTTACATAAGTTAGGAGAAGATGGTAGATTTTGGGATGCTTATGTTTTCCAAGGATAATAAATCAGATTCAGTGGCGGGGCACAAAATACATCAACTTAAGGTGTAATATAAACGCCCTCTGCTTAAAGAAGATTCGCGCTGGTTCAGGGAGCATTTGCTATAAGACAGGCATTAATACTTGGATTAGTTACAACTAGCTTTACTTTAAAACCCAATCGCAGCCATGACTTTGGGCTTGGGTACCCCACATATATACATTGTAGTACCTTTGGATATTAACATGTACACAGCGCTGATTGCCATTAAAGGTCGGGCGCGCTCTCTAGGATTGGAGGCGAGGGTGCGCCCTAGGCCAGTGATGGCAAACCCCAGCTACAACATAAACCCCTTATTTTACCATGACTTGCCAACATGGCATTTTACGCATAACTTACTGCTACCTTTCTCTTGCTTCCACATCTTCAATCGTATCGCGCCCTGAGGCCCACCAATACAGTTAAAAAGAGAGCAAAATTCGACTCTCATTGCAGCTCCTCTCCTCCAGGGTCTCTCTGTAGAGGAATATGAAGGGCGGAGGGGAACCTCAAAATAATGCAGCCCTGTCCCCCCTTCTCACTTTTCAAGCATTTCCAAACGGGCCAATGAAATATCGCTTAAAGATAGCGCTGAGGACATCATCTCTTAAGTTGCCTGGGACTGCAGGAATATTTGGTGGATTTTGTTCCTATCTGGTGACTCTGTCCTGGGTGATAACCTGAGTGCCCACAGAACGGGCTCTGTGCCACCTTTTTCATCCGTGCCATAGGTTTCGCCCCCACTGCCCTAGTGCAATCACCGATTCTCCGCCCTACCCTCATCCCGGCCCTGTTGCAGACAAGACACGGCAGAGAAAGACATGAGGGTGCAGTCACACCTTCCATGGAGGGTGCAGTCACATATCTGCGTGGGCACGAGCCCGATCACTATCAATTTCTTATTGCAAACCCATACATTGATAACCACCCCGTGTCTTGTATTGAAACGCATATGTGAATCGGGGTGGAGGGGGAATGACGGAGTAATGAAGAGAAAAGGGTAAAGTGGTAAAGGGCGGCAAAGAGACAAGGAGGGCCCATGGCACCCTTTCATGGCACTATTATTTTCTTCTAAAGAAGGGAATCAAAGCGCTACGTTGACGCACCTCAAAATTTTTGATCCATCATCTTCATTACCTCCTCTGTTACCCTCCTCTCTGTCCTTTGTCTACCCCTGCCTTATTACGGGAAAGCCAGACAGGCAGATTCGATCAACACATTATCAGTACATGGTGAAGACTTTTGGTGTTTCTACTTTATCAGTAGAAAAAAACCAAGAGAGTGTGAAAATATAGATTTCGATGTAAGCTGTGGCTGAATATTTTCCAGTTGAACAGCTTGGGGACGTAGAACTTTTACATACATCGGGAAATATCAGCGTTCGACAAATGGATCAACTTTGTACAAACTCACTAAATATCAACCTGGCTTTATAAACTATTTTTAATCCAAATTAAATTTGTTTTTTTTCTGAGAGAACCCTTAAAATAGAATGCGGTGAGGCAGAGCTGATTAATAACATAAAGTAGCGCACAAAGTTCTCGTTACATAAGAATTTCTTCTTACATAAACATTTAAAGAGGGATTACAAAGAATGTAAGGAGGAGGATTGGTAACTTTTTCAAATCACAAACAAATTCCGTGTGAATAAACAGTATGTGACTGTAATTCAACGTTTAATTTTCATATTAGAGGAAAAGCTTCCTCACCAGGGGACACCTACCGCAGCTATTAGGGAACCTTTTAGAGCCGGGTGCCAACTTCACCAAAAGCCACTTATTTATTGCAGTGCCATCACAGCAATCTGAGCATAAGTTTCTTTCTCCTTGTTCTTTCACACTTTCATTCTTCTACCTGTCAATACACCCACGCATTTGAAAGGAGGAGAAGCAAATTCCTTTGATCCTGTCTGGGTGAGACTTCAGGCCTGGTGCCCACAAGAGGGCTCCGTGTCCGCCTCTGGCACCATAGCCAATGGTTCGCCCCACACTGACTACTGTGTGGTCCATTGAACTGTGTGGCACTGTTTTCTTGTCAATGCGGCGTGTACCTATATTCTTTAGCGTTCCATGAATAAGAGCTTCCAGACCACAAGGGCCGTTACACTAGAAGGAGGCGTTAAGTAATTCTGCACCGCTTGCAGAGCTGGTATAGGACTATGACAGGAATGGGATGCTGCTTACACTTTTGGCTGGCTAGGACACGTGGCCTTGAGTGGTTGCATGCAGCCTTGCACGCTGGGACCTGGGTTCAATTCCCTAGTTCACTCTGCAAAGTTTGTATTTTCCTCCCGTGTTTGCGCGGGTTTCCTCCTGGTCCTTCCGTTTTCCTTCCCCACACCTCCAAAATATACTAGTAGGTTGATTAGATTAAAACCACCCCTTTGGTACAGGGACTTATTAGCACACTCTGTGCAGCAACTGTGGAAACTGCTTTTGGCTATATAAGAATGAATTATTATTATTAATTAATTATGGGGACCCCCACACCATGTGAAAGTTAAACAGAACACATAGGGGAAATCAGTTGTATACAGGCTTTAAGTAGGGTCCTTTTGGTAGGTGATTCTATGACAAAACCCCCTCTCCCCCCCCAGAATCAGGCCACGGATGGCTGTCTAATGTGGTCACTTACTCTGCTCGGCAGAGGGAACCGCACAGGCACTGAGTTTTGTTCAATTCCTATATTTTGCAATAACTTCATAATACCCTTTAAAACACGGTTTTAAAGAGTCCTGCTTCTAAAAGCTTTACAGTATTAACAACATAAATGCAAAGAAAGTCTTGGACCATTCACATAATCAAACTTAGCGATGAAATGTGGATGTCACTCTACAGAAGATAAGGATCATTCCCGCTTCATACTCCTTATCCTGCTCATTTAGGGGTCGTAGATGTTAATGGTCACGTGGCGGTATAAGACACTAATATCTCTAGCTAATAAGTGCAATTATAAATAGTGGGAGTAGGTATTAGGCCACAGTAATAGTAATAGTTAGACAAGTGATAGGCTGAGGAATCTTGAATATATTTTTTATACATTTAACAGAATCCCTCGGATTATATGTATCACAGTGGAGCTGCCCGATGGTGGCGGATTAATCCCATAGATGGTTTTCTCTAAATATCTGCCGGAAGCTGTAGATGCTGAACAGAGTTAACTTAGTTTAATCAATTTATTATTAAGGCTAATGTCACAACTACAGTATGGGTGGACCGTATATACGGCTATATATACGGCCGATATACGTTCCTCCATACACTTCTATGGGCCTCAACGGCCCTATACGGGAGCGGTACGGTGCAGCAACACTTGCGGAACCGTCCACCTCCGTAGCACGGGAACAGATAGGACATGTCATCTTTCCCGTAATTACGGCGCCGTGCACCATTAATTCCTATGGAGAGGGCGGGGGTGACTGCGCTCACCTCCTCCTCCTCTCCCCGCCGCTGCCGGTGTGTCCATCCGTGCTACGTGCGGCGGGCTCACGGCAGTGTGAATTTGGTCTAAGTCTGTAAAATGAATACATAATGCTAAATGACGGAGCAGACGTGGTTTTAAAAGTAACAGAACTTAATATAGAAGTCTCTATTGAATGATCCATTTCTTAGAGTCCAGTGGGTGGTTCTCCAAATTGACAGACAGCAGACAGCCTGTAACATTCTCATCCAAATCGCGACTCTCAATGGAAAGGGAGCTCACTGTATTTTTCTCATAATGGGTCTCATTTACTAAGGGATTCCGTTGGGTTCCCAGATTTTCCAATTTGTACCGAATTCGGTGGTTTGGCGCGAACCGATCGATTGCGCGCTGGTTGCATGCGACGGAAAACGGATTCGGAAAAACCGTGGTATTTAAAAAAAAAAATGTCGCTTGACACGCACTTACCTGCACCAAAAATAGAAGGCGAACTCCGGGAACTCTCCATTGGACCTCGCGCAGCACGACACCTATTGGATATCGGCGCACGGACCTTAGTGAATCCCGCGGACCAGAATCAGCGGCGGATCGCGACTGGACCAGATAAGTAATGTGCCCCATGAGTTTCACATTGCCCATATTGTCTGTGTTTGGCTGCTTAGCAATTGCATCACTCACCCCTCCTACATTACCAAAACTGACCCTGGTGCTACCTGCCCTCAACAATTCACTTTTACACTTACAAACTCTGTCTCCATATACACTCTGCTCAGTTTCTATTGATCTGTAATATGCTGACTGCATGAAGCTCAGCTCCTCCTGCTCTAGAACACTCTTCTGGCAGATAGGACACTATATAAAATCTGCTCAGCTCTTCCTGCTCTATAATATTATTCTGGTAGATAGGACACTATGTAAAATCTGCTCAGCTCCCCCTTCTCTGTAACATGCTTCCTGTGGATTGGACACTATGTACAATCTGCTCTACCCATTTTGCTCTACAACAAGCTGCCTGCAGATAGGACACTATGTATAATCTGCTCAGTGCCTCCTGTTCTGTAACATACTGCCTGCAGATAGTCACTATGTACAATCTACTCGACTCATCCTGCTATATAACAGTGCTGGCTGCGGATAGGAGCACTAACACAACCTGCTCGGCTCATCTTGCTCTATAACATGCTGGCTGCAGTAGGACACCTCTGTACAATCTGTCAGCACTCCTCTAGCTCTAAAACTGCTGATTGCAGATAGGACACTAGTGTACATCTGTTTCTACTCCTTTTGCTCTACAACTAGCTGCCTGCAGATAGAACTATGTGCAACTTGCACAGCTCCTCCTCATGGGTCGGCATGTAACGCCTCACCAAGCGTCATAGACGCATTGGGGCGCCAACCCCCCCAAAATAATTGCCATGCTCAAAGTACCATGGCAATTATTTCGGTAGCGCGCAGGCTGAGGGTTCGGCGAGCGCCACAAAGGGAGAAACGGGTAGGCGCGGTCGCAGCGCAGGGCCGCTCCGCTGGACATATGACGCCGTGATCGTGTCTGGCGGCCGTTGGAGAGACCCCCAGCAGAGCGCGAGCCCCGGGGGAGACATGCGGTTCGGGGCTGCTGCTCCACTTTCCTGTGTATCAGCGATTACGTGATTCTGGCAGGACCAGAGAGCAGGGCAGTGAGTGCAAACCCACACTGTACTCACTGCACTCTATTGCTGTGTGTAGGGAGTGAGCAGGTGCTGTGTGTACTGCTTGGTATAGTGTGTGCTGTGTATAGTGTGTGTGTTCTGTTGTAGTGTGTGTATGCTGTGTATAGTGTGTGTGTGCTGTGTGTAGTTTGTGTGCTGTGTGTAGTGTGCGTGGCGAGTGTCCCAGATGCTGTGTGCCAGGTGCCGTGTGTGCCAGGGGCCGTGTGTGGCGAGTGTGCCAGGGGCCGTGTGTGTGCCAGGGGCTGTGTGTGGCGTGTGAAGTTGCCAGGTGCCACGGTGTGGCGTGATGTGCCAGTGGCGTGAGTGTGCCAGGGGCGTGGTTGCCAGGGGCCTGTTGGGGTGGGGGTTTGTGCCAGGGGCGGTGTGGGCTTGTTTTGCCAGGGGCCGTGGGTGGCGTTGTTGCCAGGGCCGTGTGTGGTGTGTGTGCCAGGGGCCGTTGGTGCCGGTGTGTGCCAGGGTGTGGCGTGTGTGTGCCAGGGGCCGGTGTGTGGCGTTGTGTGTCCAGGGCCGTGTTGTGTCGTGTGTGGCGAGGGGCGCGTGTGGTGTGCCAGGGCCGGCGTCGTGGTGTGTGCCAGGGGCCGTGTGTTGGCGAGTGTGCGTGTTGTGTGCCAGGGGCCTGTGTGTGTGCCAGGGGCCATGTGTGGCGTGTGTGTGTGCCAGGGGCCGTGTTTGGCGAGTGTGGCGTGTGTGTGCCAGGGCCGTGTGTGAGTGGGTCGGTGTGCCCTTTTGGTGGTGGGCGAGTGTGGCGGGTGTGCGCCAGGTGCGTGTGTGGCGAGTGCGGCGTGTGTGCGCCAGGTGCCGTGTGTGGCAATGGTGCGTGTTTTGCGCCAGGGGCCGTGTGTGGGTGTTTGTGGCCAGGGGCCTGTGTGGCGTGTGTGTGTGCCGTGGGCCGTGTGTGGCGTGTGTGTGTGCCAGGGGCCGTGTGTGGCGTGTGTGTGTGCCAGGGGCCGTGTTGGTGGTCGTGTGTGTGCCAGGGCCGTGTGGGAGTTGTGTGCCAGGGGACCGTGTGTGGCGTGTTTGTGCCAGGGGCCGTGTGTGGCGTGTGTGTGCCAGGGGCCGTGTGTGGTGTGTGCCGAGGTGGCGTTTGGGAGTGTGTGGCCAGGGGCCGGTGGTGGCGTGGTGCAGGGGCCGTGTGTGGCGATATGCGGGCTGTGGAGGGCCAGTGGGGCGTGTGGCGAGTGTGCCAGCTGCCATGTGTGTGTGTGTGCCAGGGGCTGTGTGTGGCAGTGTCCAGCTGTGCCATGTGTGGTGTGGTGCCAGGGCTGTGTGTGGCAGGTGCCAGGTGCTGTGTTGCCGTGTTCAGGCTTTATATTTTCTTGTATTAATAGACGTTTATTAGATCGTTAGTAGACATTAATAGATAAATATATACACAACAGTGTTATATAATTGTATTCCTAAAAATTTCATACCCTCATCGGCTAAAAATCTATCCTCAAAATGGTAAAGAGTATTATTACCCTTCCAGAAAAATGTTAGTGCGACCTCTGCTCCTCCTGTTTATAACAGTAGCCTGCAGATAGAAATATGGGGCACATTTTACTTACCCTCCCCCAAATTCGGTTGCATAAAGCTGCGCCGCGCACCAAATCCAATCGTGTGCGACACAATCCCATTCTAAAAACCTGTCCCAACAGACAGTTCGATGGAAATGCGATCCGCGGACTTTAGTAAATAAGCCTCTATGTAAAATCTCATCAGCTCCTCCTGCTCTATAAGATGCTTCCTGCAGATATGATACTATGTACAACCTGCCAGCTCCGCCTGCTCTATACATGCTGCCTCCAGATTATATACATGAACATGCTGGCTGAAAATACGTTAGTATACTCAGAGTTCTTTACTTGTATCAGTGAGAGCTGTTAGAAAGGCTTAATTAATGTATTCTCTTCTGTAACTATGAGAAACAAAATATTATTGGAATGAAAAAAAAAGGACTAGGGTTGTGACTAGAGCTCGATCATTACCAGTCAACACATATTTCTGCAATTATAAAACTGTGCCAGAATTAATGTAAGAACGTCTCTAGAAATAACTTTAATTAGAGAAAATAAAGTAACAAAAATACACACTTTAATTAGTCTACTATTCTTTCTTTAGACGTATTAGGATATACATTGGAAATCTGATCGCTGCCACAGCTTAAAGCAAGTGCTAATGAAGAAGTCCGGGCTCCGGGGATGTACTGTGAGGGTAAATTTGGTAGCAAGTCCTAGAATCACCTCCATTAACCCTAAAGGTCTCCAAGTCATGTGTATGAGTATCTCATACACACAGGCTCAGGGGCGCAGCACCACAGAAGCACATGGAGGAGCCATTACAACCATTAATACCCTCACATCATTATACAGCTGCTAGTCATGTGTTAGGCCGTCGCTCATACACACACAGGCTGCAGGGGGCGCCAGCACCAGGAAGCACATAGAAGAGCCAGCACTAGGAGTGTCACATTATTATACAGGCTGTCAGTTATGTATATAGGAGTATCTCATAGACAAAGGCTGCAGGGGGCGCCAGCACCAGGAAGCACATGGCGCCATTACACCATTATACCTCACATCATTATACAGGCTGTCAGTCATGTATATAGGAGTATCTCATACACACACAGGTTGCAGGGGGCGCCAGCACCAGGAAGCACATAGAGGATCCAGCACCAGGAGTGTCACATCATTATACAGGCTGTCAGTCATGTGTATAGGAGTATCTCATAGACAAAGGCTGCAGGGGGAGCCAGCTCCAGGAAGCACATGGCGCCATTACACCATTATACCTCACATCATTATACAGGCTGTCAGTCATGTGTATAGGTGTATCTCATACACACACAGGCTGCAGGGGGCGCCAGCACCAGGAAGCACATGGAGGAGCCATTACACCATTATACCTCACATCATTATACAGGCTGCTAGTCATGTGTATAGGAGTATCTCATACACACAGGCTGCAGGGGGCGCCAGCACCAGGAAGCACATAGAAGAGCCATTACACCATTATACCTCACATCGTTATACAGGCTGTCAGTCATGTGTATAGGAGTATCTCATACACACAGGCTGCAGGGGGAGCCAGCACTAGGAAGCACATGGAGGAGCCATTACACCATTATACCTCACATCATTGTACAGGCAGTCAGTCATGTGTATAGGTGTATCTCATACACACAGGCTGCAGGGAGAGCCAGCACCAGGAAGCACATGTAGGAGCCATTACACCATTATACAGGCTGTCAGTCATGTGTATAGGAGTATCTCATACACACTCAGCCTGCAGGAGGCGCCAGGAGTGTCACATCATTATACAGACTGTCAGTCATGTGTATAGGAGTATCTCATAAACACAGGCTGCAGGGGGCGCCAGAACCAGGAGTGTCACATCATTATACAGTCTGTCAGTCATGTGTATAGGAGTATCTCTTCTATACACACACAGGCTGCAGGGGGTGCCAGCACCAGGTATTACATGGAGGAGCCTTTACACCATTATACATCACATCATTATACAGGCTGTCAGTCATGTGTATAGGAGTATCTCATACACACACAGCCTACAGGGGGGGCCAGCACCAGGAAGCACATGGTGGAGCCATTACACCATTATACCTCACATCATTATACAGGCTGTCAGTCAAGCACTGGGGGTGTTGCTGTGCCTCCCACTCATGAATAAGCTGGACAGCTGCATATGCTAATGACTCATTGGACATTTCACAGGTCATTTGCATACAGCTGTAGGACCCTATTGCTTAAGTTTACAGGCATGTAGAGGGACAATGAAGGCATAGAGGCAATGCTTTCTAGTGGAAAATTATAAAAATATATTTGTTTTGGGGTTAATTTGCCTGATGGGTTCTCTTTAAAGGTATTTAAAGGGCACCTACCACCACGATTCTACCTATAAAGGTAGATCGGGTGGTAGGTGGATGTAAATTTACTTATGCGGCTACTGGGGCGTGGAGTAGCCGGGCACGAGGCTACACAGCGCAGCTACTCCACGCCCCAGTAGCCACGTTACTCCTCCTACCCTGTGTGTTCGGCGCGCAGCTCCTCGTAGCTGCGCGCCCTCGCCCGACATGCTGGCGTTCTGCGCATGCGCAGAACGCAGGTCCGCGGCTGAGCAGCCACACCTCCGAGGCCGGAGCTACTGCGCATGCGCAGAACTCCGGCTTGTCGGATGCCGCGCGCTGAACACACAGGGTAGGAGGAGTAACGTGGCTACTGGGGCGTGGAGTAGCCGCGCTGTGTAGCCTCGTGCCCGGCTACTCCACGCCCCAGTAGCCGCATAAGTAAATTTACATGTTAGGGGAATAAAGTTTATTAAAAGTTAGCGGGGACGTGAGGATTAGCTCTAAAAAGAGCTCTCCTCACGTCCCTTACATCCACCTACCACCCGATCTACCTTTATAGTGGTGGTAGGTTCCCTTTAAGGATTGAAAAAAAAATTATAGAAAAGTTGATGTTGTTACCAAAATATAAACAAAAAAATGAAAACAAACTGATAAATACAGTTTTGTTTCTTTCATTTAAAAACTTGAATGACATTGAATGTGACATACTTCTAAAAAACAATGTCAGAATATGTTACAACGGGGGAAGCCCTTTAAAGCTTCACATCATTTGTACGTGTAATCGATTCTGAGGAACTCTATTTTTAATTTTAAAAAATGAAAAAAAGAAAAAAAAAATTGGAGGGACATGTTATTTTGCTTCTGAACCCATCTGCCCTTTGTCAGGAATCCCCTGCTATTTTTATCCACTGGTCCAGGAGAGATTAATATAAAACCTTAAGCTTAGAGGAGATTTTGTTTATTCGTTGGGAAAATAATCCAAACTGTTATTAAAGAGAAACTCAAATACACGAGAGAATGATCCAGATACATGAATGATACAAAATGTTCATAGACGCGGCTCCTGGAAATAAATTCAAACACAGTTGTACGGCATATGAGAGATTCTGGGGTCTACTTTCAGCAGACTCTTGTAGGTTGTCTTGAGCTGGACCATATCTGTGTTAGAGTGTGGGCCCATCCAGACATGGGGGGTCATTTACTAAGGGACCGAATCACGTTTTTCCGTCGCATTACCCGAATGTTTCCGATTTGCCGTTTTTCCCTGAATTGCCCCAGGATTTTGGGGCACGCGATCGGATTGTGGCGCATTGGCGCCGGCATGCACATGACGGAAATCAGGGGGCGTGGCTGTAAGAAAACCCGACGGTTTCGGAAAAACTGCGTGTTTACCTGCACCTAGTGTAGGACGGTGAACTTCAGTGAACTCAGACGGAATTCAGCACAGCAGCGACACCTGGTGGACATAGGGCGCACTATCTTAGTGAATCGCTGGAAGACCCGAATCCTCCACTGTGAACGCGCTGCTGGATCGCGACAGGACTGGGTAAGTAAATCTGCCCCATTATGTTCAGTCCAAGAAAAAAGGTTGAGAAGCTGGTTGCATTTCTTGGGTCATTTGATTGTCAGCAACACAGTCTAAATCCTTCGGTCATTTGGCGAGTCTCTGTGATTGAACATGGTCATATGAATCTGGACGTAGGTTAGGTTTTTAACCTTACAGCTGGCAAACACACGTTCATGTGCCGAATGCCGATACAGTATTTACCCTCATTTCAGCTAAAAGCAGTTGGCTAAATAAATTTATTTTGGATGTTTAGTAAAAGAAATAAAGAACATCAAACTATGTAACAAGGCCAGAGGTGTAAAACACAATAGATGTTTTTAGCTAAACAAGTAGGGTCACCATATAGCTTGTCCCGAATAAACAGCTTATTGTGAACACCTACCCAGCACCTGGGTAGCCACACATTATTCCTGGAAAGCCAAGCAGTAATGGGTTATAATTTAGGTGGTTTGGGCAGTAACCCGGGGACCATGGCCACTCAGACCACCCACCATGTTTAATTTTGAGAAAGACCTTCACCCATGTAACCCTCATACATCTGTTTATGTTCTCAACACACATATACACAAGAGCCAGTTTGGGACCTTTTGAAAGCAGGCAGAAAGGACACATCCACCTAGCACCACATGTAGGAAGTGACTTCTAGACTTGCAGAAGCCATAATATTAAAACAGCCCAGAGCCCATGGCAGTCTTAATCCGCCCCTGAAGACAAGCAATGCACCAATAAACAGCATGTATACTCATTGTATGGGGAAGGGGGGTGTTGCATTTATACAAGTGTATCAAAAAAGTTCTGGGTAGTTTTTATGCATGCAGCCAATTTATGATTGATCTGTGCCTTTTTTGTAATGGGTTCTCTGGTTTTATTATGTTCATTTTTATTTAATGTTAATTTCTAAAAGTGGTCGAGACTCATTTCCAAAGAAGTTTCAGACGTTTATTAGTTGTGCCTTTTCCCACTTTCTCCACCAGATTGTAAGACTTCTTTGGCTGCCTGGTCATTAGATGTATCACCAATGGATTATTTATGGGACTAGCTTGGACACTAGGTTCTACTGGATCTTCAGGCCCAGTTACAACATCTTTAGTGCAGAACCATACAGAACTTTTATCTTTCATGCCCAACCGTTTTCTCATCTTGTATCCAGGCTACAAGCGCCGACTGGGTCATAAAACCTCCTTTTTAACCATCTCCTTTCCGGAAAACAAGTTTGTATGGCCAGGTGGCTTTTTGAAAATATGCAAAAATAACTCTCCCCTTGGAGGTTGACAGCTATCCCTCAAACACAATCTATAGGACACTACCCTGCCCTTCCCTTTTAAAAGCCATGAAAGACGGTATGAGTCAAGTTAGAGCCAACAGAATACTATCAGTAGACAGGACTCTCTGAGATACTAAATCTCGGAAATAAATTTAATGCAGATGGTTTATGGATTTCTCTGAAGTGTTCCAAAAACAGACCAAAAAAATTGCAGTGACAAACCTGTCACATTTCATTATTTCAGATGGGATTATTTTAATTACTGCTGGGACACAATTTACATTTAGGGAATAATCCATAGTAAATGTTACAACAACAAAGGAAGTTACCATTTTCACGTTAAGAGCAGATGCAAAGATTTTGCTCTTGATTCAAAGACTTTTTTGTTTTCAAACAATTAGAATATTTTCCCCACAAAATAACCTCACAAGACTTGAATTGTTCCATATGGTAATTTCCATCTGATTTTTATTACCTTAAGAGTCTAAGCAAAACAATAATCTGCCAAGTCTAAATTTTAGTATGTATTTCACTTTTAACATTGAAACAAAGGCTATAAACACTACACATCAGTCCATTCATGCTAGTGGTCAACGACTGACCCCAACCAAACTCTATAATTTCTGTAGGTTTCAACATCAAATCTGCAATCAGCCTTCACTGTTTCGTATGGAAAGATACAGATCCATATTAGGAAATGTACCCACTTGCTGTAGTTAATTCAACAGATCAGACTTATGTACAGCTTCTGCAAGGCCCCTAAATCACTGTGGCCCAAAGGACCACTCACCAATCTATGACTACCTTGGTTTCCTCCTGGAAGTGGTGGCTTGCCCTATACTGCCACAGGAAGTGGTGATATACTGCATACACCCACAGGAAGTGGTGATTTACTGCATACATCCACAGGAAGTGGTAATTTACTGCATACACCCACAGGAAGTGGTGACTTTCCAGGTATACCAGGAAGTGGTGATTTGGCGAATACATACACACAGGAAGTGGTGATTTGCTGCATACATCCACAGGAAGTGGTCATTTACCGGATACACCCACAGGAAGTGGTGACTTGCCAGGTATACGTGAATTTCCCCACTGTGGGACTAAACAAGGATTATCTTATTGTATATCCACAGGAAGTGGTGACTTACCAGGTATATCCACATGATGTGAAAACTTGCCCTGTATATCCACAGGAAGTGGTGGCTTGCCCTGTACATCCACAGGAAGTGGCGCCCTAGTGTGCTATGGGAACCTCTAAAATCAACAACCTGAGCGACTACCTTTCTCCCAAATAATGGATAGATTAGTGGTGGCTTTTCAGGGGCATAAGATGTTCTATAGCTTATACTTAAGGTATTCTAACTGTTGGGGGTACTCTTAAGGGGACAAATGTCTGTAAGGCTCCCTACACATGCACATATACATTCTCGGGCCACAAACAATGGATCCAAGGTCTGTTGTTTTGGGGCCTGCGTGTCACCGACATGTGAAGGTCACTCATGAAATTGATGACCGTAGAATCGACTGCTTGAGTCGCAAATTTGGTCATGAATAAGACCTGCTCTATTATTTTTGGTTCACGGGGCTGTGGAAACCACAACAGTGTGTGTAGGCCAATAGGAAAAACAAAAGATTGTTAAGTGGGATACTAAAGAGCAGCCAAGGTTATACACATATATATCTGGGGCCTTCCTGTACATAATCCATATTTCCCCTATAGGGATATTGTTCAGGTTTCATCCGCTAAAACAAATTGCTTGACATGTGGAGCTTTCGGACTCCCTCTGAAAATAAGATCTAATGGAAATGATAGGAAACTTACAAAGACTTAGCTGTGTCTTAGAATAAGAAAGTGTAGATCTCTCTCCTTGGACAGGAGACACTACTTGCCCCGCACTAGATGTTTTTATATATTAGATTGTGAAGTTCTCTGTTGGCCGTCTAATTGTTCTATTACGTCTCGGCCGTGCGTTTGGTGCCGTCAATCAGGCGTCTCTATAACATGGACACTCCGCGATGAGATAGGTGCGAATGTGACAACATATTTATTGCAAGACTGCACTTTGTGTTCCCATCTGTCGCTCTACTTTACTACATAGAGAATGCTCTGACCCTATCATTCTTTGAAATAATCTTTAATTATACCTCATAAAACTTGGCAGAAAATAGTCTCTGTGGGCCAGAAGACTTCTTAGACGGTGGTATAAAGAGGAGTTATTTTCTGCTACATTAAACTAATGCAAATGGCTTATTATCAACATAAAATTATAGATTTGAGGCTAAGAATGCAAATACATATTTCTTGCATGGCCGCCGAGATATGTCACTTGTTTTCACTAACGTTCATGAATTGCAGTTTAATTGACTCGCTAATGTCTGGGATATTGTGCGGGCGACTTCAATTTTCCTGGCGGAATTACAGCAGAAGCAGAACCTTAATTTCTATTTCGGAAAATTAAATTGATCATTAGTCAAACACCATCAGTATTAATGTACTGAGATGGAATAATCTCGGTGCAACTAGCTGAGGGAGAGGGACAGGTGCGGAGCGTCAATGGGTGCTAATGGGTGCCTCGGCTGGCTATCTAGATGCATAATGAGTGCATCAAACTTCTCATTCAAATGCTATAATATATTATAATTATTAATATATTAATCTACCATGAAAATCCATCATGATAAACCAGGGACACTTACTCATAGATTCAAGCACCGTGACTGTGGTAATCTTCTTATATTCGATATATCCATGGCCTCCTTCATTCTAAAATCAACTTTTAATATGCTAATAATCCCGAAGGGCTCAGGGGAGCGTTATCCCCTTCATGATCTGGCTCCGCAGGCTGTTAAATTGTGCAGGAGCACTTTATCCTTCCCACTGTTACAGTACACAGAGAGAGGGGAAGGTGCTGCACGAGTAGGTGGAGTGTTAGACAATGTAACAGCCTGTGAAGTTACAGCACGTAGGGGCTCTGGTAACGCCCCCAGAGTCTTTCTGGCTCATTAGCACAATTCAAAATGTTGATTTTAGAAGGAAGGAGGCCATGGATAACAAATATAAGAATATTATCACAGTCACGGTGCTGGGTTTATCATGATGGATTTTGATGGTAGATTTCATTTAAGTTTATTGTTTCATTCACCATATATTTTCCTGGGCACAGCTTAGATACATATCGGTCTGCATATCTTTTTTAGTTCTTCAAGTTACAAGTTGGCCTGGGAGTCAGTGGGGAGACATTGTACACAAGCCTCAAAAAAAATCAAAATGTTGATGCCCTGCCAGTTTTGGTTAAAAATGTATGAATCTGTGACAACTGTGTTGTACATACCAATGTCCTGGCTTCCTGCAGCTTATCACATGAATTCTAATTTACTCCCGAAACTGGAGTAAATATGGCTAAGAGGAGTGCAAGTGATGCAGCAAGCTCATTTGTGTATGTGATTCAGGTTCATCATTATTCTGGTGCCAAAGGGGATCGGACTGGCATATTCAACCCCGGTCTTGATAAATTTCCCCTAATGATAGACAGTTGAAGGCAGACCCTGGTTTCTTGGGCCCACCTGAACATTTTTCAGGGTCCCACCTTTTATTATCTTCCTAGTAGCTTCACAATTTGGTTGTCTTCTGCTATTTCTCTGGGGTCCAGTATTAGGTTAGAGTCTGGGCCCTCTGGAGGATCCTCTAGTAACCTAGTGGGCCACTCCGGCACAGGTTTCAGTGGGGAGGATTTGCTCAACCTGGTGCTAGTGAGAGAGAAGGTGGCCATACTGATGAGTTGCACCACCACATTGGTAATAGGGGTTAGTCATATGTCGAAGGGGGTTTTGTACCAGTTGTTGATTGGTAATTTGACCAACAAAATTTTAGTTCATGCATGTGATTGGCTAGGACCTGGTTTATGTGAGAGTGGTGATGAACTAAGGATGGTCGGGTTGTGATATGTGTGCTGGGGCAAAACTGTGAAGGACCTTGTCTGCAAAGGTTGGGCAAGTCCAGTGAAGGGAGCAGAGCAACAAGGCCTCGGAAAGAGAGGATCACATTGTGGACAGGTGGTATTAAACAGTAAGTAACATAATTTCTATCTACATTAGAAACTAAATCTTTGACTTACTTTAGCAGCTGTTAAAGCATCTCCTAGGCCACAGGGTATAGAAACTTCTACTCACCTGGAACACCAGCCTCCATCCAAAAACTAATGTCTGTTCCTTCACCGTGGTCATAAAGTTTGGTCACGTTGATTGGTTCTAGTAGCTTCATTACTTCTGACATTATGGCCTTGGCTTCTGCCTTCCCGGAAAACTGCATTCCCAATGGCATGAAGGTACCGATGTCTGCCTCCATGACAAGGTCCATATTGGCAATGTCTTTCTGTAGAAAAAAAAATCAATAATATCAGAGCAGATTTTCTTTTGCATTATGGCTTCTGATCCAGGTTTAGACCGAAATGCCCTTTATTCCGAATGGTATCCACCCTTAATCGGAGGACAATTTTACCATGGATTTTCCAAAATCACACAAACTGGTCCTTGCTACTAGAGAGGAGGTTTTTCATGTATGTTCCCTATATACTATGTCATACAATTTCTAGTTTTTCAGCACAAAAAAATGTGCTGAAAACCCAAACTCGGCTTATACTCGAGTAAAACAAAATATCAAAACTCACCTTTCTGGCTACCCCCGCTGCTGGCTATATACTGGGGTAAGGGGCTGGCTATATACTGGGGCAGGGAGCTGGCTATATACTGGGGGATATGGGCTGGGGGGCAGGTGCAGGCTATATGCAATGGGGCAGGGTCCGGCAGGCTATACAATGGGGAGGCTGTGACCAATGCATTTCCCACCCTCTGCTTATACTCGAGTCAATTGGTTTTCCCAGGTTTTTGTGGTAAAATTAGGGGTCTCGGCTTATACTTGGGTCGGCTTATACTCGTGTATATACAGTAATTACCTAAAACTGCTGATTGCACTGGAAAAAAACAAAATACACACCCAAAATCTGGGAATGACTTTACATTACAGTTACCAGAGTTGAGTCTATATGTACATCAAATGTATGCATGAACATTTTTGTTTGAATTCGACAACCCACTGGAAACCCACACTTTGGAACAACAATTTGAATAAACTGTGATCCCTATGTGGTCGAAACAAACTAAATTGCGAGGACTGTCACACAAAATCCTAAAAAAATACAGAGCAATTTTTTATCTGCTAAAGTATTGAAACTTTTTTCCTGCATGAACCACATTCAATTAAAATATAGAGGAAAAACTTAATGTGGAGTGGCACCAAAACACAAACTTGCAAACATTTGCTAATTGAAATTTCAGGTAGGTGATATTTCTTTATGGACAACATGTCATCATGATTTTCGGCTTCATTCCTGACTTGGCATCCAATATTCCCTAAAAATTCCAGTTTTTACAAATGTTCTGAATCTAATCCACAGGTTTACAGATATATATTGTATTTTCTCCCAGGGAAGTGCATGGCGGGGCAGCCTGTAATTTATAACATAACAGCATGTGCTTTAAATACTAAACCACCCACATATTACAACCCCCATACAATGTATGGCCCCCATACCTGACAAACCACTGGAATAATTCCATAGAGACTCATTCAGGAAATTTATGGAAGTAAAAAGAATGTGAAACATTGAAAGCAAAGTAACAGTGGTGTACAGGATATGTTCAAACATGATAATGTATTCAGGGGCATTATTAAAAAAACAATCTATAGCAGTGGTGGCGAACCTATGGCACGCGTGCCAGACAGGGCACGCAGAGCCCTCTCTGCTGGCACTCATGCCATCGTCCTCCACCGTGTGTGTTTTACTAATGGAGCTCCGGCCAGACCAGAAGCTGGTGCTACGTGCTGGAGCTCCAGTGCTTCTCTGTGCTCGGAGTGGCAAGCAAGAGCACTCTCTGCTCCGCTACACACAGCAGCCCCCGGAGACCAGCTACACACAGCAGCCCTCCGGAGACCAGCTACACACTGTAGGCTGCAGCTGACCTGTTCTGATGGGTCACTGTCTCACTCTTTTCTCCCTCCTCCTGAATGACCTTTAGCACAGGAAGAAGAGACGGAGCAGACTGCAGGCCAGGAGTGTACAGCCCGCAGGCAGCTGCCTGAAGATAAGAATGAAGATAAGAGGATGCAGTCCCTCACTATGTGTTTGTTAATGCTGCATTAACACGTGCATTACTGCATGTGTTTTGTAAACGCATTGTTAACAGCTATGCTAATCTCCACTTCTCAGCTGTTCTGATGCATTTGAAAATGCATGGGTTATTGTCACAATTGAACCCACTCTGAGGTCTAATGGTGCAGTCACATGTACAGCTTTGATTTAGTTTAGAAACAGAATAAAAGTGCCTGGGGAGCGCCACGGCTCTATTGTATATGAGTAGCAGCAGAATTAGTATCTCTTACATTATGCCATTTCTTCACTGTATGGCACAACCTTTATAACTAAATGGCGATCTAATGTTCAATATTAGCAATAATAAATTACTGTATGGTGGTAATATTAAGCATGATGCTATTTATGTTGTTGTAATAGTGGTGGTAAACATGTGGCAGTATATTTGGCCCTTATGTAGGTGATATTGGTCTAAATTACCATGTTGGCACTTTGCGGTAGATAAGTGTGTTTTGGCTTGCAGTTTGGGCACTGCTGCTAAAAGTTCGCATCACTGATCTATGGGATTATTAGTTGACCTCTTCAAGACTGCCATGTGGCTATACTGTATCTATTTGTATGTTCTATTTGCACATGTCCCATGCAGATAGCAAGTGATGGCTGTTTCTGTGAACCTTAGGAAGCAACACTCATTGACAATCAATTTCAAAGGCAATTAGTAAGACACACTCAATAAAAGAGTGGTTCTGCAGATGGGGACCACAGACTGCAGATGGGGACCAATGCATTATTGAATGTTGTTGGAGCTTTCACACTGGTAGTAGCATGAAACAGACTTTGCAACTCACACAAGTGGCTCAAATAGCGCAGCATATCCAGGATTGCACATCAATGCAGGCTGTGGCCATAAGGTTTGCCTTGTCTGGAGGTGCTACCAGGTGATAGGCCTGTACCCCAGGAAACATGGAGGGTTTGCGTAGGAGGCCAACAATCCAGTAGCAAAACCGCTACATCCACCTTTGTGCAAAGAGGAACAGGAGGAGCACTGCCAGAACCCTGCAAAATGACCTCCAGCAGCCAGAAATGTGCGTATGTCTGCACAAACAGTTAGAGACCGGCTCAGTGAGAATGAAATGAGGGCCCGACATCCACAGATGGGGGTTGTGCTCACATCCCAACACCATGCAGGGCGCTTGGGATTTCCCAGAGAACACCAATATTGGCAAATTTGCCACTGGCGCCCTGTGCTCTTCACAGATGAAAGCAGGTTCAAACTGAGCACATGTGACAGACTTGGCCGAGTCTGGAGAAACCGTGGAGAGCGATCTGCTACCTGCAACATCCTTCAGCATGAACACTTTGGTGGTGGGTCAGTAATGGTGTGGGCCCTCACAACCCTCCATGTGCTCGCCAGAGGTAGCCTGACTGCTGTTAGGTCCCGGGATCAGACCCCTTCTGAGACCATATGCTGGTAATGCAAGACAATTCTAGACCTCATGTGGCTGGAGTGTGTCAGCAGCTCCTGCAAGATGAAGGCATTGAAGCTTTGGACTGGCCCCCTCGTTACCCAGACCTGAATCCGATTGAGCACATCTGTCACATCATGTCTCACTCCATCCACCAACGTCACGTTGCAGCCCAGACTGTCCAGGAGTTAGCAGATGCTTTAGTCCAGGTCTGGAAGGAGATCCCTCAGGAGATCATCCACATCATGAGGAGCGTGGCGAGGCGTTGTAGGGAGGTCATACAGGTGTGTGAAGGCCACACAAACAATACTGAGCCTCATTTTGACTTGTTTTACGGATATTACATCAAACTTGGATCAGCCTGTAGTGCGTTTTCCACTTTAATTTTGGGGGTGACTCCAAATCCAGGCCTCGATTCGGTAATACATTAGATTTCCATTGATGATTTTTTTGTGATTTTGTCGTCAGCACATTCAACTTTGTACAGAACAAAGTATTCCATGAGAATTTATAATTTCTGCAGATCTAGGATGTGTTATTTTAGTGTTCCCTTTATTTTTCTGAGCAGTGTACATCACAACAGTGTCAAGCTATAAATAACCATATCTCCGGAGCCATGGCACCTAGAAACACAATTTTGGTGACTTTTTAAGGAGGATTAATAGGAGAATCTGCCATTTAATATAGTATAGTATCCTAAGTAGTAAAGTAGAATTGCGTTTCTCAGTGAAATGTAACTGGAGATATCTGCTGTAAAAATTACAGTAATTACAGTGTATTTTTACATTTCTGACTGTAACTTTAAGAGTGGATGTTTCGGGTTCGGTTTTCCTATATCAATTAAAATATAGTAAAGGGAGATTCCCCCTTTAATATTATATTAGATTAGATATAATGTGTTTGTAGGTGCCACGGTTTGGGAAATATGACAGTTTGAAGTGATCCCCCCACAGCCTGTCAGCTGAAGGCAGAATGTATAAGATGCTGTAGAGGAAACTTTACAAAAATATATGCACCCTCTGCCCCTCACTCGGAATCTGGAAGATGGTCATGGTTGACACCATACACTTCAGCAAAATGTGGTGGTTCTCCATTCATGGAAAAAGTCGGTCGGACCCCTTGTCGCTTCGTCATTTGGAGCTGACGGAAATTGCCGAGCGCAGCACTCAACGAGCACGGTCAGCTCCATATAGATTAATGGAGCAGAACAGTCATGCGTGGTCATCTGCTCCATTACTCTGACAGAACGACAAGGGGTCCGACAGAGGTACGTGGGACCCCTTTGGACCCCTTGTTTTTGTGATCCGTGGGGGTCTCAGCACTGAGACCCCCCACTGATCAGGAAGTTAGGCCCTATCCTGTGGATAGGGTGTAACTTTTCTTTAAGGGGGTTGTCCACTTGCAGCAAATTGTTTGCAATATCATGATATTGTTTGTATAAAGGTCCAAGTCTCATCTAGATCAAAATCTGTTAAGAGTTTGTTTGTTCTCTCCATGTTTCCATCCACTGGCAATAAACATAGAAGATCTATAGAAGGGCAGCAAGCGGAGATCTTGAAAACTGTGAGGAATGGATATAGAAAATACATTGTAAAATTGTACAACTTTTCATTACACAAACAATATCAATTATTTGCTGAAAGTGGACAAAGAAAAAAGAAGGTGATTCCAGGGAAAAGTTAACAACAGAAAGCCGAGCTCTCGGAAAGAAAAACCTGTCAATAAATCTGGAATGCTGACAACGTGTTCATTCTATATTCCTCGGGTTTAACACTTTGTAAAAAGACAGTGAAGAAGTCGGACTTACTGCAGCAAAATAAAACTGCAATTCTTTATTACCTGTAATGAGACATTGGATACAGTCAGATTCTTCTGATCCTGTCTGTATTCTTCGAGCATCTCACACAAAGAGAATATATAGTTCAAGCAGGTGGTAACAACGGCAGAGAGTCCTCCCCGCCGAGTGTTAATGGAGCGCAATTAAACATCTGCACAGGGCACAAGTCAGAGAGCGACAACCTGAGCTATCCATCAAAGGGAACCAGCAAAGGTATGCTATACAACCCATTTATCTGCTTGTTCAGAAAAGGTGAAAATGCTCTTTAAAGGGATTGCAGCAAGTCTGAATGTTATCCTTTATCTACAGGATAGGGGACAACAATCTGATTAGTGGGGGTCTGACTGCTCGGTCCATTCCCCACTGATCATGAGAACAGGTTCCCCTATTGATCACAAGTACGGGAATCCCAACCGATTACGAGAACGGAAACCCTCATTGATCACGAGAATGGCAATCCTCTCGGAACACTAGAACGGAACACCCACTGATTACGAGAATGGAACCCCCACCAATTACGAGAACAGAACCCCCCCGATACGAGGCGGAACCCCCACCGTTACAAGAACGAAACCCCCACCAATTACGAGAACAGAACCCCCACCGATTGTGAGAACAGAACCCCCACCGATTGTGAGAACAGAACCCCCACCGATTACGAGAACGGAACCCCCACCGATTACGAGAAACGGAACCCCCACCGATTACGAGAACTGAACCCCCACCGATTTCGAGAACGGAACCCCCACCGATTACAGAACGGAAACCCCACCGATTACAAGAACGGAACCCCACCGATTACAAGAACGGAACCCCCACCGATATGAGAAGGAACCCCCACCATTACGAGAACGGAACCCCACCGATTACGAGAACAAAGATGGAACCCCACCGATTACGAGAACGGAACCATACTTATTCTTCAGGGCAATAAGCTTCGTAACTAGTAAGACGAGAGAAGGTGAACTGGAAACATGATCTCGAAAGGTTACCCAAGTTGCAGAATGTGAGTTTGCTTTGTGGTTGTTGTTGAGAGGAGACTTCGTGAACTCAAAGAAAAGCTTTTTTGAGTCAGAGGTTGTTTTAATCAAATTGATATGATGGAACAGCATTAAAAAAACCTCCTTACCGATTTGTCTCGGTACTAGATACCCCTTGGAGAGCTGTTAAATAATACCCTGATTTACATTATCACTAGCAGCTTAAAGGACATTTACCACCAGGATGAAGGATTGTAAACCAAGCACACTGACTACGGGGTGTGCCCCCTCTGCGGATGGCTCTCTTGAGGCTTCTTATGGTCTGTTTTAACAAATAAAGATATGCAATGATGGAGCTATGGAGTCCAGAGCAACTCAGGCTCATTTGTATAATTTTTATAACCTATTTTTTTTTGTAAAAACAAGGTCCTAAAAAGAAGAGCAGAACCTGCCATTGGGGGCACACACCAGTATGTCCGTGTGCTTGGTTTACAATCCCTCATCCTGGTGGTAGATTTCCTTTAACTATATAAATGTTATGTTTTTTTAATCTGAGGTCAACAGCCCCTCCCGGTCAGCTTTAAGTGCTTTAAGGTGCCCTTCACTGTGAAGACTGTGCTTTTTCTAGGTGCACTGCTTTCTTCTAAACTTTCTACAAAAGAGCTTTTAACTTGTAGTTCTCCTCAAGGCCCATTAACATTGAAAGTGCGCTGCCAAGCCCAGGAGGTAGAGGGATAAATATAGTGTATTTCCTATTGGAAAACATGCAAAACCATCATGGGCAATATTATGACAAGCGCAGATTAGGAAGGTTGTTAGGGCTTATCAAAAATAGGCCGGCGAGGCTTTTCACTTCTTGTAAGTCGTTCAAGTAAAATAAGATTACATTGTAGAAATCTTATAAATAGACGGACTGTGGGTCCAGCTGCTTCTAATGAATCCAGCCTAATGCTTTTATAAGTTTAGGCCTTTCAATATTAAAACAACTACTGGCACTTCTTCTACAATTGGCCGAGAAGCTGTTTAGACGCATTTGTGGCTTCCAACTTCGGCTTCTCTTCCCAGGGTCCTTTTAATGGCTTAAACATTCCAAGCACCCAGCACCCAAATCATTCAGCATGGCCAGGCGTGCCAAGAAAAGCTTCTAAGCATTAATATCTATAGCTTGGCTGGCAGATAAGAAGAAATGTACAGAATATTGCTTAGAATGGAAATATTTGCAATAAAAAATAAACTCTTGAAACTACCCTGTAAAAATATAGGAATAATAGAAGTAAAAATAACATTTAGGCCTGGGGAAACATATTGGCTAGTCACTGCTAGTTCACCGGTGGTTTCAGGCCCAAACTAACTTTGAGTCCACTAAATCCACTGAATCAGAGTCCAAGGTGTGTCCAGGGGTACTTCAGTGTGTGTACATGAGGGATACCCTACATTTTCTGGGGGTTCTAATCTCTGCAGTCTTTTTCAATTCACTTTTAACTAATGTGCAATGACCTAGCTGTTGTGACTCACTCCTCTCCCTCCCCCCTCCATAGACCTAACTGTTGTGACTTACTCCTCCCCCTCCCCTTCATAGACCCAGCTGCTGTGACTCACTCCTTCCCTCCCCTCTACATAGACCTAGCTGCTGTGACTCACTCCTTCCCCTCCCCTCTCCATAGACCTAGCTGCTGTGACCTCACTCCTCCCCTCCCCTCTCCAAAGACCTAGCTGCTGTGAAAAAAACTCATCTCCCCTCTCCAAAGACCTAGCTGCTGTGAACTCACTCCTCCCCCTCTTCAAAGACCTAGCTGCTGTATACTCGCTCCTTTCCCTCCCCTCTCCATGGCCCTAATGCTGTGGCTCACTCCTCCCCCTCTCCTCTCCATAGACCTAGCTACTGTGACCTCACTCCTCCCCCTCCCCTCTAGACCTTCACTGTAATTTGACACCTTTGTCTTGCTAGCAACATGGAATTTAGTAGAGATTTCAGAGTAAAAAAAAGATTAGGAGGAAAGGGGGTTGATGATTAAAGCAAAAGAGGAGAAAGAAGCATTTTCCTCTGCTACAATACTTTACAAAATTTCTTCTATACACTTGTACTATACATTTATTGTATGTAAAATTTGTTGAAAAGTTAGTGACTAGAGATGACCTGATGGTCAGGTTCTGCGTTCTGGTTTGGCCACCTGACCTGAACATATTGCATGATTGGCGGACGAACAGCCAATCTGGAATTGAGGTCCCTAACAACTAGACTTGGCTAGGAACTCCCCCTGGCCAATCATAGACAAGGCTAGTTGCTAGGGGTGTCAATTGCCGGATTAGCAATATGTCCAAGTCAGATGGCCAAACCCCACCATCGTGTCCACTAATCTCTATTATTAAAGATGTGAACACTCAACTCTCCAGCTTTTTTTCTGATGTTTTTGATATTGATATTTTTATGCTAAATATCCTTTTAGTGGAAAGTGGTACTTTTTTTCCCTTTGGAAATAAGTTTAAATTTTTTTTTCTTTTCATTTTTTCTCTCTGGTTGTTGGTCTCGGAAAATGGTGAAAGACTGTTATGTTACATCATCTGCCTTGAGCTAAAACTTCTAATGACCTAACCTTGGTGACACCCAGTACTCTACTGATCAGATGTTTAAAGGGATTGTCTGGGGGTTTGTAAAAACCATGGGTAGTGTGTGGTATTGCAACTAAGCTCTATTCATTTCTATATTGCTGAGCTGCAATACCACCACAAACCATGGTCAGATATGGCACTGTTTTTGCAACAGAGCATCCAAGCTTTTTGACCACCAGTGGTGGATAAGGAAGCAGACATCTCTGTCCATGGCATAGTAGCTACCACTGCTAGGATAGTCCTTACACTACAGAAAGAGCGGTCTCCTTCCTGCACCAACCATAAAGTCTGTTGCACTCAACTTATCGGTGTGAGTTCCAGTTGTTGGTTTCCTATCAAACCTGTCCTATAGATAGACAGGGGTCCTAAATTAATTGCCCAAATCCCCCACTAGTATAAACTGCATGATATAGGCCACTTTCCAGCCATGTTTCCAAGAGATGTGAAAACGTGGAAAAAATCCTGTTTTAGCTTTTCCCAAAAAAAGGCCACGAGGAGTGTCTGGCTCCTGCCATATAAGCAAATTCAACTTTCCAATCCTTATTGCTTGGTTGTTCCATTGACCCCCTTTATCCATCCCCCTCCCCCCTCTGGCATGTGTGATGGGGATTCCTTCATGATTGGGTGCTGCAACTCTCTGGATGTGTTGAACTTGTGCATAGACTGGTTCCCGCCACTCCTCACAGAGAGAGGACCTACTGGTATCCGGCTGCAACATAAGCTCTGGACTGGGTGCCCTCCTCATGAATGCTTGAAGAGGGCTCAAGTAGACCCCATCCTCCCCATTTCTGGATCTGCTAAACATTTCTGAAACCTTCCTTAAGGGCTCTTACCCAAAGGAAAAATTTGGACCAATATTTGTTATTTAAAAAAAAAATTGTTGCCCTGGTGCCCCTACAAGCCAATATGCATAGAGATAGAAACCGAATTTCTCCAAAACAGCAGATTACTGGGAAACAGAAGCATATAGAAGGCAAACTTTTTGTTCACCTTCTGTTTTTGGCTTGTGTTACACTCTCCTTAAACAGAAACCCCCAATTCAGATTTCTCATATTGATGTATCTACACGATGTTCTATCCATCTATGCATCATATCTTATATCTATATACAGTATATCTGTAATATCTACATATAGTATCTCATCTAGCTATTATCTAAATCTGTTATATCCATCTAACCTCTCATATTGATCAATAAATCTACAGTATCTCATCTATCCACATGATTCCATATCTATTATCTATCAATTTATCTATAGTATATCTGTTAGCTCTGTCCATTGTATCCCATATCTATCCATCTATCTATTTGTAAACGAAAGTAGGCAGCACTCCAGGGCATTCGGTGAAAAAATGCACATAATGTGCATTGAATGTCCTCAAATTTATATGCACATTTTGTAAATGATGACGTAATATGCTAATTAGGGGGTGGGTGCTAAAACAGCTCCACTGTTATCACTTGGCTTGAGAAAGGCTCCCTGGAGCCAAAACGTCGCTACTGTACTTCAATGTACCTTAAAGGGGTTATCCATGTTTTAAAAAAATACTGAGGGCAGTGCTGGGGCGGGCAATTTAAACATAATAAACATGTACTCACCTCGTCCGGTCTTCTCTGTGCGCCGGTTTCATTACAAGGGCGCACAGGGAGCTTCTGGGCGGCCAGAAGCTTCCATCCGACACCATCTCCCAGCGCTTACAACGCTGGGAGATAGGGACAGATGGGAGGACCACGGCGCGGGACATCGGCGGCTCCGGAGGAGGTAAGTGGATGTTTATTATTTTTAAATAGCCCTCCCCAGCCTGGCCCTCACTAGTTTTTAAAACCCGGATAACCCCTTTAACATGGAATAAAGAACACTTTTTTCACCGATTGCCCTGGAGTACTGCCTACTTTCGTTTACAAATTTTTGGAGGACCTGAAGCCTGGTTCTGAGAGCCTGCACCCACCATCAATTTCTTTTGGATGTGCTGATTGGACTTTCCCTACGTATCCATCTATCTATATCTTTAATATCTCTATTTACAGTATCTTTACAGCACAATCTTATAGACTCGCAGCACCCCCCAAAGGTTCTGGCTTGATCCTCTTGTAGATAAATAAAGTTTATTTCTAGCTTGTCTCTTTTTTGTCTTTTTATCCCCCTTTTCTTTTTGTTCATTTATCCCTAATATTATTGTTGTCATAGTTTGTACTTCACTCTCTGTACCCTCTCTGCTGCTGTAACGCTGTGAATATCCCCACTGTGGGACTAATAAAGGATTATCTTATCTTAAAAAGCAGGCAGCACTCCGTGGTTCCAATTTCAAAATAAAAGGTGAAATTTATTGAACAAGTGGCAACGTTTCTGTGTGTAACACCTTCATCAAAGCCTTCTATCTATCTATCTATGGGATATCTGTCAGTTTGGTCCACTGTATCACATATCTATCCATCTATTTATATCTCTTATATACAGTATCTATCTACAGTGTCCCATATCTATCAATGTATCTATGTTTATATGTTAATGCTGCCCACTGTGTCACATATCTATATAAGTTATATAATCATTTACAGTATCCCATATCTATCTATATAGTATCCAATGTCTACCTAGTGATTATCTATCTATCTTTTAATTCTGTCCACTGTATCACAGATCTATCTATCCATCTATAGCTGTTATATTTATCTACAGTATCCTGTTTCTGTCTATTATATCTATCCATTATATGTTTCCACCATATCTATGTCTATTGATTGGAAGACTTTCTGTTGAACTTCTCTTTAGCTTCTGTTACATTCTCTTATAATGGAAACCCCAAACGCAGGTGTGAACTGAGCCTAAGAAAAGTTTTTAGTACCCATCCCTTCCACAGCTTATACCGGACTAAACAACAGCAGTAAAATATCCAAATCACAGAGACAGAATTTCTAAACCGACCCCTGAGCCTGTGAGGTATCTGGAAACCCGGAATCTGGAGGTAACATCCTGGGGGCTCCCAGGCATTAATGTAATCCAATCCTCCATTTAATTCTGTTTTCTTGTCTGAAGATTAATCCGGTGACTCTCTAAGTAAACAGAGCGGTGGGATAACGCAGTGCGCTATTCCGATCTGGACAGAGTACAGGGCTCTGCTTATTATGCACCATCACAGGATTTCTGCAAATTAGTTATTCATGCTGCTAACAAAAGTGGCAAGCGGTGACTATAGGGCGACCTTTGCCAAGAATAATTAACCGGCCGTATTTGCACAGATCACTCCGGGTGACATTAGACACTCAATATCCTGAGACAAAGATGACATCGGTGAGAAGCCTCATTACGTGACTCACTGGCCGCGCCACTGGAGGATTACACAGGCACGTAATAAAACCACACTACACTTGTACGGGGTTTAGTGTGATGTCTGGCAAACGCCTGAGCTTAAAACTTAGGGGAGATTAAAAAGGTAGAAAAAAGCCAAAACCCATCCATGTAAGTCCACACAACCGTCACTCCGAAATGAGGACATTAACGACTAAATGTTTCCTGGAAAGGTCAACTACATATTAGCCTGGTACAGTGATGAAAAAATAATATACAACGGTCAATACCAGGTCTTTTCCAGCCAAAATGTAGTATCTTCAACCACCAGTAGGGGACCTGATGAGCAGAACACAAGATACTACCGAATTAAGCTCAGGGTCTGTACTACGCTGCCTCTAGTGGTGGCTTTAGGTTTTCCATATTAGAATTGTAGGGGTCCGACACCAGATTAGCTGCTCAGTGAGTGTGGTCCCTATTCACAGACCTCTGATGTCACATCGCCATTTTGTACTTAGTCCCATTCAAGCAAGTGAAACTGAGCTGCAATACCAAGAAAAGCCACTTAACAAAGCATGGCGCTGTGTGTGGAAGACTGTGAAAAAAGACACAACGCTTGTCCGACCAATGCAGTCCCTAGTAACATTTTCATCTGAGACGTTAGATGAACCATTATGACTCTACTTTTTTTCTTCAGGTTTCTTTAACTATCATATCTCATATCTACCTAGATCTGCTATAATATCTCCCATCTATATCTGTTATATCTATAATATCTCCCATCTATATCTGTTATATCTATCTACATTATCTCATATCTATCTATCCATCCATTTTCTCATATCTATCTATCTATCCATCCATCTATCTCCTTTATATCCATCTATCTCCTACAGCGGTGTAACTAGAAGCTGATGGGCCCCAGTGCAAAGTCTGTGCCAGGCCCCGACTATAATGTATGGTTTATAGTAATAGTCTTCTCATATGGGAAAGTGACACCATAAGGGCCCCCTAAACCTCTTGGGCCCAGGTGCGATCGCCACCTCTGCACCCCCTCAAGTTATGCCCCTGATCTCCTATCCATCTCATATCTATCTATCTATCTATCATATCTATCTATCTCATATCTATCTATCTATCTATCTATCATATCTATCTATCTCATATCTATCTATCTATCTATCTATCTATCTATCATATCTATCTCATATCTACCATTTACCAAGGGTCCGCGGACCGCATTTATGTCGGGTTTCCCGACTATTTCGGTTTTGCGACGCTTTTAAAAGGGGTTTTTGGTGCACGCTATCATGCCAACCTTCATGCGACACAAATCGGGGGGCCTGGCCGTCGGACAACCTGACTGATTCGGAATAAGCGCGGGATGCAAAATTCAAATTGTGTCCCAAGACATGCACTTACATACACCGGGAAGAAGAAGGTGAACTCCGGCGGACCTGAGCAGCTAAGTGACACATGCAGGATATCGGGAGCACGATCGTTTTGAATCGCGGCAGACTTCATCCTCGTCGGACAACGCACCTCGGGGATCACGCGGGGACTGGGTAAGTAAATGTGCCCCATTGTGGTTATGGCCATTGTGGTCTCCTCTTCCCCCAGCAGGATGGATCTTCTCATCCTCCTCCATGGAGCTGAAGCTCGGGAGGAGATCTGCAAGTCTCCTGAAGTGAGTGTCCCTCACCGCTGAGTATGGAGCAGTGTAACAGGAGGTGGACCTCCTCCTCGGTGGCCTCCTGGTCTTGGCACTGTTGGCACAGTCTGCTCTCCCTGGGCATGTACATCTGTCTGTGCCGCCCAGACCCTATGGCCAGGTTGTGGGCGCTCAGGATATCTATTTATCTGTCTGTCTGTCTACTGTATCCCCTATCATTCTAGATATTATCTATCTACAGTATATCTGTGATATCTGGAAGTTCTGCCTTTTTTTCCTATTTTTATATTATACCTGAAAACCCACGGACCTGCACCCAGCCTCATTGGTTACACAGAGCTGCCCTGCACTTTCTATTTATCTGTCTCATATCTACCTGTTTATCAATCATGGTAGATCAGGGTATATGGATAGTTGAAGAGAAAGAGAACAAACATCACAGTTAGGGCCCACAGCAGTCACATAATGAGACGTTCCACAAATAATCTTCAGGCAGAGGTCACTGTCATCCAACTATGTAACGTCAAGCAAAACTCTTGGACAATAGACGGGGATAACTGAGACCTTACCTGAGTGGGGACCCAATCCTGGTATATCCATATGACCACCAAACAGTGACCGTAAAGTGGTAGATACTGGATCTAGTTAGAGCTTGGATACTAAACTCTTCCATCTATTTCCACTGCTCTGCAATTTTCTTGGAGGTTCAGTAGCAATGTGCTGTGCATGTAGGATAAGAGTAGTAGTGCTGTACCATACTCATATATACCCGATGGGAGTAGTAGAAAAGTGACAAACCCATTAGTGCAGGATAGGAGTACTAGTATCTTGCCTTGCCAAGATATGATGTAGGATTAATGGTAGTAATACCGCGCTGTCCTTATACCTAAGGAGGGCAGCAGTGGTAATGTGGGTTGTACCTATATATGTAGGATAACAGTTGTTGTACTGTGCTAAAATATGTAGAATAGGAGGATGTCGTATAATTCTGTACCCATTTATGTAGGCTAATTGGACTGGTACTGTGTAACTGTACATTCAGACAGCCATCTGGGGGGTGTATATTCGTCCTCATAGACGGCAATGGCGTTGTGTGTGAATGGCAACATGATGATCTATATTTCCCCGTATGTGGCCAAGCGGTGCTTTTCTCTATGGTGGGGGGAGGGGTCACCTCCTCCTCTTCGGCGCACAGCGGTATGCGGCATATGGCTGTGTGAATCTACCCTTATGCCAATAAAAGGAGAATACCAAGGACACATATAGATAGATATAGATAGACAGACATTTGTATACAGAATACAGGGCTGCACAATGGCCAATACATTAAATTGTATCTGCATTCTGGGGACACAGATAAAGCTGAACTCTCCAAGGCAGTCCCTCCAAAGTACCAGGGCTGGGAGCCAACTCCCCCATTGCCCCTGGTAGCTACACCTGTGCAAACTGTGACCTGCCCAGATGCCATGGTCAGTACTAATCGCGTCACAATAGTTTTTCCTCCTTTTCTACAGCTGTTCTTCTCCTTACTGCATTGAATGCCCACAGGGCATTACATTGCATTTCTGAGTGTTGCATAAAGAGCTAATTAATCCTGCAATGCAAGTCCTACCCTGTGTGTCAGCCGAGACTGGGTAACCAAAAATGTAACCATAATGGTGTGTGCCCTTTATGGCGGTCCATAACCATCATGCCATGTGCCCTTTAAGAGAGACTGAGAGTTACCCAAATGAACTAATAATAATATAATATAATAATTAATTATTGATGTCATTTATACAGATCTATCCATGAGACAGGCCTCATGTAACCGTCATCAGGATAAGGTCATATTTGGGTGTTCCTCATTAAGGACCGATAACATCGATGACTTCATCTTCATAATATTCCAACGACCAGGAGATGACAACGGACAAAAACATTTTCTAAGATACTAGTCTAAAAGGGATCGGTAAGGAAAGAGGCGTCACTTTGTTTGTATTCGAGCATATGCTGTTACAGTATGTTGTTGAGATGTTGGACCTTCTGGATCTATTGTTGCTCAGCTTCTCTCTTAGCATCTTGTGAACTCTCACTAACAGTCTGAGATTCATATAAGAAAACCACTTGCAGGTTTATTTCTATGTACATCATGTTTCTTAGAAACAGCAAGTTCCCCCGCAACTGCATTTTGCTGAGAGACAACAGGGCAATGACACCACCCAAAATGTGCAGCCAACAACATTCCCACAGTGGAAAGAAATCTCACACAGCTTTATGCTTCCTTCATGACATTACTTAACAAAAGACTTATTAATTAGCTATTATTTTGGGATCTTTCCAGGTAGAATGTAAATTAAAAATACACATAACCGACTTATTAACTCCACTAAGCTTCGACTTCCACCTCACAACTCAACTCAACCCAACTCCACAGGAAAGGGATCCCAAAGTGAAGCAGAAGGCAATGAGATGGACTTTGGTGCCAATCACCAAGGACTGTACAATGCAAGCGTTTAATGCTGTTTAAGCACCTCTGTTCTGACCTCCGCATGCTTCTTTGACCTATACCTTGACCTATCTCCAAATGGTCTATTTGGACAAACTCTGCCAGCCCTTACCTTATTTTGTCTACAAGCCACAACATTTTGCCTATCTTTTTGGTATGAAGTGCTGGCATCTCTTGACCCATCCTTAGTGCCATCTCAAAGAGGTAGTGACCTAGTTGTGTTTATACAATAAAGTTTACATCTCCATACATTGGCTCTAAAGGATGAAATCCAGGGATCACTTAGACAACTCCCTTGAAGGTGCCTCCTGAAAAAGGATCTGCTCTTCTTTTTGTTTCTAATAGCATAGTTTTTGACAAAAGCATCTTTAAAAATTAGGCAAATGAGCCTCAGGGCTCCTGGATATGTCACAGAGGCCCCTTCTGGCTCCATTACCTGCTGGTTATTCACACCTCCATTAAGAAATTTTTACTACCTCCTCCCTCCCAGAGACGCAGTGACGGATAATCCAGTTTCATTATACACAGAACAGCATATAAGTGGTTTAGAAGCATGGCATCCATGTGGTAGATTTCCTTTAAGAGTAGTCCCATGTAAAGGTTGCAAAGAATTTGAAGGAATTGGTAGATGCTAAGATGGTTGAGGAATTAAGGCGGTCTATACCCTCCTCCCCCTGTGACTAGATAGAATACCAGTGCTCATACATTTATGACTTATCCCAACAGACATTAAAGGGGTTTTCCCACAAACTTAAGTTAGGCCCTATCCACGGGATAGAACCTAACTCGCTGATCAGTGGGGGTCTCACATAACCCCCAAACAAACCCCCGCAGACCGTGAGAACAAGGGGTCCAACTGTCCCCTCGCTGCTCCTCAGACTAATGGAGCAGACGGCACCACACATGACCATTATGCTCCATTAGTCTGAGGAGCGGTGAGGGGTCGGTCAGACCCCTCGTTCTCACGATCTGCGGGGGTCTCAACACAGAGACCCCCACTGATCAGCAAGTTAGGCCCCATCCCGTGGATAGGGCCTAACTTGCCCTCGTGGGAGAACCCCTCTAACACTTTCAAAATCTTTAAAGTGCCTTGCCTTGCAGTCAAGAAAACATTACAGAAAGCTGTATGGAAGTGACCTCTTACCTTGTGTCTCTCATAATACTGTCTTGCCCCCACTCCTCCTTGTTCTTCTGCAGTCCATAGCACTAGACGAATCGTTCTTTTAGGACGAAGACCTGAGAAAAGAAACAAATACTGAATCACAGGAAAACTTTTCGTACTGTGGGCTCAGTTCACTCTTGGGTTAAGAAGGTTCCAGTCCTCCTTACGTTATGAAATAGTAGAATTGTGCAGCAGCCTACATCCTTTTTCTCACTATCTTAACGGAATTATCATGGAAGGAAACCTTCAAGTCAATGGGGAACAGCGACTTTCTGTTCACCTTCCGCTCTTAGGTTCTGTAACGAAACCCCCTGATGTGAATGTGAACTGATGCTAAGGTTATGTTTAGATTTCCTAGGAACCAAATGTGTGATTTAGATCTTAGAGAGAGGATGTGTGAAGAGTAGGGCTGATAATGTGTCTTGTTAACTCGTCCTTGACCGCCCACTCACTATAGACGTCAGCGGGCGCGGGTCTTAAGTCTGTAGCGATGTCTTTTGACGTTACTGTAGTATTCTTCTAATTGCGAAAAGCAGGACCGGGTCCCTGGCTGATTTAGACAGCTAGAGACCCTAGGGAGAAGGGAGCAGCGGTTTATTACCCCTTCTTCCTTCTCCACACTGTATAGCACTGAATCAGTGCAGTGCAGTGAGGAGCAGAGCCGGCACTGCATCTTACTCTACAAACCCAACCGTTACGTGATCGCCAGGTCTGCAGAGCTGCTGGGTCTAATCAAAATCTATTCACCTCTAATCAAACATCTGCAGAGGGTCTTTTCCCCTTGTAACTGGGGCTCTTGTAGACTGGGGCTCCCCAGTTACAGGTGAAAACAGGAAAGTAAAAAAAAAGGAAACAAATGTCAAAAAAAAAAAAAAAGAAAAAAAATGTGTGGAAATGTCTTTTATGACCTCATGGGGGACATATAAAGTTAAAACACACACATCACATCTTTCTTCAAAAGAAAATATTAATATTCCCCAATAAAATATAAAAAAAATCTAAAACGACCGTCACAAACTAGGGAATTCATCTATAATGATCATTTTAATTGAAAATTGACAACAAAATCTACAATATAATACAAAGAAAAATATTTTTCTACAGTTTTTTTTTTTAACTCCTCTCCCCCCAAAAAAATAAAAATGGAAAAAGGGTCCCATAACATTTTTATTCTTTCTAACTATCCTATCCCTATGTGTAAAAATTCATTACAAATTCTCCGGTCATTAAAGCCTTTTAAGGCCTGGGCAGAAAGGGGTTAAGGTCCCCAATCAAAATCCTGCAATGACTGAGTAGTAAAGTTACAGACTACAAGTAGTAAGAGTTGGATCCCAAAACTAGTTATACGGGACTATAGCCAAGTTTTTGCAGAAATATAACAATGGTCGTTCTACCTCTGTACCCCAAACAACAAACACGGTGCTGCAATACAATACGCCGTAATGAGATCCTCATGTGTCTCTATGGTGGAAGGAATTATTCTAGCAAAGAAGAAACGTCTGCCCTTTGCCCCTTCACGTTGGTATGTAAAGAATGACATATAATAGCAAGACTGTTCCTACAATTTTTTTTAACAAGGCCATTTCTTATTTGATATTTTCAATGCTCCGCTGAAGTTTTATGTCAGGCCGTCGGGTCAATTTTAATTAATACGTTGCCCGCCAAATCCCTTCTTACTTTCTCTTTTGTCTACAAAGTCACATACTGGGCAGCTTTTTGGATATGGTTCTCTTGTTAAAAAGAACAAAACACAAAGAGAGAAGACGCCGAGGTTGACCAAAGGGCAAGATGAAGGATGGTAAATAATGTGCTATAAATAATAACAGGTACTGAATACCTACGACGCTGCTCCTACAGACGTAACATAATGGAAGTAGAGCGGGGATAAGGCTTCAGGTCTCCGAGCTGCCTCCAGTGCCGTATAATAGTCGCCATTGTTCCGAGGACACTCGCTACATTTTTTCCCCCTAATAACTGATGAAAGGTATTTCTTAGCTGGAAATAAAGACATACCAGAGTCGTCCTGGAGATTGTTAACTGGAAAACCTAGTCAAAATGTCGCCCCGTACTATATGGTGGGCACATGTAGCCTGTGGATGCAGGTATTGTCTTCCCAGATACTGTTATATTGTCCTCATCCTCAATCCCGTGGATTTCTAAGAAGTTGAGAAGAGGCTCCGTACATAAACCAAGGCTTCAGGGCACAATGCTTTATCGTCTATGATTATGGCACGGAAACGCAAAGCACAAGAAGTCTTTCTAAACAAACCACAGACTATAATAGAATGTTATAATAACAGGTTTATAGGACAATAAGAGAGATGGAATGCCATGATAGCATTCTTCGGCCTCATTCAGATGACTACGTTAAATCCGTTAAATAAGGATCATATGTGAGCCGTATTCCATAAACCAAGCTGAACCTGCGATTCACAGTGATCTATATTGCTGAGTGTCACTGCGTCCCCTTGGTACTAATCTCCCATACCAAAAACATGAGTCCTGTATATATCCACAGTACCGCAGGGAGGAAGTGACTGGAACCATCATAGAGGACTATATCACTGGAAGTCAAGGATCGGGAAATACAGCCAATGTACAATAATTGTTTCCCAAACCTTAGAGGGGCTGCATCAAGTTTTAAAATTATCCTCTATCAACAGGATAGGGGTCCAACTACAGAGACCTCCCACAATCTTCAGAATCAGGGACTGCAAGTCTATGCCAGTAGGACTTTCAGGTATCAGAAGCCCTATATATGTCAATGCAAAACACGATACAGCTCCACCCTGGACACCAGTCACATCAATGGGGCTTCCTATACTGTATAGATACTATCAAACAGTCAAGCATACCTTACAGATATGGTAACAGAACGAAGCGGACGACAATATAGATACAGTAACAGAACCAAGATGACTGTATAGATACAGTAACAGAACAAAGCTTACTGTACAGATGTGGTTACAGAACCAAGCTTAAGTATAGATGAGGTAACAAAGCCAGGTTAACTGCAGAGATCCACTAACAGAACCAAGCTTACTGTATAGATACAGTAAAAGAAACGAGTTTACTAGATATATACAGTAATAGAACTGAGCGTACTGTAGATACAGATACTTTATACATATGGTAACAGAACCCAGATTACGATATAACTAACTCCTAAACCTAATTTATAAACCCTAAGCGTAAGTCACTAATCCTAACCCTTACCCACTAACCATAAAGGAAAACTATCACATGATTAAACCCCTATAAAGCATCAACAGTGCTTGGTTGAGGTTAAATCGCTGCAAAATCTTTAATATCTATTTAAATTAGCCTGAAGGGCTCTGGGGAATGTTAACAGAGTCCCTATGGGCCCCAGATACACGCCCCTGCAGACCTTTTAACCGCTGCTGCCTGGGCTAGTTAGAAGGGCTGCAGGGGGTATGTATCAGGAGGGGCTTTTTTTTATGCCCCTAGGAGCCCTTCAGGCTAGTTTACATAAAGAGTAAAGGCACTTTTTTTTAGCAGAATGTGTGCACAACACTTCAGGACTTCTGCCAAAGTAAGTGTAGGGGTTCTGAGAAATGCTGGGAGAAAAAGTGAGAATAAGGTGGTTGGTAGTGACTGCCCTGTTTTATGGACCGGTGGAGAATCACTTTGCCACCATTCAACCTATTCGGCCTACAATCTTCTGCAGAGTCCGCCAGCCCATAGAAAATAAGATGCTTCTGCGAATTTATGCCAACAGAACCCGCTATTATGACCAAGGGACGGTGGTGCTCGAGTAATCAGCTTCATACTTTTTAATATAAGAATTGTCCAGATTTCTGCCCGACAGCCGCCCTTGGTACTGCTCCCACAGTGTCTACTGGAAGATATGGCCCTGGAAGAGTAGGAGATGGTAAGTAAGATTGGGCAGTCTAACACTACAGCAGTGGTGGCAAACCTATGGCATGGGTGCCAGAGGTGGCACTCAAAGCCCTTTCTGTGGGTACCCAGGTCTTTACCCCAGCACAGGATTTCCCCGACAGGACTCAAGGCTTTCTCCTATGGTCCAAGACGGCCCAGGATATGCCATACTCAGCGCTATTTTAAAGTGAAATCCTTGGCTGCCAGGACTACAGGAGGAGCAAGAAGGTGTGGAAAGAGATGGATTATTGTTGGAGCTCCTGCTCTGGGCCCCCTGATTTTGCCTCTTCAGGAGACCCTGAAAGAAAGCTACCATCCAAATTTCTCCATCTTCTTATAATTGTATTGATGTCCTCAGGATGCAAATACGATCAATAAGTTACTGCTTAAATTGTCATGTCAGCACTGTGCGACATATAAGTGGGTTTTGGTTGTAGTTTGGGCACTGTGTCTCTAAAAGGTTCGCCATCACTGCACTACAGCATAATTATCATCAGCTTCAGCCACTGTAATTAGTAGAGGATTTTCATGGTAACATGGAGGTTTTCAGTGGCTTAGTGGGTGTCGTAACCCCAGCCTTATGCACATATATAAATCACCCAAGAAATAACCAATTGTAAATCACTTCTCTCCAATATTAGTTCCACTGGACTAATATGAGCCGCAATACATAGAAGTTAAAATTAAAATATGTGTTATGAGATGATGACTCTGCACAAATAAACTTCTCCCACATTTCCCCAAAATGTCACGCTACTGTCATATTTACCTTTTCCAGCCTTAAGAGGAGAAGTGAGGATGATGTATGTCATATTTCAAACATAAAAGCAGTGGTGATACTTTGAATCCCCAGGATCCTTCCTTGAGGTGTAAATCATTAGCACAAGGTCTTCTTTCTTCTTATTAGTATAAGGTCTTCTTTGGAACTTGGAATTTTTTTTACTGTTGGATTTTCCTTGTCTTTAGCATAGGAGGAGATTTGCATTGTGAGGTCTCCCAACGAGCATTATTATGGTATTTTACTATATTAGTGCCATTGCTTTATGGGTAAATCCCACTAGTTTCAAGTGTGTTTTCCAAGTGACCCTATAATTTTCATCCGTATGGCCAGTGATATATACAGTGATCTGGGGGGTTCCAGGGTTGTCCACCCCAAGACAGCCGGGGAACGTGCATAAAACCTTCAAACAGCGGTGAAGTACGCAGAGAGAACCATGGCCAGCAGAAGAAGTGCTGACACCGTCACGTGTTGGCTCCACTACATAAGATATTTATATAGAGTAGATTTTAAGGCCACAAAACTTAAATCCTCTTAAAGGAAATCTACCACGAAAATCCATCATGATAAACCAGGGACACTTACTCATAGATCCAGGCACCGGGACTGTGATAATCTTCTTATATTTGTTATCCATGGACTCCTTTTTTCAAAAATCAACTTGTAAAATTATGCTAATGATCCTGAAAGGCTCTGGGGCATTATCAGAGCCCTTCTATAATACAGATTCACAGGTTGTTACATTGTCTCGCCCATCCCATCTGCTCCCTCAGCACGTTCCCCTCCCTCTGCTTGATGTTATCTCACTGCAACACAGGAAGTTTGAGTACAAAGTGGGAGGGGGAAGTTCTCTTGCACAGTGTAAGAGGGTGGGGCTCTGGGAACCGCCCCAGTAGCCTTTGAGGCTTATTAGCATATTTTAAAAGTGTATTTTAGAAGGGATGAATAATAAATATAAGAAGATTACCACAGTCACTATGTTATAAGATCTGGTGTAGATCTGGCAGCCACTCAGGCCAATCCTCTTATGTATTTTGTTGTAAAAATTGCAACTAAACTGCTATGTGGAGCAAGTAGGTATAGTAGGGCAGTGTGAGCTGTTATGTTGGTGAAGGAGGTCTCAACTGGGTCTGTATTAACTTTGGGGTGTTGAACTGAATTATGTAGCAGTGCCCTATGTCTGGGGTCTAATTGCAAGTCATACCTATTATGTTCTGAGGTTCTGCTTGGGGGTCTGTACATGGTAATGGGGATCTTGGAACTTAATAATTTATGGGGTCCACCATAATTCTTAGGTTTGTATATAGTCTATGGTCTAGTCTGGATTCTGATTTAATTTGGCTTGCTTCTACAAGCTGGAAAGGATGCAGTAGTGAGGGGCAAATGACATCTCCAAAAACCCAATTAAAGGACTAAGGGGGTTGTGTTATGTTGAATATGGTGTCTGAACTAAAGATGTTGTCAAAAAGTAGCTGGGAAGATTTATGCATAGTGCTTTGGGAAAACTTGATAATAATTTGCCTCCCTAGTAAGACTTCACATATAGAGATATCTGGTCAGTTATTAAACAGGACCGTCCAATGGATAAATAAAATACAAGTTATCATATATACTTGAGTATAAGCCGACCCGAGTATAAGCTGAGACCCCTAATTTTACCACCAAAAACTGGGAAAACCTAATGACTCGAGTATAAGCTGAGGGTGGAAAATGCATTGGTCACAGTCTCCCAGTATATAGCCAGCAAGCCCCCAGTAGTATACAGCCAGCCCCCAGTAGTATATAGCCAGCCCCCAGTAGTATACAGCCACCACTAGTTTCAAGTGTGTTTTCCAAGTGACCCTATAATTTTCATCCTTATGGCCAGTGATATATACAGTGATCTGGGGGGTTCCAGGCTTGTCCACCCCAAATCAGCCGGGGAACGTGCATAAAACCTTTAAACAGCGGTGAAGTACGCAGAGAGAACCATGGCCAGCAGAAGAAGTGCTGACACCGTCACGTGTTGGCTCCACTACATATGATATTTATATAGAGTAGATTTTAAGGCCACATAACTTAAATCCTCTTAAATGAAAATCCATCATGATAAACCAGGGACACTTACTCATAGATCCAGGCACTGGGACTGTGGTAATCTTCTTATATTTGTTATCCATGGACTCCTTTTTTCAAAAATCAACTTGTAAAATTATGCTAATGATCCTGAAAGGCTCTGGGGCATTATCAGAGCCCTTCTATAATACAGATTCACAGGTTGTTACATTGTCTCGCCCATCCCATCTGCTCCCTCAGCACGTTCCCCTCCCTCTGCTTGATGTTATCTCACTGCAACACAGGAAGTTTGAGTACAAAGTGGGAGGGGGAAGTTCTCTTGCACAGTGTAAGAGGGTGGGGCTCTGGGAACCGCCCAGTAGCCTTTGAGGCTTATTAGCATATTTATTAGTGTATTTTAGAAGGGATGAATAATAAATATAAGAAGATTACCACAGTCACTATGTTATGAGATCTGGTGTAGATCTGGCAGCCACTCAGGCCAATCCTCTCATGTATTTTGTTGTAAAAATTGCAACTAAACTGCTATGTGGAGCAAGTAGGTATAGTGGGGCAGTGTGAGCTGTTATGTTGGTGAAGGTGGTCTCA
The DNA here is from genome assembly GCA_019512145.1 of Engystomops pustulosus. Lineage (NCBI taxonomy): Eukaryota > Metazoa > Chordata > Amphibia > Anura > Leptodactylidae > Engystomops > Engystomops pustulosus. The sequence goes on from CM033645.1 coordinate 15,169,625, forward strand.
ACTGGGTCTGTATTAACTTTGGGGTGTTGAACTGAATTATGTAGCAGTGCCCTATGTCTGGGGTCTAATTGCAAGTCATACCTATTATGTTCTGAGGTTCTGCTTGGGGGTCTGTACATGGTAATGGGGATCTTGGAACTTAATAATTTATGGGGTCCACCATAATTCTTAGGTTTGTATATAGTCTATGGTCTAGTCTGGATTCTGATTTAATTTGGCTTGCTTCTACAAGCTGGAAAGGATACAGTAGTGAGGGGCAAATGACATCTCCAAAAACCCAATTAAAGGACTAAGGGGGTTGTGTTATGTTGAATATGGTGTCTGAACTAAAGATGTTGTCAAAAAGTAGCTGGGAAGATTTATGCATAGTGCTTTGGGAAAACTTGATAATAATTTGCCTCCCTAGTAAGACTTCACATATAGAGATATCTGGTCAGTTATTAAACAGGACCGTCCAATGGATAAATAAAATACAAGTTATCATATATACTTGAGTATAAGCCGACCCGAGTATAAGCTGAGACCCCTAATTTTACCATCAAAAACTGGGAAAACCTAATGACTCGAGTATAAGCTGAGGGTGGAAAATGCATTGGTCACAGTCTCCCAGTATACAGCCAGCCAGCCCCCAGTAGTATAAAGCCAGCCAGCCCCCAGTAGTAAATAGCCAGCCAGCCCCATGTAGTATACAGCCATGCAGCCCCATGTAGTATATACCCTGCCAGCCCCATGTAGTATACGGACAGCCTGCCCTGTGTATTATACAGCCAACCACAGGTAGTATACATCCAGCCAGCCCCATGTAGTATACAGCCAGCCCCCGTGTAGTATACAGCCATCCAGCCCCATGTAGCATATACCCTGCCAGCCCCATATAGTATACAGCCAGCCAGCCCCATGTAGTATACAGCCAGCCAGCCCCATGTAGTATACAGCCAGCCAGCCCCATGTAGTATATACCCTGCCAGCCCCATGTAGTATACAGCCAGCCTGCCCCATGTATTATACAGCTAGCCCCATGTAGTATACATCAAGCTAGCCCCATGTAGTATACATCCAGTCAGCCTGATGTAGTATACAGCCAGCCAGCCCCTTGTAGTATAAAGCCAGCCCCCATGTAGTATACAGCCATCCAGCCCCATGTAGTATATACCCTGCCAGCCCCATGTAGTATACAGTGAGCCCCATGTATTATACAGCCAGCCCCTATGTAGTATACATCCACCCAGCCCCTTGTAATATACAGGCAGCCAACCCCCAGTAGTATACAGCCAGCCCCATGTAATATACAGCAAGCCAGCCCACAGTTTAACAAGCACATTAAAAAAAACTACTTACATACTCACTCTCCGGTGCCCCGATGCTCGTCGCAGCTCCTGGTGGCTCCTCTTCAGTCTTCTCTCTGCTGTGTTAGCCGGCAGAAACCCATCCACTCGATCTGCCGGCCGGCGCACACTATGACGTCATCAGTGGCAACACCGCCGCATCATAGTGTGCGTTGGCCAGCAGATCGCAAGGAAGTGTCTCTGCCGGCTATTACAGCAGAGAGAAGACCGAAGAGGAGCTGCCAGGAGCTGCGCCGAGGATCGGGAGCCGCAGTGAGCATCGGGGCGCCGGAGGGTGAGTATGTAAGTTTATTTTTTATTGACTCCTGTATAATCCCAGGTGAGGTTTTTCAGGAAATTGTTTGTGCTGAAAAACTCAGCTTATACATGAGTATACATGGTATATATATATAGAATCTGTATTTTAGATTATTTTTATTTATTTATTGCTTTATTTTTTATAGGATTGCATTCACTGTACAAGGTGCCAGGATCCCTTTCAGTCACGCTTGGTTCTTTTGCACAGTATCCTCTGATTAATTTACAAGCCGATTTATACAAAAGATGAATAGATTGAGATGCTGACTCTTAAAAACAATAGCAAACTAACAAAATAGAGAAGTTATAACATTTCATCCTATGTCTCTGCCCCGAGGTGATACTTCATATAACCACATCTGCAAGCCATTACAGCCAGTAATTTTTAATATAGTAAACGGAAATGTTCATATATTAAATTATTCATTTTTTTAATGCCATGAGACTTGAAGATATAGCCAGAAAATGCAACAATTCCCCAATTGTAAACAGATTTTCTACGTATTATTAGCTACTTTCTCAAAAATGTTTAAAGTTTTAATAATTCAGCATTCACTGGGACGCTGGGCTATGGCTTCTACTGGATTATCACTCAGCTAAATATATTTAAAGGGGCGAGTTTGCCAGCAGTTTTGCCTCCAATAGATTCTGCAGACAGCCTTATACAGATGAAAAGCAGAGTACTGTGAAAGGCCCTGATCAAAAGTTCAGTTCGGGCCCCCATACTTACCTAACCCAACTTCTCTATGCGTCTGCTCACATCTCCTCTGTGACTGACACTTGTATGACTCTGTCTATTAACAAAACCCATAGATAAGGCACCTGCACGAGTCCAGGAGTACAAGATGTACATTTTGCAAAAGGGAAGTAGAGATTAAAGATGCTGTCGGGGCTTCTCCAGAGGCTACCGATGAGAGCTCAGTCTCCACAGTAACCTCTCAGATGCTGCGGTCTCAATTGACCACCATATCTGAAAGGTTACATTTTCATGAATGGAATTGTCTCTGGTCATTCGCAATCCAAGCAAGTCTTGGTAGATAGAGGGTTACCATCAGTGATGGGACAACTGCTTTACTAAAAAGTAGGAGAAAGGGCATTTCTGTTCCTTCAATAGATCAAATTAGCTATACTTTACCAGTGACACCATAAACCTATAAAATAGGAATATTCCTTTAGATAGTCTTAAAGTTTTATCATGAGTATAGGCGGTCCCCTACTTAAGAACACCCAACTTACAGATGACTCCTAGTTAAAGACGGACCCCTCTGACCACTGTGACCTCTGGTGTAGTCTCTGGATGTTACTATAGTCCCAGACTGCAATGATCAGCTGTAAGGTGTCTGTAATGAAGCTTTACTGATAATCCTTGGTCCAATTACAGCAAAACATTTTGAAACTCCAATTGTCACAAAAAATAGTTTGAAAGTACAATTATAAAACATACAGTTCCATACGAATTCAACTTAAGAACAAACCTATGGAACCTATCTTGTACGTAACCCGGGGACTGTCTGTATTGATGTTTGTTATAGGAAATCTAACTTACTACCTGACATTAGAGCGGCCAAATCTAACTCATCCCTAATCACCTTTTATTAAAAACTAACTGTGCTTTAATACTTTGTTTCATTTTCATGCTAATTGCCTGCAGAGGCTGTTAATGCAGCGGCACGGCCAGCGCATGCGCAGTGGATCCCGGTGTGTCCCTGGCCAGCAGGGAGTGCTGATCATGTGTTCCTCATCCCCTGCCGGCTTCACCGAGCTGTGACTGCACCTGCACAGGCTATGCCACCGTGTTCACAGGTGCCATGGACGCGCAGGGGGTGGCTCTGCAGAAGCTACTACCATGGAGTAACCGTAGCCCCGAAACTCATAGAGGATACACCACGTCCCAGTAGCCTCTGCAGCTAAAAATCATAAAAATAAAATAAAAGTATCAAAGCACATAGATTAGTTTTTAATAAAAGGCGAGTAGACTCACAATCTGGATCTACTAAGAAAGTAGATTCCTGACAACGGTAGAACCCTTTAAATATGCGGTAATAGTTAAAATTCTACAACCCAAAGTGATGCAAAAGTTGAAAAACTGAGTTTTATTAACAGACAAGATCCAAGGTCATATTCAATGAATTACTTTATGATAATGCATTAAAAGTTTTCCACTTTTAAGTCACCTGAAAAATTCCAAAAATCTAAATAAAAAAAGTTCACAAAAAAAATAATAAAGTCTACACATTTCTATAACTTGTTAAATGTTGTACCTTCACTAGAATAATAAGTCACATTTATAATGCATCTAAATTACTGTGAATTTTAATATTTGTGCCGTTCTCTCACATATGTATCTATGCTAAGTTGTGTTTTATGATAATAGGATTGTGGACGTCTGTTGAATATGTATAAAGGATACAGTGTGAGCAACATGTTTTAATCCTAAATCTTCTTAAGTGTCTCTACGTGGACAGTAGAAAGCCTTAGAGGTGCCGAATGGTATGACATATCAGCTCTGTAAATTGCTCTGTGCTGGAAACCAAATTAATAGAAACAGAATCTAAAAATACTTCCATTTTTGCATTTCCGTTTTTCACTCCGCAACTTCCAAAAGCCAGAACTTTTTAATTTCTCCACTTACAAAGTTGTGGCTGCAATGACAATGGCATCTAGCACTTCCTATTTAGGACAGGTGCAAACGTCGGTCATTGAGACCCTGAGAAAGTGCTGATTCAGATGTGAAACGTCTTGTGCTCATACATCCTGCACCCCATACTCTCACCTACCCTGGCCGCTTCCTTGTCGATTCAGAAGATAGAAAATAAAGCTTTGCAGATTTGAAACGGTGAGTGCCGCTGACTTCAAACTTTTTATATTTTATAGTGGTCATATATAGACCTGAGCGGACTTCCCCATGCCAATCAAAGCCATGGCTAATTGATATGGGTATCAATTTGCTGGGCTGACTGTTGGACCACCAATCTGGCAAAACTTCCAAGGTGCACAGACAAACCCGAACAGGATCGGCAGGTCCGCTCAAATCTAATTATACATATTGGGGCTCATTTACTAAGGGTCTGAATGCCGCACTTTCGTCGGGTTTCCCGAATATTGCCGTTTTCCGTCGAATTGCCATGGGATTTTGGCACGCGCAATCGTATTTTGGCGCATCGGTGCCAGCTTGCACACAACAGAAATCGGGGGGGGGGGGGGGGGGCGTGGCCGTCAGACAACCTGACGGATTCAGACACACCGTGGAAATTAAAAACGGATTTGTGTTGCAAGATCAAGCGCTCACATGCATCGGGAAGAAGGTGAACTCCGGCGGACCTCGGCGCAGAAGCGACGGATGCAGGAACTCAGATGCACGACCTCAGTGAATCGTGCCGCACCCGAATCCTCGCCAGACAACGCACTGCGGGATCGCGACGGGAACGGGTAAGTAAATCTGCCCCATTATGTGAAGATGGGCTGAACCCACTGATTTTAGTGGGACCAGTCTACCATCTAGTGTGAATGGGGCTTCCTGACTACCCAAATTGGCAAGTGGTGAGGAATTTAACGTTTTGAATTTCACCAACATGTCTGATATTGCCGTGGGGCTTCATGTGGTCTCTTGGTCACCAAAATCTCTTCTTAAACTTGACTATTGGATAGTGATCAGGAGACTTAAACTTTTCAGCTTTCTCCATTTTAGCAATTAGGTATAAGCCTACAAGATAGACAATTCTTAGTCCAATCCACAATTCTAATAAACAGCTGCATATCATTATGAAGTAATAACACACAAAACTGAACTATAACCCTCATTGTTGTATAGAAAATAGAAAACTGTAAAACCTCTCGAGCCATATTCACAAAGGACCAATGAACTCAGCAGAAGTGCGCTGTATTTTGTACAAGGTCACCCCAGGTTGCAAACTGGTGACACTACGCTGAATGTCGTGTCGGAAACGTGCATGTGTTGCAATGTGCTTCTACTTAGTGAAAAATTGTAGAAGAAACGGTTTACATCTGGATTCATTTATATAAAGATACAATTGTCCTGGAAAGAGCTGGACACTAACTACTAATACCAGGTAGTAGAAATTTTTCACCGCTTTTCAATGACAGACTAGGGCATCAGATATAATGAAATAAAAGGAAATATTAAAAGGGGCTGTCCTAACTGAAGTATTTATCATATGGCAAATGTCATAAATGTCTCATTGGTACTGGTCACAACTCTGGCATCCACATTTGACAACAAAAGTTTACTGAGCACCATCTCACTCTATGCTTTGAGCGGACTACACCATTGAAATTTGGGGTTTTTGGCTCTCCTAATGGAAAAGCTACCAACAGTCCAACCACAATTCCATTAAAGCTGAGGCCTGAAGACCTAAAGGTAAGTGTAGGTCCTCAACATATCATAAATATCTTAGATGGTAACAGCCCTTTGATAAAAGTACCAAAAACGAATGGGGGAGCTTTAAGATACGGCGGTCCTCGTGTGTACCAGCGTAAACCAGGGTAAACATTGCAAATCTTACTGGGTAAAGGACCTAAGGACCTGGCCACACGACATGAAGTGCTCAATCATGTAACAGGGCTTGTTCTTTCAATGTTCCACATAGCAGCATGTTCTAGAAGTGAGAACTGTCAATCAGTAACAAGGAGGCGGGGCAATACAAGTAAAATTTACTACGCAGGACTCACTTAGTGTGATATTTTAATATTGCAGCCATGGAAAGGAACCACTTAGGGATAAGCGCAATGCTATTTAATCATACATGCGCAGAACACCGGCTTCGCGGACGAGGGTGCGCAGCTCCTCGTAGCTGCATGCTGAAGATATCTGGGTAGGAGGATCAAGGAGTCTACCGGGGCATGTAGTACTCGAGCTGTGTAGCCTCAGCTACAGCTACTTCACGCCCCAGTAGATTCCTTGGTAAATTAGCATATTTTCACAATTAAAGATTTAAAAAGATAAAGGGGGCTAAAGGATGAGCCCTAAAAAGGGCTATCCTTACATACATTAGAGGTACCTACCACCAGATCTACCTAAATAGTGGGCAGATTAAGACTGTCATGGTCCTTGGGTCGTATGAATATTATAGCCCCTACATGTCTGGAATTCATCTCCTACATACAGTAGGTACAGTAAGTATTCAGACCCCTTCACATTTTTCACTCTTTGTTTTATTGGAGCCAATAGGTAAGATCAAAAAAAGGTCTCTTTTTACTCATTAATGTTAGCTATGGACATGTGAGATAAATATGATTGTCACAGCAAAGAATCTGAATACTATGACTATGACTATGTGATATTTCAGTTTTTCTTGTTTAATAAATTAGCAAAAATTTCTGTTTCATTTCCTGTCAAGATTGGGGCAGGGTGTACATTAAGGAAAGTACTTTTTGGATCTTATCAATTGGCTGCAATAAAACAAGGAGGGAAAATGTTAAAGGGGTGTAACTACTGTATGGTACTAGACTCAAGCTTCTTAGGGAATGGAAGATTTGTCCCTTCTACCTGCCTACAATTTGTCAGGACATATGGAGGACCATCAAAGGTTTAGTAATGGCTCTTGTGTACATATGTATTCAAAGCAATAACAAATGTATGAGAATTTCATGAGTGAAGGCCCTTCCTAGTATAAAATTTGGTAAGTGGTCATGAGCCCCCCACAAGGCTTGAGCCCCGGGCTACCGACCGAACCCCCCATATTGTAATCCAATACTGTCTAAAATTACAAAATAATATCGAATCATTCTACAAATGCAAATTTCTACGTCATCCCGAGGGATGGGCACTGGGGCTGGTAAATGGAACGTGGAACATTGAGGACAGCAACTTAGGAACAGCTGCACACGTGGTGTAGATACATACGGGCAATTGGCACAGCATATGCTCCCAAATATGTGGCATGGACATGCAGAGACCCAAGTCAGACAGATGTTGACCAATATTGAATCTCAATGGAAGAGAGAGTCATTTATAAATGATAATTCTAAAGAAATGACCCCCTACTCAAAGAAATGGCAGGTCTAAGGATAACACAGATTTGTGTATTAAGAGCACAGCATGAGGACAGTGCAGGTGCCCATTAGAGTTGTTGATAAAGTAACTTTCTAATGACCTGTTTTTATGTAGGTCATGTAACCGGTATCCCCTATGTCAATGGGTAAGATGGTTTTACCATCATGATAGACAAGAATTATTTACTGTAAGTGAAAGATGGAGCCAGGGCATGAGAAGACATTTTATCCATACTGACGCTTGGACTAGGTATGGAGAAGTGCTGAACATGTCAGTGGATGGATATGAGAGCTGTGTGTGAGTGAATGGATGTAGCAGAGCTGTGTGTGAGTGAATAGATGTAGCCTAGCTGTGCACGAGTGAATGGCTGTAGCAGAGCTGTGTGTGAGTGAATAGATTTGTAGCAGAGCTGTGTGTGAGTGAATGATGATGTTAGCAGAGCTGTGTGTGAGTGAATAGATGTTAGCAGAGCTGTTGTGTGAGTGAATGGATGTAGCAGAGCTGTGTGTGAGGTGAAGATGTAGCCTAATGTGCACGAGTGAATGGTGTAGCGAGCTGTGGTGAGTGATAGGTAGCAGAGCTGTGTGTGAGTGAATGATGGATGTGCAGAGCTGTTGATGTGAATTGATGTAGCAGGGCTGTGGTGAGTGAATAGATGTAGTCGAGCTGTGCGCGAGGTGAATGGGTGTAGCAGAGCTGTGTGTGAGTGAATAGATGTAGCAGAGCTGTGTGTGAGTGAATGGATGTAGCAGAGCTGTGTGTGAGTGAGTGGATGTAGCAGAGCTGTGTGTGAGTGAATAGATGTATCAGAGCTGTGTGTGAGTGAATAGATGTAGCTAGCCGTGCGCAGTGAATGTGTGTAGAGAGCTGTGGGGTGAATAGATGTAGCAGAGCTGTCTTGAGGAATGGATATAGCAGAGTGTGGTGAGTTGAATAGAGTAGCAGGGCTGGGTGTGAGTGAATAGATGGAGCAGAGCTGTGTGCGAGTGAATAGATGTAGTCGAGCGTGCGCGAGTGAATGGATGTAGCAGAGCTGGCCTGTGGAATGAGTAGCAGAGGCTGTGTGAGAGTGAAGAATGTAGCAGAGATGCGTATGTGAGGGAATGGATGTAGCAGAGCTGTGGGTGAATGAATGGTGTAGCAAAGCTGTGCGTGAGCAGAGTTGTGTGAAGTAGTTGTAGTTACAGCTGTGACCACCAGGGATTTTTAATGCTGTCAATATGTTTGTACTTTTTTTTAGACTAAACTCTGGGGTGGGTCTAGTAAAGTGTGTTTTACAGTCTGGAAAACAATATTTATGTGAACCAGAATTTGGTATTGGACAAAGAGTTTTATTTTGTGTAATTTTTAGTAAACAGGAACTTGAACTATTCTCATGGGTTGTTGTTTTAGGGTGTGTTTGTTTCCACTAGATCAGGGGTGCACAACCTTTATTGGTCCGACATTGTCTATAGCTCAACTTATATGGGTTGCACTAGTAACAAATCAGTGAACAAACCAAACAATAATGTAATGAGACCGCCACAGCAGACAATAATACTGGAGAGCCCCTATGAGCTGATCTATAACACTGGAGACTCTTCCCCAGAGCGGACCTATAGAACTGGAGAGGCCCCAGAACAAATGTATTATACAGGAGACCCCAAGAGTATCCATATAATACAGGAGACCCCCAGATCATACATATAATACAGGAGACCCTCAGAGCATACATATAATACAGGAGACCCCCCCCCATCCAAGCATACGTATAATACAGGAGATCTCCCCCCCCCCCCCAGAGTAACATATAATACAAGAGACCCCCCTGAAGGCCCGGCGCCAGCACCCGGGTACTGGAGGGGCAAACTCGGGCCCCTGGACCAATTGCCATGTCCAGATGTCATGATGAAGTCATGGTCACATGACCTGCCGGGGAAAGCAGTGAACACACGGAGAGAGCTGCATCAGTGAGGTGAGGCATGACAGGGGCCAGGGAAGGGGGAGAATATGGGGGGGCTGTGTGGGCACATTACTTACTGGGGGCTGTGTGGGGGATATTACTTACTGGGGGGCTGTGTGGGCACATTATGTACTGGGGGGCTGTGTAGGCACATTACTTACTGGGGGGGGCTGTGTGAGGACATTACTTACTGGGGGGGGCTGTGTGGACACATTACTTACTGGGGGGCTGTGTGGAGACATTACTTTACTGGGGGGTGTGAGGCACATTACTTATGGGGGGCTGTGTGGGGGACATACTTATAGGGGCTGTGTGGGGGACATTACTTACTAGGGGGCTGTGTGGAGCACATTACTTACTGGGGGGCTGTGTGGGGGACATTACTTACTAGGGGCTGTGTGGGGGACATTACTTACAGGGGGCTGTGTGGGGGACATTATTTACTGGGGGGCTGTGTGGGGGACATTACTTACTGGGGGGCTGTGTGAGACACATTACTTACTGGGGGGCTGTGTGGAGGACATTACTTACTGGGGGGCTGTGTGGAGGACATTACTTACAGGGGGCTGTGTGGGCACATTACTTACTGGGGGAGCTGTGTGGGCACAATACTTACTGGGGGGCTGTGTGAGGCACATTCTTACTGGGGGTCTGTGTGTGAGGATATTACTTACTGGGGGGGCTGTGTGAGGACATACTTACTGGGGGCTGTGTGCGCACATTACTTACTGGGAGGCTGTGTGGGACATTACATACTGGGGGGCTGTGTGGACACATTACGTACTGGGGGGCTGTGTAGGCACATTACTTACTGGGGGGCTGTGTAGGCACATTACTTACTGGGGGCTGTGTAGGCACATTACTTACTGGGGGGCTGTGTGGGAGATATACTTACTGGGGGCTGTGTGGGGCACATTACTTAATGGGGGGGCTGTGTGGGGGACATTACTTACTGGGGGGCTGTGTGGGGACATTACTTACTGGGGGCTGTGTGGAGGACATTACTTACAGGGGGGCTGTGTGGAGGACATTACTTACAGGGGGGCTGGTGGGCACATTACTTACTGGGGGAGCTGTGTGGGCACAATACTTACTGGTGGGGGCTGTGTGGACATTACTTACTGGGGGACTGTGTGAGGACATTACTTACTGGGGGGCTGTGTGTGAGGATATACTTACTGGGGGGGCTGTGTGAGAGACATACTTACTGGGGGACTGTGTGAGGACATTACTTACTGGGGGGCTGTGTGGGCACATTACTTACTGGGAGGCTGTGTGGGCACATTACATACTGGGGGCTGTGTGGGCACATTGCATACTGGGGGGCTGTGTGGGCACATTACTTACTGGGGGGCTGTGTTGACACATTACTTACTGGGGGGCTGTTGGGGGATATTACTTACTGGGGGGCTGTGTGGGGGATATTACTTACTGGGGGGCGTGTGGGGGATATTACTTACTGGGGGGCTGTATAGGCACATTATGTACGGGGGGCTGCATAGGCCCATTAATTACGGGGGCTGTGTGGGCACATTACTGGGGGGCTGTGGAGGGAATACTTACGGGGCTGTGTGGGGCACATTACTCGCGGGGGCGTGTGTGGGCACATTATTTACTGGCGGGGGCAGTGTGTATACAGGGGGAGGGAGTGGCAGTGTGTATACAGGGGGAGGGAGTGGCAGTGTGTATACAGGAGGGGGGGATGTGTACACGGGGATGGGGGGGCAGTGTGTCCATGCGAGGGAGGGGGGCAGTGTGACTACAGGAGGGTGGCCCATAAAGGGGCCCACTAGGGCTCTGTCGCCCAGGGGCCCACTAAAACCTGGAGTCGGCCCTGCCCCCCAGAGCAGGCGGATAATACTGGATACCCACTAGGAGCTGATCTATATTGCTGGAGACTCTTCCCCAGAGCAGACATATACAACTGGAGAGCCCCTATAGCAGAAGTATAATAGAGGAGACCCCCCCTCCCTCCCAGTGCATAATATTGGATACCTAAGAGCAAATGTATAGTACTGGTGACTCTTCCTGAGAGCAGACCCATAATACTAAAAAAAGCCCCCAAAGCATACATATAATACAGGAGAACCCCCCAGAGCAGATGTATAATACTGAATACAACCCCCCCCCCCCTAAGAGCAGATGGAGACCCTTCCCCAGAGCAAACCTATAATACTGGAGACCCTCAGAGCAGTTAAAAAATACTCACCTCCCCTGGCTCCACTTCTACATCCTACTCCATGAAGGACGTTCTCTCTTTCCTCTCCTGCTGCTCTGTTCTGTGTCCTGGTGCAGGTTGTATGCCCCGGTCCCAGTGTGTATGTGCAACACTTCTCTAGGATTACGTGGGTTGAGCTTCAGATAATTATGTCTTTATTCAACCTTATCTACTATGATACTTATAACACTTTCACAATAATTTTCAGAAAACCGAAAAGGTGGACTTGTTCACAAGAATATCAAAGAAGGATTTTTTGGTAGAGACTCTACCAGAAACCACAACCATAGACAGTGAACTGTCCTCTGACAGCTCTCTGCCCTCCACAATCTCAGCTACTTTTAGCTGTCACCATCATATATAAGGCTGACCCGACACTTTGCATTGACTATGCCCAAATACAATATTACATGCACTAATTATGCAATTTAGGTAACAACTCTGCTGACTTAAAGGGAACCTGTCACCAGGGACCTCATTTTCACTAAAGACAGGTGTAGAAGCCCATTACAGCTGCATTGTAATTATGCCTTTCTGCTTTCTCTGAGCATTTGCATTACAATGTAATTGTGTGGTATAACTTACCTTGCACCCAGTTTAGATGCATTTAAAATAACATGTGACTTGTCTGTGCTGCTCACTCTTCAGCTCTCAGCCCCCACATTTGTGCTTCTGTACAGCTCCTCCCTCTTACTCCTGCACAGAGCTTACAGCCTGGTGAGCTGACATCAGTGTGGGAGGGCTAAGCTTTACAAGAGCACAAAGGTGGGGGCTGGGTGCTGAGAAGTGAGCAGCAAGTCACATGGTGTTTTTTGAAATGCATCCAAACCAAAGCCCATCCTCTGGGACTAGACAGAGTATTCTGTCAGGGTGCAAGATAAGTTAAAAAACACAAATATTTGGTAATGCAAATGTTTTGAAAAGGCAGAAAGACATATTTGCAACGCAGCTGTAATGGGTTCCAGCAACCTATCTTTCGTGAAAATTAGGTCCCTAATGACAAGTTCTCTTTAATGGAACTGTTAGAATACAAGAAAGCTATTATTAAAGTGAAGTTTTAATAAAAAAAAGGCAGTGCTTCCAAACTAAAGGATAACATAAAATAGACATACAGTGGGTACAGAAAGTATTCAGACCCCTTTAAATTTTTCACTCTTTGTTTCATTGCAGCCAATTGGTAAGTTAAATAAGTTCAGACCCTCTGCTGTGACGCTTGTATTTAAATCACATGCTGTCCATTTCCTTCTGATCCTCCTTGAAGTGGTTCTACTCCTTCATTGGAGTCCAGCTGTGTTTAATTAAACCGATTGGACTTGATTAGGAAAGGCACACACCTCTCTATATAAGACTTCGCAGCACACAGTGTATATCAGAGCGCAAGAGAATCATGAGATCTAAGGAACTGTCCAAGGAGCTCAGAGACAGGATTGTGGCAAGGCACACATCTGGCCAAGGACACAAAAGAATTTTGCAGCACTCAAGCTTCCTAAGAGCACAGTGGACTCCGTAAGGCTTAAACGGAAAAAGTTTAGGATGAGCTGGCTGTCCAGCCAAACCAAACAATTGTGGGAGAAGAGCCTTGGTGATAGAGGTAAAGAAGAACCCCAAGATCACTGTGGCTGCAACAGGGAGATGGGAGAAAGTTTAACAAAGTCAACAATTACTGCAGCCCTCCACCAGTCTAGGTTTTATAGCAGAGTGTGCCGACGGAAGCCTCTCAAGATGAAAACCGCAAACAATTTACGAATAAACACATGCAGGACTCCCAGGCTATGAGAAATGAGATTCTCTCAAAGACAGACAAAGATCAGTGCACGCCATCTTCTTCAGCAGTGTCATCTTGAATCACTTGGGCTTGGTTTTGCACATGTGCAGTACGTCACAGCTGTGCTTCCAGAGACACAGCTATGAACACTTATTGCAGAAGACAGGCTGCAACACGGAAGGGTGTACAGGACAGAAAGCAGAACACGTGTTCCTCCAGCGAGTGAGACGTCCAGGACGTCCAACAAGCAAGTGAAGACAGAAGATGGAGAAGAGGCTACAGGATCGCACAGAAGGATCAGGACAATGAGGAAGAATTCCTTATGAAGGAAAGTCACCTAGAGGTTTCTTAACCCAATCCTTACCGCACAGGGAGAGTGCGGACTATCTGCACTGTAAAAGATAGGGCAGGTCCTATTCCTGTACTTCTCTGCGGCAGGGACACTGTTTGGAGCTCATCCATCGATGTCAGATGGGTCGCAAAAACGGCACAAGGCCTGCAGACATCTAATACAGAAGAAGTATTAACTCTGGGCAGGCATAATACTGCCATGTTTTTTATGATGCCACCACAGTTTTTTTAAACAGAACATATCCATTACTATTGATTCAAGAAACATTGTTCCTATAAACGTGCTCATTAAAAGGTGCCACAATCAGATGACAATTGAGATAATGCCTCCTTTTGGTTGATTGCATCTATTACGCAGAAGAAGAATCGATGCTTGTTTGTTGCTAGAACAACACATTGTATAAAGAGGGTGATGTGCTTCAGACTAATACAAACTGTATGGGGTTTAACCATGTGTTCATCACATCTAAGTGATTCCTGCTGGCAGTAAAGAAATATAATATAGGCAGTTTGGGCAGTGGCTGCGGGCCCAGGACCACCTAAACCACCTACCGAATTGTAAACTCAGAAGGGCATTCACCCATGAAATCCTTGTACATCTGTTCCTGCTCTCAATACAAATCTACAAAGAGTCTACAATACAAAGAGACATTTCCGGGACTTTCAAGGTCCTCCAAAGGTCCTGAAACTGCAGATTTAAAGCAGTCAGAAAGGACGCAACCTCCAAAAAGTTACTTTAAGACATGTAATAGGATCTAAAGAATCTGAAGTTGCCTCTCCATGTCATACAAATTTACTGGGGCACATTTACTAAGGGTCCGAATCACGTTTTTACGAGAGGTTTCCCAAATTTTTCCGATTTGCGACCAATTGCCCCATGATTTTGGCGCATGCAATCGCATTGTGGCTCATCGGTGCTGGCTTTCACGTGACAGAAATCGGGGTTGTCCGTTGGAAAACCCAACGGATTCGGAAAAAACGCGGAATTTAAAAAAAAAAATGTGTCGCAAAAATAACACTCACATACACCGAGACGGAGGAAGTGAATTCCGACAGACTTCAGTGCAGCAGTGACACCTGGTGGACATCGGGCGCACGACCTTAGTAAATCCCGGCAGAACCCGAATGCGTGTCGGAGAACGCGGCGCTGGATTGCAACTGGACCGGGTAAGTAAATCTGCCCCACTATGTTTAACGAGATGCTACAATACAGAAATATCCTTCCCAAGAAGCTTTGAACAAAACGGACACGTTAGGAAATCTACATTTTTATCAAAAATTGTCAAAGAATTTGGGAAATTTTTCACAAAAGAAGTGGCCATCTTAACCATTTTTTTTGACAAAGATCCAAATCTTTAGATCCAAACCAAAAACATTAGATTGGTTTGATATCTGTGACTGTGTGAGGTCGAAAACTCTTTAATGGAAAGCTTAATCATGTTATATAAAAAAACAAAGTTGGATAGAAGGGAACACGCTCAAGCATTGTGGTGGTCTGGTGCAACGAGCCATTGTTTAGAGGAAAAAACACATATTGGATTGTTTATTCCAAGACGTACGGCCGGTTAATGAGAATCAGACACGGAATGTTTCTTGCTGTTTCTTTCCCCAAATCAAGGGACTTGTGTTATTGTTTTTGTTTGCCTCAAGTTCTACCGCTTTCATGAAGAGTATAATATAGCACAAGTACAATACATTTCATTTACATGCATATAGACTTCCGAGATCAAACCCTTCAAAACAAGCAAAGACAACTTGCAACGACCCGACAGTCATAACATCACATCTCCTGTAGACTTTACTTTCGATTGGGGCAAATAAAATTTGGTACAAATAATTTCCATCTGTACTTTGAACAACACCCATAAAAAAATAAAACTATGTAAAGGGAGTCTAAAAACCACCCTAATTGATTATAGACTCTATAGACTGTAGAGCCTATTGCTGTGAAGCTGGTCGGCACCCGGTGACTGTTCCCTCGTGCTCGTGGATAGAAGTATAATTCAAATGAAGTAAAGATCCCGGCACTTCGAGGTAAGTCGAAAAAGGATTTTTAATTGAATAAATTTTTCAAATATAAACAAAGAGTATCGCAAACGCAGACTGTAGAGCCTCACAGGTTTTTATTCTAGCCTCATATCATGTAATTTTACTCTAGGATCATGTAAAAATATAGGCAATTTACAAATGTGTCAATTAAAATTTGCTTCTTCTTCAGACTTTGTTCTAGTCATCCATTGTGTTCAAATTCCGACCCATATTGTCGAACAAGACCGAAGGTTGAGTTTGGTGCCACAGAAGAACAGTAGTGTAAAAGTGCCTCGTAGTTGAAATGTGAGGAAATTCGCTAGAGTTATGCCATGACACACATCAGGAAACTCTAAAGGGAATCTGTCATCAGAAATTGGGATATTAAACTATTACCAGTATGTTGTCAACCAGCTGAAAAGCTTTTAGATGATGTTTCTTTCATGGTCCAGCTTGGTGGCATCATCAAGAAAATCAACTTTGAACTTTTCAACTTTTAACTGGCTGTATAAAGTTAGGGGGGGTGGAGAATTTAACACTGAAGTCAATTTCTCCCCATCTCTGAACACCTCCTCCCCTAAGTAAACTTTGACTTAAAAGTTGATTTTCTGGATGATGCACCCACACCAGACAATGTAAGAAACACCATCTAGAAGCTGCTCAGCTGCTTGACAACACACTGGTAGTGGTTTATTTGGCCAATTTCTGGTGACGGGTTTGCTTTAAGGGTTTCACCAAGAACTAAGGAAAACTCCATGGGGCCCTGCAGGCATAAGGAAAAATATCAGTAGCCTCAACGGGTCCCATTGATCCACCTACCACCCGATCTACCTTTATAGGTAGATTTGTGGTGGTAGGTTCCCTTTAACTGGTTGTATAAAGTCAGGGGAGGAGGTGTTCAGAGATGGGGAGAAATTGACTTCAGTGTTAAATTCTCCACCTCCCTGAGATCTGGTAAATGATGTCCGTGGACACAGGACCACCAATTACAGCGAAGAGAACTTTCTGAGGCAGACAAAGCTTGACATAAGTGTAAACTTTGACTTCATAAAAATAATTTACACCACACTTAAAAGTTGATTTTCTGGATGATGCACCCACACCAGACAATGTAAGAAACACCATCTAGAAGCTGCTCAGCTGCTTGACAACACACTGGTAGTGGTTTATTTGGCCAATTTCTGGTGAAGGCTTTGACCAAGAACTAAGGAAAACTCCATGGGGCCATGCAGGCATAAGGAAAAATATCAGTAGCCTCAACGGGATCCATGACTGGGAATATGTAGAGACAAGCAGGCGGTGTTGGTGGATGTGTGGCTGGAGTGACACAAGAGTGGGAGATCATTATCGTCGATAAAATCGTTGGAGTAATAATATAAATTGACAAGAGAACCAATATGTACCTGGGAAATCCCAGTCACTGCAGCACTGACGTCCCCATGATTCCAGTTGGTGTGTGTTCACTTGGCCTAAGTGATAACATTCCCATCTACCCAAATCTCATCTGCAGAAAACCACTGGTCTTATGGTTTCTTTACCATCCGCCTAATGAACGTAGAGATAATGCAGGCAAAAGAGAACTGGATAACATTCAGAAGATGTGTTATGGAATCAATTAGTAAATATGGATAAGATGTTGTAACAACTTAATACTTTATAAAGCTGTTTTATAAAAAAAAAAAATACAATAAGTTCACTAATCTAAAGCCAGACCCGAAATCTTAACCAGGCGCTGCAACAGAAACCGTGAAAAGCAGGAGGTACCAATTACAATCCTTTACCCATACCACTAAGAACAAATTTTCTTTCAAGGAGCAATAACTAGCATAAAGCACCATGCAAAATATTGTTCTTACTGAAATATGAATGCTAATGAATGCGGAACGAGGTGCCGATACAAGGCGGCTCTAGACAACGGCACAGAATATCCTCTTTGAAGAGCCTCGCTGCCTAATGTTCCTCCTTTAAGTGAACAGTCAAAAACCTATTATTTAGAAAATGATTTTCATTAATTGAGTGTTAGAGAGAGCAAAGAAAATAAGAACAGAGTAGAAACCATTCATGGCAAAGTTTTGACAAGCGCGGTATAAGTATAAATTATACTGAAAAACAAACAATAGGAAGAGGGGAGGAAGAAATTATAAAGTCAAAGAACACATTGTAAAACGAAAATAGCTCAGAAAATGCTGAAAACCACAAGCGACTTAAAAGGGATGTGCCCATGAGAGAAAATCCGCAAATTTAGATCCACTAGTGATGTTTACACAATATCATATCAAGATCATATTTAACCATATTTCATTTTACTCAGTTCTATTGCTGTTTTAGCTCCTATCACTTAGTGATGGTCAGTGTAAGATTCCATAGTGTGAGTGGGGATTCTCTAAGCAGACACCTCATGATCCCTCTGTGCTATGACATGCTGTGTACTGACAATGTGCTTAGATTATCAGGGTACAGGTTTATCTGCACTTTCATTTAGCTTCTGAACATTCACTAGTATCTGACACATAGAAGAAGAGATGATCAGATCAGAGATGATAGGATTCATGAGATGCATGTTACACAAGACATTCTCAGCTCTGCTATATAGCTCACTCCTTCTCCCTTGGATAAAGACTTTGGGGCACATTTACTAAAAGTGTGTTTGCCTATGTATAAGGCAGGGTCCGCCATAAAGTGTTGCGTACGCCAGAAATGTGTCTCAGACACTTCTTAAATGCCAATGCAAGACAGAAAACTGGTACAAGCACCTTAGTAAATGTGGGCCTTTATCTGTCTGTAGCTTGTAGCTTTACTCTCCTCATGCTGTGCTGATGTTTGCCAGCAGGAAGTCAGTGTCTATGTGTGTGTGTGAGCTCCTCCTGCAACGCAGGGGTGGGGTTAGAGGCAGAGAGCAGCTCAGTTCCGCATCAGAAAGGAGAACAATGGGGCTTATTTACTAAGGGTCCCGTGGCCGCATTTTTGTCGGGTTTCCTGACTTTTTGGGGATTGCGCCGGGGATTATGTCGCACGAGATAGTTTTGTGTCACAATCACGGCGGCTTTCACACAACACAAATTGGGGGGGGGTGGGCGACGGACGATCCGACGGATTGGGACTACGAGCGGGATTTAACAAATTGTGTTGCAAGACATGCACTCACATACACCGGGAAGGAAAAGGTGAACTCCGGCGGACCTGAGCGGGGAAGCGACACATGTAGGATTTCGGGTGCACAATTTTGTTGAATCACAGTAGACTTGATTCTCGTCGGACAACGCACCTCGGGGATCGCGCAGGGATAGGGTAAGTAAATGTGCCCCAATATGTCCTCTCTACCCTAAAGTCAGAAGATTAAGAGTCAGAATGTGTCAAAATGTGTACAGTAGGACTGATAGAGACAGGTTTGACTTATATCTGTGAAATGCTGTATTTTTGTTAATAACAGTGAATTAGAGAAAGTGTTATTTTCTTATCTTGAGTACATTGAAGAATCTTGTCTTAGTGGGAAGACCCCTTTAACATGAAGGTTATCGGAGAGGAGGAAGAAGGGGGAGCCTGCTTCTGCTATGCCTCACTAAGTACTTTGACTATACTAGATACAATAATAGAATGCTGTATCACAGTTCACTTTAACCCTTTGAGGACCACATAATTTATATTTTTCACTCCCTGCATTTAAAATGTAATATTTTTCTATTTACAGAGCTGAATGAGGGCTTATTTTCTGCCTAACAAATTGTCCTTCCCAGTGACATATTCCATATCAGTTACAGGGTAAAAAATTTCAAATGCAATAAAATTGTAGAATTTCTCGTAGAAACAGTTTTTACAGCTTTCACTGTATGCAACAAATTACATGCCTTCTTTATTCCATGGGTCAGTGCGACCACAGGATACCAAATTTGTTAAGGTTTTACTATGTTTTAATAGATTTTTAAAAATTAAAGCCTTTTGTCGAAAAACAACCCTAAAATCTTCATTGTGCCCTATTCTGACACCAATAACTTTTTATACTTTGAGGTATGGAGCAGTGTAAAGTGTCATTTTTTTGTGGAACATGATGATGTTTTCATTGCTGCCATTTTGGGGACTGTACGACCATTTGATCACTGTGTATCACATTTTTTGTGTGTTGCGAAATGACATAAAAGTGGCGTTTTGGACGTTTGGGGGCCATTCACCGTTGCAGGGATTAACCGTTTTTATATTTTGATCAATCGGGACTTTTGGGACGCAGCAATACCCAACATGCTTATGCTTTTATTTGTTTATATTTATAAAATTTGTAGGGAAAGGGGTGATTAGAATTTTTATGTTTTCCTATTTATTTATTTTTTACTTTTTTTTAAAGGGTATTGCAGTATATGGAGACATATATTCCAGAGAAACACTGGGGGTCATTTACTACGAGCCCAATTCGCGGTTTCCCGACGTGTTACCCGAATATTTACGATTTGCAACGATTTTCCCTGAATTGCCTCAGGATTTTGGCGCACGCGATCGGATTGTGGCGCATTGGCGCTGGCATGCACGCGACGAAAATCGGGGGGCGTGGCCAAATGAAAACCCGATGGATTCGGAAAAACCGCCGCAATTAAGAAAAGAAAATGTGTTGCGAAAAATGCACTTACCTTCACTCAGCCCGGGTCGGTGTACTCCAGTGCGTTCCGATGCTCTTCAGCGCAGCAGCGACATCTGGTGGACGGCGGAGGAACTACCTTAGTGAATCCCGGTCGGACCCGAATCCACCGCAGAGAACACGCCGCTGGATCGCGAATGGGCCGGGTAAGTAAATCTGCCCCATTGTGTTATAGGTCCTGCCCAATAACAGGTCCTGGAGCCATACAGTCTCCAGGCTGTAATGAGAACAGATCGTTACTCTCCGCCGTCATGTTCCAAGATGGCCACACCCACACTATTACTATGAAAAAATTAATTTATGGTTAGAGGTACTGTTAAAATAATAAACTGCTTATACTCGCCTCTCTCTGTGCTCTGGTGCAGCTGCACGGCACTTCCTGCTACAGGAAGAGTTTCAGGCTGTAGCAGGATTGTGCGGCTGTGTTTGTGACATCACCACCAGTTTCTGGCAGTGATGGGCAGCGCAGTAGCTGAACAGCAGCGCCAGAGGGGGTAAGTATAAGAATTTTATTATTTTTACAGCCCCCACCACATATATACCGTATTTTTCGGGCTATAAGATGCTTCTTACTATAGGACGCACCCCAGATTTAGGCTTCCAAAAAAAGGAAAAATATATTTTACACCAATTAAAATATTCCTGTTGGTCGCACTAAAGCACAGCACACACAGATATACATTTACACACTCAACCCTGCATCATCCATCCACATACACACTCAACTCTGCATCACCTATACACACTCAACTCTGCATCACCTATACACACTCAACTCTGCATCACCTATACACACTCAACTCTGCATCACCTATACACACTCAACTCTGCATCACCTATACACACTCACACAGAACCACACACACATATACACACACACAGATACTTCCCCCATTCCCCTTCTTCTTACCCTGTCCCAGTGCAGCATGGCAGTATGAGACCTGTGGTGATGTAAGAATCATGTGATCAGTCACATGATTCTGACATCACCGCAGGTCCTGGACTTGTAGGACATCGGGGAGAGGTGCAGCTCTACATCAGGGCATCACCCGATCTCCATTACAGTGTGTCTTATAGTCCAGAAAATACGGTATATTTTTTTTCTTTATTCCCAGATGACCCCATTAATAAGACACATTAAATATTTTCTTAAAATCACTTACGCAATTTAATTTATCCAAATGTGTTTTATGACTTATGTTGGTGATGTGATTTATTTTTATGGAAAAAAACGAAAACGAGTCAGAAAAAGAGATGACATAATGTTTTTGGATAACGATTAGACCTAAATACATGAGATATTTGTTTTCCACATAAAGTGCAATGCATCTGTGCTGTAAAAGCGCAAAAAAAAAAATGTAAAAAAAAAAATATGAGTATCAGTAAGAGAGATGAGGGCCACTTACTAGGGATAAACAAGGAATGACAGTTCTATTAGGATGAGCACGGAGAGATGAACAGAGAGCACCTTGTGAAGATGGCTGGTTGGCTGATTGATCGTCTGACTGACGTACCACCCATCCACCTCTGTAATAGAGCATCAAGCGGGATAGACAGCAATAACCAACAGCGGGCAACTGCGGCCAGACATAACATCTGTGATGTAAAGTACTAAAGAAAGCCTCTTCACTGATGTGACACGGGTCAAAAAGCGGAAAGACAGTGAAATGGATCAGGTTCAGAAATCAATGAGGAGGAATGAGAAGTTTCCTCAGGAGGTGTTCTGAGAAGAAGGTGACACATATCCGAAAGTCTACTAAAGGTTAAGGGCGCGTGAAACAAGAATATATTGTTTAATACACAAGTCATGTAGGATACGGGACAGAGATTCTTGTCAGAGGGAGGTTAATATCTAGAGGCCTTTCTCTTACCGAGAATAGGTGAATATTGGTAGCGTTTACGATCACACAGAATATGTTTATACTACTATATACTAGTATGTGTAACCGATTATGTCTCCATAGGGAGAGCGGGCCAAATATTACACAACTAAGTTGAATAACAAAAAATAACAATCTTTATTAATCTTGGTTAGAACATAGACAACAACATGTTAAAAAAGAGTTAATTGCAGCAGTGGATGGGGTACACAGATAAAAAGGAACTGTATCCGGGAATTCACGACATAAAAGTACACGTGTATATAGATGAACAGATCATATTTCTGACCTGGAAGTAAATATCTTATTAGAATATATATAAAGTCAAGTGCTTACCCATGTGGATAATAAAGACTAACGTCTTATAGAAAAAAAAAATCTAAACAATAGTCAGAAAGAAAGCCAAAGATAAATGCAAATGTTAAAGGCCTACACAGGATCGATGGAGGTCCCACAACTATCCCTATTACCCAACACTCAGTAGATGTAACTGGAAAATCCGAAGACCCTCAAGAGCAGAGGCATCATAGAAAGAATAGGATGGAGAAGAATGAAAAGCGCATAATGTGACGTGGAATGCATTGACCAGGACATAGTATGGAAGGACTGACAATCAACAATTGGGTATAAGCCTTTTCTCATTTGCCAACACTGGACTACTGGACCAAGGGGAAGAGAGACCCTACACAAACTTGCCATGAAGTCTATCTCTCAAGAGCAGTACCAAACCCAGGGTTATGATGCTATTTAAAAAAATCTGTTCTAATTTAGAGAGGTATCTATGTTGTATTTAAAAAAAAAACAACAGCCTAAAGTGCCATTCCAGTTTCCTGCACAAATTGTACAGTAAATTCTTTCCAGGTGGTATACGACTCCAGAACTTCTGTATCACCTCAATTCTTAGATATAAATAAATATTGGAAATGGGGAACAGCTGTAGGTCACCTGTCCTACGTGTTGCAAAGTGGTTGAAGCCACCAAGTAGACAACTACATATAGCTTGTGAACACAGAGTCATAGAGCTGCTGGTGGGATGGCATGGATACACAGGGTCATAGAGCTGCTGGTGGGATGGCATGGATACACAGGGTCATAGAGCTGCTGGTGGGATGGCATGGATACACAGGGTCATAAAGCTGCTGGTGGGATGGCATGGATACACAGAGCCGTAGAGATGCTGGTGGGATGGCATGGATACACAGGGTCATAGAGCTGCTGGTGGGATGGCATGGATACACAGAGTCATAGAGCTGCTGGTGGCATGGCATGGATACACAGAGTCATAGAGCTGATGGTGGGATGGCATGGATACACAGAGTCATAGAGCTGCTGGTGGGATGGCATGGATACACAGAGTCATAGAGCTGCTGGTGGGATGGCATGGATACACAGAGTCATAGAGCTGATGGTGGGATGGCATGGATATAAGGCTGCATTCACATGTTCTATGATGCATATTCAAACACATCACAACAGCTCAGAAGAAGAGATTTACGGTACCTAATTAGATTGGTGTCAACATTGCATTTACAAAGCGCATGTGTTAAGGCAAACAATACGCAACGTGTGAACACACCCTCAAGGTATAATGATCTGCCCTGAGACGCAGCCTTATAAGCAGCCCCAGGATACTGCCTACAGCCACTGACTGGCCAGGACCGACATCAATCATCCCAACAGTAACTGCCCTGAGCTCAATTAGGAACCACAGAGCTTTCCAGAGATACTTAAATGAAAGCTGGGTGTGTCTCACAAACCTGCCAGCAGAGGGTCATGAACTACTGCACATGGAAATCCTGAAAACCTGAAATTATTTCTGTTGCCTGACAGTGATTCAACGAAGCCGAAGGAGTACAACCGGGTACAAGCGCAGTGAAGCCGGGGTGTAGTACAGCAGCTTCATTGCATCAGTGCGCATGTGCAGCAAACTCCAGGCCGCGGTAAGAGTATAAGTTGTTTTTCTTTTTTCACAGAGGGAAAAAACTAACTTGGGGCACTAAATTTACTAATCTATCGACCTGTGGGTGGCTTTGTGTTCAAAATTACCCTGACAGGTTTCCTTTAAATGGAGCAGTGCAAGTGTGTGTCTAAGACCAACACGTACATTGAGTGGTCGAGAAAGCTGGTGGCCATTTTACGGATATTAAGAGCAGACTTGAAATTAAAGGATTATGTGGAGGGTGGGGACATCAGGTTTTTAACCTACAAATGGATTTATTGTGAACCTGAAGATTGCTTTAAGCCGAAAAGAGTTGGCGCCAACAATGGGGGTGCTCATAAGAGGATGTAGTCAGCTCGGTGAGGTCCATCTCTGACTTCACGTTGAGCCTTCACTTGCCTTAAGTTTTACTTCTCGTCTTTTGTGTTTTATTCTATTTTATGATGTAGTCTGGTTTCAGTCACATATGAAAGGGGCGAGGCGGACACAAGGGACAACAGACAATTTCTCTAAAACAATAAGTAATGGAAACAGTCAGCGAGTGTCTGTAAGTGATCACTATGTGTCGTGTGACTGGAGAAGTCTCCATCTCGTAGGTCACAGTGGAAGGTCTAACACACAAGGTATCTGCCATCCTGCGAGGCTTTAGAAATAACACAAGTCTATGTTATCTTAACTCTTTTAGCCGAAGGAAGGTATTTCTGGAATTATTTGCACATCTTTGATGTTGAAAAGCCGACTGCTAGCAGAAATATTTATGGATTATATATAGAGGAGAGTGAAAAAGTCACTAAATAAGAAGCACTCTCCGTGTTCAAAGACACCCAGGGGCATTTCTTTTGGAAAGAAGATGAAACGTCGTCTATAACTCACGCTGGATGACAATGGATGGCGATATTATATAAAGAGAACCTGTTAAATGATCTTCTTCCTTAAAGGGAATCTACCAGCTCCACAATCACCATACGAGTAATAACAACGACGTGTAAGACAGAACTTTCCCATTTCCCCAGTTATTTTAGAGAAAATTGAATTTCTAAATTTATTGGAAATTACATTGGAGATCAAAATTAGAGAACTGTGTATAATCATGTGATTCTCCATTGATGAACATTTGATGGATTTTTGTAAGGGGTCACTATGCCACTAGAACAGCGTTTTAAGAAACATAAAACCTTTATTTTGCATAAAATGTGATACTGACAATTAGAGAACAGCAATGACTGTAACATAGAGAAAGATTATAATGACATTTTCTGAATGTTACACCAGTAACCAGTAGAGAGTGCACAGGCCTAAGCTACGACTTCAGCCCCGGCCACAGGACATCACTAGACCCTCACACGGCTCTGCTGGGATTCTGATCCACTCTTCTTCCATGCTCTTCCACAGTTCTGTGACTCTTGTGGGTTTTTTGGCCATAACTTTGCCACCAAGGATTTTCCAGAGGTTTGCGATTTAGGTTTAGATCAGAACTAAGTGGGATGGCCATTTAATTGTTTCCAAATTTTCTGTTTCATGGAAGTACTGTGTTTCTGTGTGACAGGGGGCATTGTCCTGCATGAAAATTGTTGGCTGATTGAGCGAAGAGTGGAAAGAAGGAGCCACGTTTTGTTGAAGGAATTACATTCACTCTGCCATTTAGCTGGACGAGAGGTCAAACTCTGCTGCAGAAAACATTCCCCAAACCATGACACTTTCTCCACTACCTTTCACTGACTTCTATAGACACTTTGGGTGTCTATAGACAATTTTTTCCGAGATGGTTGATGCTGTTGATGCCCAGATGGTTGACTCTGCAAAGTCGAGTCTAGCCTTTTCATTCTTTCTGCTAATAAGAGGTTTGGTCACTGCAGAGTTGGCTTTCAGTCCAAATGCTCGTAAACATTGAGACACTGTACGACGAGACTGAACCTTATCCTGTTCAGAGCTGAACTAGTGAACATTTCCAGCTTCAGTGTTGAAATGATTACCCATGGAGGTTCTCTGCATTATCCTGTCCTTTCTTGCATTTGTCTTTCGAGTTCGACCAGCCTTCATGGGGGAAACTTGATAAAATGCAATATTCTAGAAATCTTCTAAAATTCTACAAAACGTCTCTTACAATGGCTACTAGGGTCCCCCCTTTGGCCTTTATCGGGTCAACCTGCTGCCAGGGGGTTTCAGTCACTTTAGACTTTAGCCGGTAAGTCTTTGCTGCATATTGCTAGCACCGATCGCGGGTGTTTTCACCTCGATCACTGCCGGCAATGCCCATGCACCGCCATCTTGCCGCGGATCGTCGCTCCCCGATGACGTCACGGGGAGAGGCAATCCGTTGCCATGGTAGCCTCGGGTGTTCCGAATACCCGAGGCCACTTCGTTTTAACCCATTCATTACAATGTGCTAATTGCACATTGTAATGAATGGGGAGTAAAATCCACATATACTGCCATACTGCAGTATGGCAGTATATGGTAGGATTGATCAGACACCCTAGGGTTAGAGTACCCTAGGGAGTCTGAAAAATAGTAAAAGTAAAATAGTTATCAGGGACAGGTTTATCTGCACTCATTTAGCTTATGAACGTTACTAGTATCTGACCCATAGAAGAAGAGATGATCGATCAGAGATGATAGGACTCATGAGATGCTGTACACAATACATTTTCGACTCTGCTATATAGCTCCTCCTTCTCCCTGGATAAAGACTTGGGGCACTTTACTAAGATTAGTGCAAACTGCACTAAAAGTGTGTTTGCCTATGTATTAGTAAGCAGGTCCGCCATAAAGTGTGCGTACGCAAGAAAGTGGTCTCAGACACTTCTTAAATGCCAATGCAAGACAGAAACTGGTACACGCACCTTATAATGTGGGCTGTTACGTTCTGTAGCTTGTAGCTTTACTCTCCTATGCTGTGTGATGTTTGCCAGCAGGAAGCAGTGTCTATGGTGTGTGAGCTCCTCTGCAACGAGGGTGGGGTGGGTTAGAGGCAGAGAGCAGCTCAGTTCCGCATCAGAAAAGAGAAACATGGGGCTTATTTACTAAGGGTCCCGTGGCCGCATTTTTGTCGGGTTTCCTGACTTTTGGGGATTGCGCGGGGATTATGTCGCGAGATAGTTTTTGTGTCACAATCACCCGGCTTCACACAACACAAATTGGGGGGGTGGGCGACGGACGATCCGACGGTTGGGACTACAGCAGGATTTACAAATTGTGTTGCAAGACATGCACTCACAACACCGGAAGGAAAAGGTGAATCCGGCGGACTCTGAGCGAGCGGGAAGCGACACATGCAGGATTTTCGGGTGCACAATTTTGTTGAATCACAGTAGACTTGATTCTCGTCGGACAACGCACCTCGGGGATCGCGCAGGGATAGGGTAAGTAATGTGCCCCATATGTCCTCTTACCCTAAAGTCGAGATTAAGAGTCAGAATGTGTCAAAATTTGTACACCAGGACTGATAGAGACAGGTTTGACTACATCTGTGAAATGGTATTTTTGTTAATAAGATAGAATTAGAGAATGTGTTATTTTCTTTCCTGAGTACATTGAAGAATCTTGTCTTAGTGGGAAGACCCCTTAACATGAAGGTTTCGGAGAGGAGGGAGAAGGGGGAGCTGCTTCGCTATGCCTCACTAAGTACTTTGGACTATACTAGATACAATAATAGAATGCTGTATCACAGTTCACTGTTAAACCCTTTGAGGACACATAATTTATATTTTTCACTCCCTGCATTTAAAAGTAATAATTTTTCTATTTACAGAGCTCTGAATGAGGGCTTATTTCTGCCTAACAATTGTCCTTCCGTGTGACATATTCCATACCAGTACTGGGTAAAAAATTTCAAATGCAATAAAATTGTAGAATTTTCTCGTAGAAACATTTTTTACAGCTTCATGTATGCAACAAATTACATGCCTTCTTTATTCCATGGGTCAGTGGCGACCACAGGTACACAATTTGTTTAAGGTTTACTATGTTTTTAATAGATTTTAAAAATTAAGCCTTTTGTCGAAAAAACAACCCTAAATCTTCATGTGCCCTATTCTGACACCAATAACTTTTTATACTTTGAGGTATGGAGCAGTGTAAGAGTATCATTTTTGTGGTGACATGATGATGTTTTCATTGCTGCCATTTTGGGGATGTACGACCTTTTGATCACTGTGTATACATTTTTTGTGTGTGTTGCGAATTACATAAAAGTGGCGGTTTTGGACGTTTGGGGTCCATTCACGTTGCAGGGATTAACCGTTTTTATATTGATCAATCAGGACTGTTTGGGAAGCGCAATACCCAACATGCTTATGCTTTTATTTGTTTATATTTTATAAAATTTGTAGGGAAAGGGGTGAATTTGATTTTTTATGTTTTCCTATTTTTTTTTTTTTTACTTTTTTTTAAAGGTATTGCAGTATGGAGACATATTTCCAGAGAAACACTGGGGTCATTTACTACGAGCCCCAATTCGCGGTTTCCCGACGTGTTACACGAATATTTACGATTTGCGACGATTTTCCCTGAATTGCCCCAGGATTTGGCGCACGACGATCGGATTGTGGCGCATTGGCGCTGGCATGCACGCGACGAAAATCGGGGGCGTGGCCAAATGAAACCCGATGGCTTCGGAAAAACCGCCGCAATTAAGAAAAGAAAATGTGTTTGCGAAAATTGCACTTACCTTCACTCAGCCCGGGTCGTGGTATCCAGTGCGTTCCGATGCTCTTCAGCGCAGCAGCGAATCTGGTGGACGGCGGCGGAGGAACTACCTTTGATCCCGGTCGGAACCCGAATCCACCGCGCAGAGAACACGCGCTGGATCGCGAATGGCGGGTAAGTAAATCTGCCCCATTGTGTTATAGGTTCCTGCCCAATAACAGGTCCTGGAGCCATACATCTCCAGGCTGTAATGAGAAAGATCGTTACTCTCCGCCGTACATGTTCCAAGATGCCACACCCCCACTATACTATGAAAAATTAAGTTTATGGTTGAGGTACTGTTAAATAATAAACTGCTTATACTCGCCTCTCTGTGCTCTGGTGCAGCTGACGGCACTTCCTGCTACAGGAGAGTTTTCAGGCTGTAGCAGGATGTGCGGCTGTGTTTGTGACATCACCACCAGTTCTGGCAGTGATGGAGCGCAAGTAGAGACAGCAGCGCCAGAGGGGGTAAGATAAGAATTTATTATTTTTACAGCCCCCACCATATATACCGTATTTTTCGGGCTATAAGATGCTTCTTAATATAGGACGCCACCCGATTTAGGCTTCCAAAAAAGGAAAAATATATTTTACACCAATTAAAATATTCCTGTTGGTCGCACTAAAGTCACAGCACACACAGATATACATTTACAACACTCAACCCTGCATCACCATTCACATACACTCAACTCTGCATCACGTACACACTCAACTCTGCGATCACCTATACACACTAACTCTGCATCACCTATACACACTCAACTCTGCATCACCATACACACTCAACTCTGCATCACCTATACACACTCAACTCTGCATCACCTATACACACTCAACTCTGCATCACCTATACACACTACACAGAACCACCACACACACATATACACACACACAGATACTTCCCCCTTTCCCCTTCTTCTTACCCTGTCCAGGGCAGCATGGCAGTATGAGACCTGTGGTGATGTAAGAATCATGTGATCAGTCACATGATTCTGACATACCGCAGGTCCGGACTTGTAGGACATCGGGGAGAGTGCCAGCTCTACATCAGGGCATCACCCGATCTCATTCAGTGCGTCTTATAGTCCGAAAATACGGTATATTTTTTTCTTTTTCCCAGATGACCCCATTAATAAGACAATTAAATATTTTCTTAAAATCACTTACGCAATTTTAATTTATCCAAATGGTTTTATGACTTATGTTGGTGATGCTGATTTTTTATGGGAAAAAAAAACGAAAACGAGTCAGAAAAAGAGATGACATAATGTTTTTGGATAACGAGGAGAACCTAAATACATGAGATATTGTTTTCCATAAAGTGCAAGCATCTGTGCTGTAAAGCGCAAAAAAAAAATGTAAAAAAAAAAAATGAGTATCAGTAAGAGAGATGAGGGCCACTACTAGGGATAAACAAGGAATGACAGTTCTCTTAGGATGAGCACGGAAGATGAACAGAGAGCACCTTGTGAGATGGCTGGTTGGCTATTGATCGTCTGACTGACTACCACACGTCACCTCTGTAATAGAGCATCAAGCGGGGATAGACAGCAAAACCAACAGCGGGCAACTGCGGCCGAGTACACTCTGTGATGTATAGTACTAAAGAAAGCCTCTTCAGATGTGACACGGTCAAAAAGCGGAAAGACAGTGAAATGGACCGGTTCAGAAATCAATGAGGAGAATGAGAAGTTTCCTCAGGAGGTGTTCTGAGAGAAGGTGACACACTATCTAAAAGTCTACTAAGGTTAAGGCGCGTGAAACAAGAATATATGTTTAATACACAAGTCATGTAGGAATACGGGACAGAGATTCTTGTCAGAGGGGGTTATATCTAGAGGACTTTCTCTTACCGAGAAAAGGTGAATATTGGTAGCGTCTACGATCACACAGAATAGTGTTTATAACTATATACTAGTATGTGTACACCGATTTATGTCTCCATAGGGAGAGCGGGCCAAATATACACAACTAATTTGAATAACAAAAATACAATCTTTATTAATCTTGGTTAGAACATAGACACACAACATGTTAAAAAGAGTTATTGCAGCAGTGGATGGGTACACAGAAAAAAGGAACTGTATCCGGGAATTCCGAATAAAAGTACACGTGTATATAGATGAACAATCACTATTTCTGACCTGGAAGTAAATATCTTATTAGAATATATTAAAGTCAAGTGCTTACCCATGTGGATAAAAAGACTATACGTCTTAGAAAAAAAAAATCTAAAACAATAGTCAGAAAGAAAGCCAAAGTAAAGCAAATGTAAAAGGCCTACACAGGATCGATGGAGGTCCCACAACTACCCTATTACCCAACACTCGTAGATGTAACTGGAAAATCGAAGACCCTCAAGAGCAGAGGCCTCGTTAGAAAGAATAGGATGGAGAAGAATGAAAAGCGCATAATGTGAACGTGGAATGCATTGACCAGGACATAGTATGGAAGACTGACAATCAACAATTGGTATAACCTTTTCTCATTTGCGACACGGATACTGGACCAAGGGAGAGAGACCCACTACACAAACTTGCCATGAAGTCTATCTTCAAGAGCAGTACCAACCAGGGTTATGATGTTTTATAAAAATCTGTTTAATTTAGAGAGGTATCTATTGTTTTAAAAAAAAAACAACAGCCTAAAGTGCCATTCCAGTTTCCTGCACAATTGTACAGTAAATTATTTCCAGGTGGTATACGACTCCGAACTTCTGTATCACCTCAATTCTTAGATATAAATAAATATTGGAAATGGGAACAGCTGTAGGTACCTGTCCTACGTGTTGCAAAGTGGTTGAAGCCACCAAGTAGACAACTACATAGAAGTACTGAAGTACTAGTCCCAAGCTGCTGGTGGGGATGGCAGTGATACACAGGGTCATAGAAGCTGCTGGTGGGATGGACATGGATACACAGGTCATAGGCTGCTGGTGGATGGCATGGATACACAGGGTCATAAAGCGCTGGTGGGATGATGGATACACAAGAGCCGTAGAGAATGCTGGTGGGATGGCATGGATACACAGGGTCATAGAGCTGCTGGTGGTGATGGCATGGATACACAGAGTATAGAGCTGCTGGTGGGGATGGCATGGATACCACAGAGTCCGATAGAGATGCCTGGTGGGATGGCAGGATACACAGGGTCATAGAGCTGCGGTTGGATGGCATGGATAAACAGAGTCATAAAGCTGCGGTGGCATTGCATGGATACACAGAGTCATAGAGCTGATGGTGGGATGGCAGGATACACAGAGTCATAAGCTGCTGGTGGCATGGCATGGATACACAGAGTCATAGAGCTGATGGTGGGATGGCTGGATACACAGAGTCTAGAGCTGATGGTGGGATGGCATGGATATAAGGCTGCATTCACATGTTCTATGATGCATATTCAAACACATCACAACAGCTCAGAAGAAGAGATTACGGTACCTAATTAGATTGGTGTAACATTGCATTTACAAAGCGCATGTGTTTAAGGCAACAATACGCAACGTGTGACACACCCTCAAGGATAATGATCTGCCTGAGACGCAGCTTATAAGCAGCCCCAGGATACTGCCTACAACACTGACTGGCCAGGACCGACTCAATCATACCAACAGTACTGCTGAGCTCAATTAGGAACCACAGGCTTCCAGAGATACTTAAATGAAAGCTGGGTGTGTCTCACAAAACCTGCCAGCAGAGGGTCATGAACTACTGCACATGGAATCCTGAAACCTGAAATTATTTCTGTTGCCTGACAGTGATTCAACGAAGCCGAAGGAGTACAAACCGGGTACAAGCGCAGTGAAGCCGGGGTGTAGTACAGCAGCTTCATTTGATCAGTGCGCATGTGCAGCAAACTCCAGGCCGCGGTAAGAGTATAAGTTGTTTTTCTTTTTTCACAGAGGGAAAAAACTAAACTTGGGGCACTAAATTTACTAATCTATCGACCTGGGGGTGGCTTTGTGTTCAAATTACCCTGAAGGTTCCTTTAAATGGAGCGTGCAATGTGTGTCTAAGACCAACACGTACATTGACTAGTCGAGAAAGCTGGTGGCCATTTTAACAGATATTAAGAGCAGATTTGAAATGAAAGGATATGTGGGGGGTGGGGAATCAGGTTTTTTAACCTACAAATGGATTTATTGTGAACCTGAAGATTGCTTGTGCAAAAAAAAGTGTTGGCGCCAACAATGGGGTGCTCATAAGGGGCTCGGTGAGGTCCATCTCTGACTTCACGTTGAGCCTTCGCTTGCCTAAGTTTTACTTCTCGTCTTTTGTGTTTTATTTATTTTATGATGTAGTTGGTTGGTCAGTCACTATGAAAGGGCGAGGCGGAGACAAGGGACAACAGACAATTTCTCTAAACAAAAGTAATGGAAACAGTCACGAGGTCTGTAAGTGATCACTATGTGTCGTGTGACTGGAGAAGTCTCCACTCGTAGGTCACAGTGGAAGGTCTAACACACAAGGTTTGCATCCTGCGAGCTTTAGAAATAACACAAGTCTATGTTATCTTAACTCTTTAGCCGAAGGAAGGTATTTCTGGATTATTTGCACATCTTTGATGTTTGAAAAGCCGACTGCTAGCAGAAATATTTATGGATTATATATAGAGGAGATGAAAAAGTCACTAAATAGAAGCACTCTCCGTTTCAAAGACACCCAGGGGCAATTTCTTTTGGAAAGAAGATGAAACGTGTCTATAACTCACGCTGGATGACAAGGATGGCGATATTATAAAGAGAACCTGTTAAATGATCTTCTTCCTTAAAGGGAAATTACCAGCTCCACAATACCATACGAGTAATAACAACGACTGTTAGACAGAACTTCCCCATTTCCCCAGTTATTTTAGAGAAAATTGAATTTCTAAATTTATTGGAATTACATTTGGAGATCAAAATTAGAGAAACTGTGTAAATCATGTGATTCTCCATTGATGAACATTTGATGGATTTTGTTGAAGGGGTCCACTATGGCACTAGACAGCGTTTTAAGAAAACATAAAACTTATTTGCATAAAATGTGATACTGGACAATTAGAGAACAGCAATGACTGTAAATAGAGAAAGATTATAATGACATTTTCTGAATGTTACACCAGTAACCAGTAGAGAGTGCACAGCCTAAGCTACGACTTCAGCCCGGCCACAGGAACATCACTAGACAATCACACGGCTCTGCTGGTTTCTGACCACTCTTCTTCCATGCTCTTCCCACAGTTTCTGTGACCTCTTGTGGGTTTTTGGCCATAAACTTTGCCCACCAGGATTTTCCAGAGCTTTGCGATTTAGGGTTAGATCAGGACTAAATGGGATGGCCATTTAATGTTTCCAATTTTCTGTTTCATGGAAGTACTGTTGTTTATGTGTGACAGGGGCATTGTCCTGCATGAAAATTGCGGCTGATTGAGCGAAGAGTGGGAGAAGAAGGAGCCAAGTTTTTGTTGAAGGAATTACATTCACTAGCTTCCATTTAGCTGGCGAGAGGTCAAACTCTGCTGCCAGGAAAAACATTCCCCAAACATGCCCGATCTATCAAAATATATTAATGGTTTTTCACTGCGTTTAACCCCGTAACGGAAAATAGGGTCCCAAGTCGAAAATGGCACATTTTTTGCCATTTTGAAAAAATATAAAAAAAATTAATAAAAAGTGATCGAAAGGTCGCACAGTCGCAAAAAATTATAGCAATGAAAACGCCATCAAATAGCAAAAATTACACCACCCACAGCTCCGTACACCAAAGTATGAAAAAGTTATTGGCGCCAGAAGATGGCAAATAAAAAAAAAAAAAAAATTTGAATGTATGAAACATTCTAAAACCCTATCAAATTTGGTATCACCATGATCGCACCGACCCAAAGAATAAAGTAGACATGTCTCATTTGGGGCATACCAATGAAAGCTGTAAAATCCAAGCCCACAAGAAAACATTGCAAATGTGTTTTTCCCATTTTCACGCATTTGGGTTTTTTTCCCCGCTTCCAGTGGCTCCATGAATATTAAATACTGCACATACGAAGTGGCAATGTGTTCACGAAAATAGCATCACACAGCTCTTTATGTGGAAAAATAAAAAATGGAAGTGAAAAAACTAAAAAAGCCAAGCGTTAAGGGGTTATATAGGGTTGTCAGATAATTAAGGAAATTAGCACCAGGTGTCACATCTGAAAGTGTTCTCTAATTTTGATCAGCATTATTTTTCTATTATCTAATTTACATTTTGTTATTGTTCTTTAGAATATAAAAAACTGTATTTCACTCACTCATATATTCACATAGGACACACAATGACCTTGACATTTAGGTAATTGTGGGGCTCATTTACTAAGGGTCGAGGGTCGCACTGTTCGTCTGATGTTTTGCCGTTTTCGTATTTGCGCAGCTTTGACAGTGTCTGCCTGAGATGTTGTCGCACGTAATCGGTTGTGGCGCAGCTGCTTTGGCTCCATGCGACGAAGTCGGGGACGGGCCGGCATCGGACGATCCAACTGATTCAGACTTAGGCTACATTCACACTGGTGAGCCCGCCACACTGTAGCGCGGCGGGCCACGGCAGGCGCGGGGAGAGGAGGAGGAGGTGAGCGCAGCTACCCCGCCCCTCCCATAGCGATCTATGCCGCGGCGCGTAATACGGGAAAAGATGGACATGTCCTATCTTTTCCCGGGCTACGGAGCGTACGGTGCGCACGTGTGGCGCACCGTACCGCTCCCGTAGGGCGCCGTGAGCCCATAGAAGTGTATGGGGGACGATATTCGGCCCGCATATACGTCGGCCATAGTATGGTCCCCATACTGTAGTGTGATATGTGGCCTTAGAGGGATTTGAGTTTAAATTGTGGTGCAAGAAAGACACTTACATGCACCAGGAAGAAGAAGGGAACTCTGTCGAACTGAGCGCGGAAGGGACACATGCAGGATATGGGACCACATCTTATTGATCGCGCACAGGCATTATCACCGGACATGCACTTTCAAGGAACTCCGTGCACTGGATAAGTAAATGTGGCCCCTGGTGTATTTAATCTCCAGTATATATTATTGCCCCAACTGCTAGAATTTTCATAAAAGCAATAGAAAAATTTCTCTAAAATGACAGATTTGGGAAACAGTAAATGTAGCCTTAAAAGCTTATGAAGTATCCCACACTTTTGCATCAGGATATACAGGCAGGAGAGAGCGGCAGCAAAACTTCCCTCATCGTTACACGTGCTGATTGTATCTTTGAAGATTCCATTGATATTTTGGCTAACAGTAGAGTGCCCCCTATGTCAATGTTATGCTTTGCTTACATAAGCAGCATAGTAAGATGTCAAATCCACTTTCAGAGCCTTGAGATAATACTAGAGACACCCATCTGTGCTATTACGCTTCTATTTCAGAATGTAATGCCTTTAAATCTCCTTTAAGGGGATGGTCTGTTTTACCCATTAAACAAGCAGACCCCTAAGGTAGGGTATAAAATGTCCTTCCTAGTATTCCCTTGTATTTGAAATCTCAACCATTTATCTACAAAAATAAATAATCTCCAAAACAATATGCAAATTAACTAAGAGAGAGACACTTTTAACATGTTGCAGACTGGGTTCACTTTAAATTCTATATGTTTATGGTAAAGTATTAAAGATAAGATTTCATCTTTCAAATACATCAGACTTTATGGTGTGGTGAGATACAGGAGACAGATAAAAATCCAATGTCCACCTTTAAAGGGGTAGTCCAGTCATATCAAGTTAGTCCTTACATACAGTATAGGGCCTATTTTACTGATTCAGTGATTGGACCCTGTGGGTTAAGAGAATGGGAGGCCCAACGTACCTCAGTTGCACCCAAGATGACCGGAGCAGCCAGACGCAATGCACCAGCTGCTCAGTTCATCTCTATGGAACTGAACGAGAGATGAGTGAGGCCCTCAGATATCTCGGTCAGCATCACAGAGATGAATCTTGAGTGCAAAGGGGGTACAACAGACCCTTTCGTGATCCACCAGTGTCTCATCAATGAGACCCCCAACGATCAGCAAGTTAGGCTCTCTCCTGTGTATAGGGCCTAACTTGCTCTGACCGGACACCAACTTTAAAGGGATCGTCCACCATTAAGTTTGGCAGGGTAAGACATTACCCAATAGGGTCACTATATTGCACCTGGTCGATTTCACAGGAGTGGCAAAATATATGTCACTGCTGGCTTCCTGTGCAATCCTGTGTCCTGCAGACTTTGGTTGAATGAAGAGTGTTGTGGCACTTGTTACTGTATGCACAACCCCTCTGAGAACAACACTCTCATGTCAGAAAAGAGGGTGACAAGGACATCTGCCCGCCCGTTTTATGCATGTATCTCAAGTTCTACAGCTCAAGATTGATGCAATGAAAGATGAAAGAGATTCTAATTCTAGGTACTACAAAGCCCAAGATATTGGCTTCTAAGTGAGGAGAGCATGGAGGTGCATGATGATGTAGCACTCTAATGGGAGTTGCCCTACCCGAGGGGTAATGAAGTAAAATCAAGTGATGGATTCTCTTTAAGGGGTATGCCCATCTTGTATTGTATAAATATGTACTTACAACATATTTAAGGATTGAAGGAGTCTGATGTACAGAACTTATCAGTAAAATAAGAGGAGCCTCGGGTATTACTGACATCCCATAATAATAATTCCCAATTACAATAATAAATCCAACACAGATTATGCAGCGCTGCACAGAGATTCCATATCAATCCCTGTCCCAATGGGGCTCACAATCTAATCATCCTACCAGTATGTTTGGAGTGTGGGGAGGAAACCGGAGTACCCGGAGGAACTCACAAAAAAATGGAGAGAACATACAAAATCTTTGCAGATGTTGACCTGGATGGACTTGAACCACTGACTTAAAATCATCCGATGTCCCTTCACTCAGTGAGCAAGGCTGGCTTCGATAGACCTCTATGCTACAGACGTGTGGGTCCCAGAGGTGGTTTCTAATGCCTCGTCCCGCTTACACATCCAGGTACAGCACTGGGGCCCTGCACAGGGACTTCAGCCAACCACTGCCTCTATAACCATAATAACAAAACTCCTTTAACAGAAATTTGAAGAAATTAGACGCACCAAAGTTTTGTATAAAAATGTTATTTTCCATAGAATTAAAGTTATCTCAGAGCAAAAATTCTAGGTCACAAGAACGGAGCGATTCCCAAGAACCAAAAGATCATTTGATAGGACTCTAAATAAACTAAATATGGAAAATCTTTGCTGATCATGTGAAAAGTAATGTCATGTTTCCTATTCTGTCATCCTTTCCTTTGAAGCTCTTATATATAGAGACTTGAGAGCAAACTCCTATTTCCATGACTGTGTCCCTCAGACTCTTCTTCTCACACTGGTCAGGGATGAAGTTGTGGAAGTATGAATTATATTGTAGTTAATCGTTCTATAATGTTTATGCACCATGGAAACGTACGGATGTAACCAACTATTTAAAGTAGTGGGTCTTCAGTCTTCCATCACTAGACAGGAAGTGATGTCATCTTGAAACAACAAGGCTAAGGTGTTAGCTTCAGAGGTCACGAGTCATTCAGGCATTAATAGAGTATTCCCACGAAGACAAGATCCTTATATATACTCAGAATAAATAAAATAACACATTTCATCTATTCGTTGGTATTAACAAAAAATCAGCATTTCACAGATATAATTCCAACCTGTCTCTATCAGTCCTGGTGTACACAATTTTGGTTTGTCCCTGGATCCAACCATAAAATCTTTCACTATGGGTTGTACAATGCCCTCTAGCTTGTCTTGCATTATATCTATCTAATGACTCTGGTATTTCTCATCTCTCTTTTTCTATGTGTCAGATACTATTAGAATGTTCCGAAGCTAAATAAAAGTGTACAGGAACCCTGTACCCTGATAATCTAAGCACATGTCAGCACTCAGGAAGTGCCTTCTTAGAGAGTCCCCGCCCACACTCTGGAATGCTTACACTGAGTGATAGCGCTAAAACAGCAATAAAACTGAGTAGAATTGAAAAGTAAGGGGTTAATATTATCTTTATTGTTCAAAAACACTAGGGGTTAAAAATGAGAACTTCTTTCATGGGTAAAACCCTTTAAGACAAATAGGCCAGCTGTGGACAATATATGTGATGCAGTATCCAGTCAAGCTACCCTCTCTCACTGACACTGATGAAAAAAATTCCTGAGGGGGGGTGAGGAGCAAGTTGTTTTTATCTTCAACAGTCAGCATCACTCTCAACCCCTCCTCTGAGGAGTGTATAAAGAAGACCTATCCGGGTGATTTTGGACCCTAAACCAACAACAGGTTCTATGGGCCTGTAAATTAGGGTCCCAAATCAACCTTTTGAAGGTGGTAATATGTAAAAAAAAAATAAAATAAAAAGAACTCAGATACTTACCTAGATATATGTATAGGTGAGGCAGATTGGGCTCACATCAGAAGCACCTATGAAGGCACCAAGCAAGTCATGCCCTTGTTGTTACCAAACATCCCTTTTAATGACTACATAGGGGCTCATTTACTAAGGGTACGTGGACCGCATTTTTGTCAGGTTTCCCGACGATTTCCGAGTTGCGCCGCATTTAACAGGGTTTTTTGGCACACGTGA
Organism: Engystomops pustulosus; assembly: GCA_019512145.1. Lineage (NCBI taxonomy): Eukaryota > Metazoa > Chordata > Amphibia > Anura > Leptodactylidae > Engystomops > Engystomops pustulosus. The sequence continues at coordinate 15,209,331 of CM033645.1, forward strand.
TCAGATTTGGCGCATTGCAAATTGTGTCGCAAGACATGCACTCACATACACCGGGAAGAAGGTGAACTCCGACGACCTCACAGGGGGAAGCAACAGATGCAGGATCTCGGGCGCACAATCTTGGTGAATCGCACCGAATTCATCCGTGTTTGGACAGTCCGGATCGGGGATTGTGACAGGACCAGGTAAGTAAATGTGCCCCTTAAAGTTACTTCGTGCCTTCATTTGAGAGAGAAAGTTCTGGACCGCACATCCACACATTATCAAATGCTCTATTGGCACTAGGCTACGTTAATAAATCGAGGCTCTTAGTTACATTTAATCAAACTGTAAGAGCCCCCAACCACATGCCGGTTGACCTCCTTCTAGTAGGTCCCTACGCTAGTCGGGCAGCCTCACATGGCGTCCATGCCGTTTCTGTCTTCATGCCTGAAGTTCTTTAATGTTAGAAAAAACAAGCGTAGTTGTCAAAATAAATCATTTCAAATAGTATATGTGCTGAGAAAGCCGGCCTTGGTCCCCGCCCATGTGTTTGGTGGAGGGTGGTATTTATGGAACATATTTCACTCAATTAAGGCCGTTAGTGTGACTCCAGAGGCATCAGGCCTGCCATTTGTTTATGTAATAAATGATACTGAATTTTAATAAGGGATGTAACCATAATCCGGGAAATGTTCTCGGGAGTTAATAAGATAAGCTATAAGTTAATGAGAAGCCGCATCTTGTGGAAAAGGATTAAAATAGAAATGACTATTATTATATAAGGATGCATTAAAAGTTTTCAATGGAGAAAAAAATGAAGTGATTCCCTGTCAGTCTATGTCTAAAGTGGCAATCACAGTAGGTTTTCTTACGTCAGCAGCACAAATACACAAATATCAAGGTCAAAAATACTACAAGTCAATGAACCTAGAACAGAAGAAAACAATGGTTTGCGGCACTCAGAGACAACCACAATGGAGTGCTGCAAAAGAAAAAGTTATCTTTTATTTTCGCTGCATGTGCATGTCACAAGGATAAAAAAACGTCAAACATCAACGCGTTTGACTTACTGCGTATTAATCATGATCTCCATCCAATACACTTACGTACATAAACTATATAGGAAACTTTTTTGTTTTTTCAATGAACTAGAAGTTACACATTATATAGAAGCATTGAGATATGTGCAATAAGATACATACTGCTTGCAAAGGTAGAAACTGCCTCTCCTCTAGGTGTAGAGGATGCTCCTGTCTATGGTGATGGTAGAGCCCCTCTCTCTAGGTGTAGAGGATGCCCTGTCAGGTGATGGTAGAACTGCCTCTCCTCTAGGTGTAGAGGATGCCTGTCCATGGTGGATGGTAGAACACTCCTCTCTCTAGGTGTAGAGGATGCCCCTGTCTATGGTGATGGTAGAACCATCTCTCCTCTAGGTTGTAGAGGATGCCCCCTGTCTATGGTAATGGCAGAACCACCTCTCCTCTAGGTGTAGAGGATGCCCCTGTCTATGGTGATGATAGAACCTCTCCCTAGGTGTAGAGGATGCCCCTGTCTATGGTGATGGTAGAACCTCTCTCCCTCTAGGTGTAGAGGATGCTCCCTGTCTATGGTGATGGTAGAACCTCCTCTCTCTAGGTGTAGAGGATGCTCCCTGTCTATGGTGATGGTGAGCCCCCTCTCCTCTAGGTGTAGAGGATGCTCCCCTGTCTATGGTGATGGTAGAACCGCCTTTCCTTTAGGGTAGAGGATGCCTCCTGTCTATGGTGATGGTAGAACCTCCTCTCCTCTAGGTGTAGAGGATGCCCCCTGTCTATGGTGATGGTAGAACCGCCTTTCCTTTAGGCGTAGAGGATCCCCCTGTCTATGGTGATGGTAGAACCTCCTCTCCTCTAGGTGTAGAGGATGCCCCCTGTCTATGGTGATGGTGAGAACCGCCTTTCCTTTAGGCGTAGAGGACCTGTCTATGGGTGATGGTAGACAGCCTTTCCTTTAGGTGTAGAGGATGCTCCCTGTCTATGGTGATGGTAGAAACCGCCTTTCCTTTAGGTGTAGAGGATTGCCCCCTGTCTAGGTGATGGTAGAAACCACCTCTCCTCTGGGTGTAGAGGATGCCCCCTCTCTATGGTGATGAGTAGAATTTCCTCTCCTCTAGTTGTAGAGATGCCCCCTGTCTATGGTGATGTAGAACCTCATCTCTTCTAGGTGTAGAGGATGCCCCTGTCTATGGTGGGGTGAGTAGAACCTCCTCTTCTCTAGGTGTAGAGGATGCCCCTGTCTATGGTGATGGTAGAATTCCTCTCCTCTAGGTGTAGAGGATGCCTCCTTGTCTATGGTGATGGTAGAATTTCCTCTCCTCTAGGTGTAGAGGATGCCCCCTGTCTATGGTGATGGGTAGAACCGCCTCTCCTCTAGGCGTAGAAGATCCCCCTGTCTATGGTGATGGTAGAACCTCCTCTCCTCTAGGTGAGAGGATGCCCCCTGTCTATGGTGATGGTAGAACCGCCTCTCCTCTAGGTGTAGAGGACGCCCCCTGTCTATGGTGATGGTAGAATATCCTCTCCTCTAGGTGTAGAGGATACCCGTCTATGGTGATGAGTAGAACCACCCTCCTCTAGGTGGTAGAGGATGCCCCTGTCTATGGTGACGGTACAACTGCCTCTCTCTAGGTGTAGAGGGATGCCTCCTGTCTATGGTGATGGTAGGCAGCCTCTCCTCTAGGTGTTAGAGTATGTATACAATAACCCCACGGATCTACCTTAGTAGGTAGATCAATGATGGTAGGTAGCCTTCAAACGTCATCAGCCATTTCTTTGCCCATTCACAAAGCTTCCACTAATCCCTCTGTAATATTATACCATCCACCTCTGTATTAAATATTTTACAGAGCTTAGTATCATCTGCAAATATTGAAACTCTACTGTGTATTTCCTTAATATCCTTATTATTAAAATTCTTTAAATAAAAGGCCCCAATACTGACCCCTCTGGTACCACACTGGTAACTTCAACCAAATCTGACAATGTACCACTAATGATGGCTTAGTGTTAGGAAACAGAAGCTCAACTGGTAACCCAATTTGAATACTTTAAGTATATGTTATACAAGAATCTTGGATCGGGATTGGGAACATTGAGTAACCATGTTTGTAGTAAACCTGGGCACAAAGAACACGACCGTATGAGGGCACAATTTATTGTCATACCATGGCCACCATTGAGATCTATGGCACCTGGTCACGGTGCAATGAGCGCTGTGACCAAGTCAGTCAGCCGCTCTGCATTCTGTGGAGAGGGGAAGGGTGAGGAGCACTCATCCCTCCTATCTCCTGCACCCAGCCGTATGATACACGAGGAATCGCCCTAGCAGGCATACAGTCGCGTGCATGGGACCTTATTCTGTAAAAAAAAATCCCAAACACACATCCCAAAAAAAAGTAAAAAGACATGTTTTGCAAGTCCTAGGCAACATTTGCATCTCGTTTTATGGGTATGTTTAGCGTATAATCTAAAAGCTCATATATGTACATTTATTGGCATACATTACAATGTATATGCTCAGCGGAGGCCATAATATCGCTATGGGGCGGATGCAACACTACTGCATCCACCTCCAGCCTTGGCTGAGCGTACACTCTGGAAGAACCACAGTGATATAACTGTTCATATAAGGACAGTTATGTCACTTGGGAGAGACCCTTTACTTGGGCCTATCAGTGTCTGATACCTGTGTTCACATCTCCTTCTGATTTCAGGTGGGCAGGGGTTGTACTGGATGACTTATCCCACTGTATGTCTATACAGTAGGACATGTCCTAGCCCAGTGTTGTAAGGAAACATCTGGAATGTGATGTCCTTACAATAAGGATATGTGAATGTAGTCTCAGTATGTATTCTAGAGCCAATAACAAATCTAATAGTCGAGCAGCACATGAAGGCTCTGTCCTGGAAAGCCTTATAGCCATTGTAGAGCTCTGTATATACTCCATGCACAAGGCTGCATATCCAAGGTAGGTAGCAAGGAACGAAGTGGATGGAAGTTAAGAGCTACTTATGGCAGCGATGCAACAGATGAGCTATATCCGACTCAAAAAAACAAAACGCATATAACTTTTTTCCCTTATGTTTTAAGTAAGACGTTGATCCAACTTTATACAAGGGTCAACTACTGTATCATCACTATAACACGATACTCATGAGATCCATAAGGAAATGTGAGAAGACTAACAAAGCTAAAACCAAAACACGTCTATCATCAACTCAAAATGACTCAAAGCTAAAAATCATCGATAATAACCACTTCTAAATATTTACCCAGATCTTTAATGAGGGACAGCGCTTCCCAAGAGATAAAGGCTCCACCACCATCATCCATGGCTCCTTGCCCAACGTCCCAGCTGTCCAGATGTCCACTGACAATCACAACCTACAATGAGGAGTAAATATGTCACAATATTGTACAATCAAATCTTTATTAATAATTCTATTCATGGAGACCCCATCTGTTCCATGTAGCAGGAGCCGCGCACACGTGAATGTAATGGACGCATCGCTGTCGTTATCTTTGGAGACCTACAATATGTTCTACAAGATTCCTGGCAGTGAAAGTGTGTGGCTGTTTCATAACGGGATGACATGTTCATTCTGGAATGGGAACAGATATAGCGAGAGCCGGAAACTTAGTGTCTCCACGTGGGTGTAATTCCTAATAGGGCTGTGAAAGCCATTTGGACGCTAAATTTCGACGAGGAGCTTCATGAGGTCATGAAATATCCTTCTTACCAGAAAAAAAAACTGACCTATTTTTGGAAGTGCTGCTATATATTGTTAAACTCTTAGGTAGTAGATTTCTTTTATTTTATTGCAGAGAACAATTGACTCAATATAACTGCTACAGGGGAGGCTCTCCCGGAAATTAGTTTATGTTTAGTTTTACTTCCTAGACAAGAGGGGCAGGGGAGACAATAGAAATATGCACAACTTTATAAAAATGGTGTCCTACCTACAAGCAGGATGTTGTAGAGCAGGAGGAGCTGAGCAGATTGTACATAGTGTCCTATCTGCAGGCAGCATGTTATAGAGCAGGAGGAGCTGAGCAGATTGTACATAGTGTCCTATCTGCAGGCAGAAGGTTATAGAGCATGAGGGGCTAAGCAGATTGTACATAGTGTCCTATCTGCAGGCAGAAGGTTATAGAGCAGGAGGAGCTGAGCAGATTGTACATAATGTCCTATCTGCAGGTAACATGTAATAGAGCAGGAGGAGCTGAGCAGATGGTGTTTAGTCTGCAGGCAGTGTGTTATATAGCAGGAGAGACTAAGCGCACATAATGTCCTATCTGCAGGGTGCATATTATAGAGAGGGAGGAGCTAAGAAGGTTGTACATAGTGCCCTTACTTTATCAGCATGTTGTAGAGTAGGAGGAGTTGAGCAGATTGTATATAGTGTCTTATCTGTAGGCAGCATGTTATAGATCAACAGGAGCTGTGCAAAATGTACACAGCGACTTATCTGCAGACAGCGTGTTATAGAGCAGGAGGAGCTAAGCAGACTGTACATAGTGTCCTATCTGCAGAAAGCATATTATAAAGTGGGAGTAGCTGAGCAGATTGTACATCGTGTCCTATCTGCAGACAGCATGTTATAGAGCAGGGGGAGCTGAGAAGATAGTACATAATGTCCTATCTGCAATCAACATGTAATAGAGCAGGAGGAGCTGAATATATGGTACATTGTGTCCTATCTGCAGGTAGCATGTTATAGAGCAGACATAGTTGAGTAGATTGTACATAGTGTCCTATCTTCAGGCAGCATGTTACAGAGCAGGAGGAGTTGAGTGGATTACACATAGTGTCCTATCTGCAGGCATTTTATAAAGCAGTATGAGATAAGCTGACTGATGTAATACATACACTCACCGGCCACTTTATTAGGTACACCATGCTAGTAACGGGTTGGACCCCCTTTTGCCTTCAGAACTGCCTCAATTCTTCGTGGCATAGATTCAACAAGGTGCTGGAAGCTCCTCAGAGATTTTGGTCCATATTGACATGATGGCATCACACAGTTGCCGCAGATTTGTCGGCTGCACATCCATGATGCGAATCTCCCGTTCCACCACATCCCAAAGATGCTCTATTGGATTGAGATCTGGTGACTGTGGAGGCCATTTGAGTCCAGAGCGACAGATACCACAGGACAGAGCGACAGATACCACAGGACAGGCCACAGATACCACAGGACAGAGTGACAGATACCACAGGACAGGCAACAGATACCACAGGACAGGCAACAGATACCACAGGACAGAGTGACAGATACCACAGGACAGAGCGACAGATACCACAGGACAGGCCACAGATACCACAGGACAGAGTGACAGATACCACAGGCCACAGATACCACAGGACAGGCCACAGATACCACAGGACAGGCCACAGATACCACAGGACAGGCCACAGATACCACAGGACAGAGTGACATACCACAGGACAGTACCCCTGGAACCAGGGACACAGGCCCAAAAACTGGAGGATGCAGGAACCCTCCCCCCACTCACTTGGATCAATGTTATGTTCGACAATCTCCATACTGGACCAGTACACACCACATACATGTACAGAGGGCGAAGTGCAGGAATCACATCACTTACCACACGAGAGAAAGAGGAGGACGGGGACCAGGCTGCTACCCAGGAACATCATTCCATGTAGGGACCTAGAAGATACAAGGTCAGGATCAGATAGCATCGCCATATAGTGCACACACAATACAGCAGGCCTCCATTCTGGGAACGAATATAACACAGGGGCCCGTATAACACTGCCATATAGTGCACACACAATACAGTATTAGATAAGGCCTCCAGCCTGAGAATGAATATAACACAGGGGCCCGTATAACAGCACCATACACTCACCGGCCACTTTATTAGGTACACCATGCTAGTAACGGGTTGGACCCCCTTTTGCCTTCAGAACTGCCTCAATTCTTCGTGGCATAGATTCAACAAGGTGCTGGAAGCTCCTCAGAGATTTTGGTCCATATTGACATGATGGCATCACACAGTTGCCGCAGATTTGTCGGCTGCACATCCATGATGCGAATCTCCCTTTCCACCACATCCCAAAGATGCTCTATTGGATTGAGATCTGGTGACTGTGGAGGCCATTTGAGTATTGTCATGTTCAAGAAACCAGTCTGAGATGATTCCAGCCTTATGACATGGCCATTATCCTGCTGAAAGTAGCCATCAGATTTACAGGTACATTGTGCCATAAAGGGATGGACATGGTCAGCAACAATACTCAGGTAGGCTGTGGCGTTGCAACGATGCTCAATTGGTACCAAGGGGCCCAAAGAGTGCCAAGAAAATATTCCCCACACCATGACACCACCACCACCAGCCTGAACCGTTGATACAAGGCAGGATGGATCCATGCTTTCATGTTGTTGACGCCAAATTCTGACCCTACCATCCGAATGTCGCAGCAGAAATCGAGACTCATCAGACCAGGCAACGTTTTTCCAATCTTCTACTGTCCAATTTCGATGAGCTTGTGCAAATTGTAGCCTCAGTTTCCTGTTCTTAGCTGAAAGGAGTGGCACCCGGTGTGGTCTTCTGCTGCTGTAGCCCATCTGCCTCAAAGTTCGACGTACTGTGCGTTCAGAGATGCTCTTCTGCCTACCTTGGTTGTAACGGGTGGCGATTTGAGTCACTGTTGCCTTTCTATCAGCTCGAACCAGTCTGCCCATTCTCCTCTGACCTCTGGCATCAACAAGGCATTTCCGCCCACAGAACTGCCGCTCACTGGATGTTTTTTCTTTTTCGGACCATTCTCTGTAAACACTAGAGATGGTTGTGCGTGAAAATCCCAGTAGATCAGCAGTTTCTGAAATACTCAGACCAGCCCTTCTGGCACCAACAACCATGCCACGTTCAAAGGCACCAAATCACCTTTCTTCCCCATACTGATGCTCGGTTTGAACTGCAGGAGATTGTCTTGACCATGTCTACATGCCTAAATGCACTGAGTTGCCGCCATGTGATTGGCTGATTAGAAATTAAGTGTTAACAAGCAGTTGGACAGGTGTACCTAATAAAGTGGCCGGTGAGTGTACGTTATTAGGCAAAAGATTAAGTGTAACTTGTATTTCGTACATCTTGTTTCCTGTAAAATAAGACCTATCCCAAAAATAAGTTCTAGCATAATTTTGCAAAGTTTTCAGGGTAAGGTTGATATGTAAGCCTTAGTTGCAGGATACATACATTAAACCGCTATATATTCTGAACCATGGCACCTAGAAACAGTCATGGTATCATTTTAAAGAGGAGAATCTCCTTTTCAATTATTGACTGGATTTACAGGTGCCATAAAACTAAGCATATTCACAGTTATAGGTGTGAGTGTGATTTTTTTTTTTTTTATATACAGCTCCCACTGCAACTTTAGCTGTGGATACCTCTATGTCTATGGCACCTAGAAACACAATCCTTATGCAATATTAAAGGTGCTGTTCGTCCTGCCTGTCAGCTGAAGGCAGCATGAAAAGAGAGGAGGGTGATGCAGGGAAGAAGGAGCTGACATGGACAAGATGGGATTATGCAAGGAAAGTAATAGATTTACAAGAATTTTACAATGGAATTCAGAGTTTGTAGAGCTAAGATGTTGTTCCAGAAGATAGGGTTATATTCATGCAGTTTTTGGGGGGAATAAATGAGGATTTTTGTTCATTTAGAAAAATTAAAAAATTAGACATACCCTAAAAATAACCCGTAACCAATTTTATAATTTTTGAGAAACATAGTAAATATCTCCTCCTTCTATGGTGGGGAGGAAATCTTAGCTGTGATTGGCAGCCATTGCTATATACAGTATACAGTATGCTATATACAAAATAGTACATGGCTCATAGAGGGAGTTTATTGCTATTCTAGATGAGCAGTGCAGGCCTCAGCAGCATCTCTTAGGACAACATTATCTTTGGAAACTCTTCTAACAAAACTTTATTTTTTCCCAAACAAAGCCAAGTCATTCACATAACACCATAGCATAGGGGGTGGGGGGGATCTGGTCCCCCTTAGAGCTATGCACATCTAGTATAGGAATGAAGCCGTTCTACGCACTGATGTCATCTGTCTCGTACACACTGGTCCGACTGTCTCCGATGTATGATCTGCATCAACCATCCCGCTTCATAACGGAACCTCTAGTCCCTGACTGTGTTGCCTCTTTGTATCAATTTAGCAATGGTTTACCCTGGCCCCGGTCCATAGCTGAAGCGTCCGTGTCTCCGAGTGCCAAATAAAAGGCCCGTTTTGCCACAAATGAGCGCTAAAGTTTGTTCTGCCACAGTATATTTCCTGCCTAATAGATTCTGTACGCAAAGGCAAAGCTAATATTGGTTTTCCAATAATGATCTGAGTTTAAACCAAGAGGAAACCATGAATGTACATTTAGGAATTTCCATTTATTACGTAGAGATCTTGTTTATGAGGAATAACCTGTGTCCTATGTTCAGGATTATGTGAGGGGCACCTGAACAGACAATGGGGGAGATTTATTAGGCCTTGTAGCGATCTGGCGGAGAAGGCACATAACTCTCCCCATCTCCACCTGTTTAGTGAGTTTTACAACCTGCGCGCCATTTTTGGTGTGATGGGACAGAGAATGTGACCCCCCCCCGCATCTAACATAGTATCTGCAGGAAAAGCCGCAGAGACCATAGTTAAAATCTATGCCAGGTCAGTCGGGGTTTAAACCTGGTGAAGACTATGCCCAGACCTGCTAAGACAGTGATGGCGAATCTTCAAGAGACCGATCACCCAAAACCCATTTATTTATTGCAAAGTGCCAATTTAAGCAATAGTTTATTGTTTCCAGTTCTGTCACAGCCTTCAATTGTTTCAGCGTCCTAATGACACCAATACAGTAGTAAGTTGGTATATAGATGTAGCTTCGCTCTAGGGCAGTGATGGCTAACCTATGGCACTGGTGCCAGAGGTGGCACTCAGGCCATCACCAGAGATGACTCCAGGTATTTTCCTGCAGTCCCAGACAGCCCAGGACTTGCTGTGCACAGAGCTATTTTAACCCCTTAACGACTTGGCCTTTTTTAGTTTTTTCACTTCCATTTTTCACTTACCAACTTCAAAAATCTATAACTTTTTTATTTTTCCACATAAAGAGCTGTGTTATGGCTTATTTTCTGCGTAACAAATTGCACTTCATAGTGACGGTATTTAACCCCTTAACGACTTGGCCTTTTTTAGTTTTTTCACTTCCATTTTTCACACCCCACCTTCAAAAATCTCTAACTTTTTTATTTTTCCACATAAAGAGCTGTGTGATGGCTTATTTTCTGCGTAACAAATTGCACTTCGTAGTGACGGTATTTAATATTCCATATGGCAGTATATGTGGATTTTACTCCCCATTCATTACAATGTGCAATTAGCACATTGTAATGCATGGGTTAAAATGAAGTAGCCTCGGGTATTCGGAACACCCAAGGCTACCATGGCGACAGATCGCCGCTCCCCGTGACATCATCGGGGAGCGACGATCCGCGACAAGATGGAGGCGCCCATGCGGCGCCATCTCTTTGAAGCCGATGGCAGCATTGCTAGCACTGATCATGGGTGTTACAGGTAAGCCTTTGCTGCAATATGCAGCAAAGAGTTACCGGCTATGGAGAGGGCTCGGCCCGCGAGCCCTCTCCATGCACCAGGACCCGGCGGGCGCTGTACTAGTACGGCGCGCGTCGGGAAGGGGTTAATATAGTTTCTTTAACCTTGTTATCTTTCTTTTTCTGAATTCTGATGTGTATGGCTGCTACATTCCCCTCTATTATTAACCTCTTTAGGACGCAGCCAGTGTGTATGTTAAGGCTCAGCCTCTTGTTCTTAAATTTGACTTTTTAACACCAAAGTGATCTTGAAACATGTTCTACATTGGTAAATTTTGGTTGATGTGTTTTATTTCATTTATTTATTTTAAAAAAAATTAAATTTGGCAAATAATTCGTCATTTTCAAAATTGTAAATGATCTCCTTTCACAGTTTTACTCCACAAATTAGTTACTAACTAACATTTCCCATATGTCTGCATTATGTTGTCATAATTTTGAATATGTCGTTATATGGTATCAAAATGTCAGACTTATTTATTATGGGGGGCAGTATATCCTATAATTTATTATGGGGGTTCAGTATACTCAATAATTTATTATGGGGGGCAGTATATCCTATAATTTACTATGGGGGGCAGTATATCCTATAATTTACTATGGGGGGCAGTATATCCTATAATTTATTATGGGGTTTCAGTATACTCAATAATTTATTATGGGGGGCAGTATATCCTATAATTTATTATGGGGGGCAGTATATCCTATAATTTATGATAGGGGCAGTATATCCTATAATTTACTATGGGGGCAGTATATTCAATAATGTATGATGGGGGGGAAGTATATCCTATAATTTACTATGGGGGGCAGTATATCCTATAATTTATGATAGGGGCAGTATATCCTATAATTTATGATGGGGGGAAGTATATCCTATAATTTACTATGGGGGGCAGTATACTCAATAATTTATTATGGGGGGCAGTATATCCTATAATTTATTATGAGGGGCAGTATATCCTATAATTTATTATGGGGGGACAGTATATTCATTAATTATGGGGGACAGTATATTAAATAATTTATTATGGGGGGCAGTGTATTCAATAATTGTGGGGGCAGCATATTTATTAATTATGGGGGACAGTATATTCAATAATTTATTATTGGGGCAGTATATTCAATTATCATGGGCGCAGTATATTCAATAATTCATTTTGGGGGCAGAATATTCAATAATTATGGGGGGCAGTATATTCAATAATTCATTATGGGGGGGCAGTGTATTCAATAATTCATTATGGGGGGTACCAGTATATTCAATAATTCATTATGGGGGGGTATCAGTATATTTATTAATTATTTAAGGCCCAATATATAAAATGGTTGACAAGGGGGGTAGTATATTAAATAAATTGAGGCGGGGCCCAATATATTAAGAGTGTGGTCACATGTATCAATAACGCTGTGTTTTCCAGCGCAGCGCTAGCGCAGGGGCCGTGCCTCGGCCCGAACCTATTTGCGTGAACAATGACACGAGTTTCACTGTTAACGCGAATGAGATCAGGCCGCGGCAGAGCCCCCTATGCTACTGGTATGTGTGACAGTACCCTTAATTTATTTGGGGCCCGGTATATTAAATAATTAAGGAGGCCAGTATATATAATACATTAGTGGCCCAGTATATTAACCCCTAAATGCTCCCTGCCGTAATATTACTGAATGGAGCTGTTAAGCATGTGTGGAAAGGGCACAGGGCGAGCTCTCGTCATACAGACATGGGTTTTGCTGCACATTGCAGCAGTAGCACACTGTTAGCACCCAGAATCCACACAAACCTTTGAGTTTTAACCCTTTGACCACAGCTGGTGGAGTATATAGGATATATGTGGGGGCACAGTGTGGTCAGTTGTGGTGTGAGGGGTATATAAGATATATGTGGGGTACAGTGTGGTCAGTTGTGGTGTGAGGGGTATATATGATATATGTGGGGGCACAGTGTGGTCAGTTGTGGTGTGAGGGGTACATATGATATAAGTGGGGGCACAGTGTGGTCAGTTGTGGTGTGAGGGGTATATATAATATACGTAGGGGAACAGTGTGGTCGTTTGTGGTGTGAGGGGTATATAAAATATATGCGGGGGCACAGTGTGGTCAGTTGTGTATGTGAGGGTCAGGTGTAAGGAGTATATAGGATGATGCCGACCATGTCTGTTTTATAAACCCGCAGAGAGTCATGGATGGAAGAAGTCTCCTGGAAGATCAGACAGAAGAGAAGAGACAGCATCAGGGACGTCACCTGTAAGCCATTGGATCATATTGCGGCCTCTGTGCAGGACTGGTATATACTACTATATGGTCACTATATGCTGGTACATACTGGTCTGGTTGTAGGGTATCATTTAGTATTGCAGTATTATCCAGTCATTATGTAGTGGTGATAATCAGGATGTACTGTTATTATTTGGGCCTTGTACAGAGGTGTCGTTAGTGATATTGTCCTGTGCTCGGTGGTGTGTGAACAATAACAATATGGCGGTAAAGTTCATTAGTAGGTGGAGTTTATATGTGGTAAATGATTGGTAATACTGGTCTGTGTATAGAGTCTTGTCTTCATTATCAGGATTCTCTTCATGTTGTGGTGATGCTGTGGGTCGCAGTTTGGAGGATTATTTGGAAATTGTAGCGCTATTGTTTGGAATATTGGTCTTGTCGTAGTTTTAATTGGTAACAGTACAGGCAGTCCCAAGATAGATTCTGCAAGTTTGTTCTTAAGTTGAATTTGTATGTAAGTTGTATACTTTATCTCTGTGGCAATTGTATTTTAAAAAGGCCACATTTACATGACAGTCCATGGGGTGTATATGAGGCCGCAAGCTTGCCGTCGTATATATGTCCCCATATATGTCCCCACATGTGTGGCATCATACCTCTCTGTGCACAAGGAATAGATGTCCTACCTTCCCAGTTTGTGCATTGTACATTCCTCCTCCTCACCAGCACTGGACAGCGGGCATACGTTCATGTGAAGTCTAAGTATGTGGTATCTCGTTATATCGCGCTGAGGTAGGTGGGCCCCCAGAATCTATTTCACTGGTGGGCCCTAGGCCCCCCAGTCCGACCCTGGGATAGAGCCTAACGTGGGGGTCTCAGAGATGAGAGCCTTACAGATCACAAGAATTGGGGGGTCTGATGGGGTCCGAGGTACCTCTGTCAGACCCCTCGTTGCTCCCCAGGATGTGCAAAGTAGACATGCGCGAAACGGACACGCGTGGCCGTGTTGCATTGTATAGCGATCTCCGTCAGATTCATAGAGATAAATGGAACAGAAAGGACATGTACGGCCAGTGAGCAGCCAACGGAGGTACCTCGGAAACCATCTGACCCCCTGTTCTCGTGATCTGTGGATACCTCATCACTGAAACCCCCAACGATCAGCAAGTTAAGTTCTATCCACGGGATAGAACCTAACTGGTATCGTGGGAAAACCCCTTTAAGGAAGTCCAATTTTTTTTTAATTAGATCTCAGCATGGCACATCTGGGGTTGCAGGAGGAGGCCTCGAGTCCTATCTGGCAAAATCTGTGGTAAGGTGACAGTTTGTGTGCCCACAGAGAAGGATCTGGGTGCCACCTCTGTTCTAAGAGGCCAGACCCTCTTAGTAGGTGCAGGACACATGGGGGAATTTTAAGACATGATTTTAAAATGCCAGTCTTAAAAAATTCCTCCCAATGTTTCCTAATCTGTTGCAGGGATTTTGTGTCACAAATTGGGGCTTATTTACTAAGGGTAATGGAGCACATTTTTCTCTGACTGTGCACAGTTTTCAGGATTTGCACGGCTTGGACAGGTATTTAACAGGGGTCTGCGCTGAAATTGTGTCGCACGCGATTGGTTTTTGGCGCAGCTGCGCTGTCTTACATGCGACATAAACCAGGGGGGGTGCCGTTGGACAATCCAACTGATTTGGAGTGAGCGCGGGATTTAACTTTCAAATTGTGTCACAAGACAATGCACTTACATGCACCAGGAAGAAGAAGGTGAACTCCGGCGGACCTGAGCGGAGAAGCGACACATGCAGGATATTGGCCGCACGATCTTAGTGAATCGCGGCAAAGTGCATACGTGTCGGACAATGCACTTTCTGTGAACTTTGTCTGACAGGTAAGTAAATGTGCCCCATTATGTCAAAACCATGCATAAAAAATTCAAGTAGTCTATAAACACAGAGCACTGTATGCTGACAGCCAGAATACAGAATATCCAAATGGATACCACCTAAAAATAACAACTTGTTTCGCAAAAAAAAACAAGCCCTCAAACAGTGATGTATGTGGAAATATAAAATGTTACAGCTTTTAGAAATCAGGGGGGAGACAAAAGGGATAAGTCCGCCATGTTCTGAAGGGTTAAATAAGGGCTCTCCATAAAAAAATAAATACCAATGCATAAAAAAACAGGGCCGTATATACGGCCGACGTATATACAGGCGATAGACGTCCCCCATAGACGGCAATGGGCGCACGGCACCATACGTCCTATCTTTCTCCGTAGTGCGGCGCCGTGCGCCATAACTTCCTATGGAGAGGGGCGGGGGTGAGCTGCGCTCACCTCCTCCTCCTCTCCCCGTGCACTGCCGTTGCCCGGTACGGTACGGCGGGCAACGGCAGTGTGAATGTAGCCTAAGAGACAAAACAACATATTAGTTATGCCTGTGAGTGAATTTGCATATTTTGCTCATTTACGGTTTAATACCCAGATATATGGAGGGAGTAAATCTGAGCAAGTTGGCAAAATAGTAATCAAGATGACAGTGAATGAGATCCAAAATGTTTCACTTTACAGCGAATTCAATGTGACTAATTAAAGTCTACCTATCAGCTGTACATGTGAGTTATTACATCACTGCAGCTGTTGTCTCATCTAGTAATCAAAGAGAGATAGCGAAACGCGGCAATCACTTCATAGCGTCGCCGTAAGTTATAGGAAGTATCATATAAAAGTGTCTCCTCGGAGACAAAGCCGCTGCAGACAACTATACGTCGCCTCATTCACGAGCAATTGACAAGCCAGGATTCACGGCCCCTGACGCCAAAGTCATTACAGAGCCACCTAAAGGTGGATCCAGACTGTGTTCACAAACAAGCTCCTTCCACAAGTGTTTTCGAGAGGCAACGCCGTTTATGAATCCTCTGCTGCCTCTAATACTGGCGCCTCTGTTTTTCTCTCCTTTTTAACTCTGGCAACAATCCAACGACTCCAGTGATGAAGAACACAGTTGTGTCTTTTAGAACATTTCAATCCCAAAAAACACGAGGGCCTCTCTGTGAATTAGCTAAACAGCGACGCGCTTCAGAGACTCGACAAGTGAGGGAAGGCGTCTTCTAGTCACTGTATGGAATGCTGCGGCACCATGAGTGCTGGTTTGTACCTGCTCCGTGTATCTGTGTACAAAGTTATATCTGTTCCCAGAAGCCCACACCAAACCACCGGATTAGTCAAAGGAAAAGAGGGCATTGAAGGTCATGATTGAAGAGCAAAATTGTAGACCCAAACAATTTTTTTCAGTTCTTGATATCAATTTACTAGAAGGAACTTTTCTAAATTACACAATTAGTCCACAAATGCTTTGGGGACCGTTACGAGGGCCCCTACGGCTCCGGATATTACATGTGCTGTTCTCCTGCACTCAACATGGCACCTCATGGTGATGAACTCTTCTGAGGATCTACATAAAGAAGGCCTAGGCCATAAGAAGATTTCCAGCACCCTTAAATTTAAGACAGGTCAAGTGCACATGCTCAGCATCATATCCAGATGATGTTGTTTCAAATTGGATGTATTATTGCAGAATTTAAAGGGGTAGGGGGTCCTTCACAGCTCAGACCATACACTGCATCAAATTAGTCTGCATTGCTATCATCCCAGAAGGAAACATCTTCTAAAGATGACGTTCCAAAAAGAATTGGACATGTATTCCTGTGATATGACAAAGATAAATTTGGTTTAAATGGTGTCGTGTGTGTGTATGAAGATAACCAGGTAAGAAGTACAAAGAAAAAAGTGGCCGGCCTACAGTCAAGCTTGGTGGTGGGTCATGGTTTGGGGGCTGCATGACTGCTCCCGGCTGTGGAGATTCACAATTCATTGAGGGAACTATAAATGCCAACATGTAAAGTGATGAACCGAAGCAGGGCATGATCCTCTCCCCTAGGAAACTGGGCAACAGGGCAGTATTCCAAAAGGGAACCTGTCATCAGCAATAGGTTTAAAAAACCAAAACCAGCATACAGCCAAACAGCGTGACAACTTCTAGTTTTTGTTTCTTTCATGGTCCAGTGTGATGCCATCATCCAGAAAAGAAAATGTCAAGAAGGAGGAGAGTTTAACACTGAAGTCAAGCTGTGAACGCCTCCTACTCTGTGATTGAGATCATGCATCGGACTTCAGGAGATCTGGTTAGTGAAGTCTCTGGATGCCGGACCATCAATTACAATGAAGGGGCTTTCTGAGGAAAGAGAGAGCTTGACTTCATTGTTAAAACAATTTACATCTCACTTCAAAGTTGATTTTCTGGATGATGCCACCACACTGGGTCACGAAAGAAACATGATATAGAAGGTGTTCAGCTACTTAGTAACATACTGGTAGTGGTTTATTAGGTCAATTTATGCTGACAGGTTCCCTTTAACAACCCCAAACTCACCTCCAATATGACCTTTGCCTCGTTAAAGAAGCAGCGGGTGAAGGTGTTGGACATACCTTGAGCGTTGCCCCATAAAACTCCCTTTCTGGCCTCACGCATAAGCTTCTATACAATCTCCAGTCCTGAAGCTTAGTCATGTCCACTACTATCTCACAGGAGACAGCTCAGTCCTATTTCTACACCCCTGATCCCTCCCATGTGGAGAGCTCATTTACAACACAAAAAGGCAGTTTAGTCTTTCCTATTCCACGAGAGATTCTATCTAAGCAATGTAAATTGAGAAGGGAGGGATGGGGAAGGGTGCATGTTCATGTAAAAACCAAACCGGCAGCAGATAACATGTGTGCAATGCTAGGGTAGGCCCGCATCCAAAAGTCTTGGCAGAGGCTGCAACTTGTAGGTGTTTAATTTCTCCTAATCAAAGCACCCATAGTCTACTCTTTAAAACTGGGACACCTCCCTGTAGAGAAAGGTGGCTTTTATATCCAGGGGCTTCTAGGGACTGGCCAGGAAAACTATTACAATGGAAGATCAGCGGAGCGTGGGCAGCCATGAACCACTCGTCTTGAAGGACGGAGAAGGTATTTGACCTCTTAAATTTGGAGAGTCACTTACAATTAAAAGTTTAAACTAAGTTTATAAAAATAAAACACGCAAATCGGAAGATTTTTTTTTTGTACTTTTTGTACAGTTGAATAAATCACAACTAAATCACTGGCACATTTCATCACCTTTATACTCTTGGGCTATAGGGATGAATATTACAAGTTATTCTAAATTACACATTTTGTATAATTTCGGAGGAAGCGTCTGTCTTCCTATCATCTTAAAGAATTTTGTTTCTGATAGGATGACAGCGCTCACCTATTACCTTTTCATCAAGTATAATGCATTCGATGATTTCCATTAAAATGACGGAGATATTTTATGTCTTCGCTTCCAGGAAGTCGTGATGGGTATCTGCTCTGCACGCTGTGATCTTTTATGATCACTGATCAGCTCGTTATAGATGACCAAATGCAATAGTGAGCATACAGATATTAAGAATTATAGAAGAACATTTCTTTCGCCTATTGTGTGGACGTCGAAAAAAACAACAATGCAATCTGTTTATTGTGTCCGCGCCCTTGGTTGATGGTTGAATTCCAATTTAGTTGCTTCACTGGAAGTGTCTTGGAAAACAGATCTCCGGAGGGATTTACGCTTCTCTGTTCCATTAAAGGAGCAGAAAAAGTCAAATCCCTAAGTCCCCCATTTATCACAGTTTTAGCACATATGCCTGCCAGGCTTAGCAGTCAATTGCTATATCTCTAGTATCTATCCTGCTAAAAATATCCACCCACCTACCCATCAACACTCATATGCGCAGGTGGTAGACTTGGCTAGAGAAGGACAATTTACATCATTAGAAAGGGTGGACTTGGGTGTAGCCCTGGAGGAGACCAACATGATGAGGGTTGTGGGGACTGGAAAGGTGGAGTCTAAGCAGGGGTAGGAACATAAGGAGAGGGTACATTTTGAGGCCGGTAAATGGCTTCACAAGAGGACAGTGAGGAAGAACATCCTCCACCCTCTCTTAGCCTCCAGGATGAGGCACTGAGGCAACTGACCTAATATGGATCGAGTCAAGCATTGGCAATTTCAGAGGTGGTTTGTCATATCTACTTTGCAGCACGATGAGAGGGGGCGGGTTGGGTCCTCAGAGTTGTGACACTGTGCTATGAATTTGGGGTTTATTTAGGTTGGTTAGGCTCTGGACCTCCCGATAGACAGAAGGCTTTATAAACAATTGTCTGGGAGTGGGTTGAAATGATATTTTTATAGCAGTCACCTTAGCATTACAAGGCAAAATGGCGGCTCTGAACTGAGTAAATGGCTGGGGTAGGATCAAAAAAAGTTTATTAGATTCAAGACACCCCATCGGATTTGGGCTCCGAGGAGCTTCTCTGCGTTGTTAGATAACTGTTATATTTTATTGTTATTTATTGTTAATATAATGGCCGCCGGGCCAATATTATTCACTCGAGTGTCTACATGTCTCAAAAGGAAAATGGGCATGGATTAACAGAGCAAAGGGGATGCAAGGAGTCCATAATCCCTTGTCATGTGGTAAGTGATTTGGTCTTGGACACCACAAGGTTCCTCATGCGCCGTATGACGAGTTTATCCATACGCTTAAAGGGGATTTCCATGAAAATGTAGATATGTATGCGCAGTTATAAGATAAGCTTTCTTACTGCCAAGACAAGGGGTTGAGAATGTGCCCTTCTGTCCCATTTCGTTCTTCAATTTTGGAAATGATTGCTCTTATACCATACAAACGCCTAATTCATCTGCTGGGGCTTTCCGAGAAACTTGTTGGACCAAGTGATTACTGGGGGTTTCCAGAAATCAGACCACCAGCGATTAAACATCTATCCTCCATCTTGTAGATATGAAAAACATGAAAAGCTCAAGCTCAACATTGGAGCCGAAAAAACACAAGCTGAAAGATCACAGCCTGATGTTGTTTAAAGGTCCCTACTCAATTTTTCGTCTATTCAAGGTCTGAGGCTGAACCTTAGTTTTGCACCGACCACCCACGCGAGGATTCATTCAAATGGTGCTGCTCTGCATTTTCTATTTGTTGATATAAATATTACTTATTGTCCTCCACACACGAGCAGCTGTTGAATCATCAGGGATATAACAAGCCGGGCACCTGTGTGACATCCCAGGACCAGGGATATAATGATCCGTGCGCAAAATTTCACACAATGTCATTATGAGATTGTGTGTTGCTGACACATTTCTGTCATTGAAGATTCAGTTCTCTTTTAATTGTACTAAAAATTATAAAAGGAAAGGAAAGTTCCCCTTCTGAGAATCTATGGTTTTACATTTTAAGACTTTTATTCTCAACATTGGTCCTTGAAGCTCCTAATATTAGGGAAATAGAACTTAATATGCAGAAAAAACACATGATAAAAAAAATATGGTGCAGATTTATGAAAGGGGGGCGGCACGCGGTGGCTGAGTGAGTAGCACTTCGCCTTGCAGTGCTGGGGTCCTGGGTTCAAGTCCCATTCAGGTCAACATTTGCTAGAGTTGATGTCTCCCCGTGTTTGAGTGGGTTTCCTCCAGGTACTTCATGTTTCCTCCCACACTCCAAAAAATACTGAGTTAGGTTGTTTAGATTGTGAGCGAATGGGAAGATGGACCATTAACATTGCTTTGCAGCGCTGAATACATCTGTGTGCATATAAATAAAAACATATATATATAAGTGTCTTAAGTTTTTAAACTAGCACAAGTATAGGCCAGGTATTGTAGTATACTCAGCGGTCCGCATTAGGGGGCGGCAAACTGGGAATGCCCAGGGCCCCCTGTCCTAAAGGGGCCCCCTGCATGTGGCTTTGTTTGCAGAGGATATATTGCTCTATAAATACCTCTTGGTGAATGCCCGGGGCTGAGATGCTTCTCAATCTATCTCATGTGGTATTATATATCATCATATGTCTAGTTATACTACATCCTATCTATTATCATCCATAATCAAGATTTATCTCTCTTCTCTGTATCTATTCTATAATATTTCTATCTATCTATCTCCTACTATACTATATTGAAATCACTTAGATATTTCTGCCCATCTATAAGTATTTGTCATCTATGTACAGATGATTCATACTATATAATCTTTTCAGATTTATCTTTATCCGTCTGTCTCTTCCTATAAAATTCTCCCTACTGTCCTATATTACACATTGCCTTACCCTACCCTGTGTGTAACGACAAGTGTTATGATCGTGCAGGGATTAAAGGAAGCCTCTTACTGAGGTGACTGTTCATAAAATGTTTTATTTTGGGGCCCCACTCTTAGTTTGCCCCAGGGCCCCACTTGATCTCAAACCGGCCCCGGATTATACCCCCATATTATCAGAGTTGTCTGGCCTGCATTTGAATATGTTAGCTTATGATTTTCTAGTTTGGAGCTCAATCAGGCGTGTCCGTCTTCCAGTGGCCAAGCCCTATGTTCATACCAGTGACATTACTATTAAAAAAATGACGGTCAAGATGGGAAAGGAAAGAGGAATCCTTGGCAAAACTGCACCCCAACCGATGAGCCCAACATCAAAAATAATATCAGGTTGAAAGCTGCTCATCTCATGAAACACAATCGAGCTTGTGCCCCAAGGTGGAAAGATATGGAATATTTTGTTATCCCCCGCAACTGAGATGGGCCTTTAAAGTGGTGTGTGGGCGCCTCTGTCTTGGTTGGAATTGGACCCCACCACACCTCATGACGTCAGCCGGGGGAATTGCAGGTGTGCTTTGACAGCTGTAACCTTACGTTAAGGCTGTCACTCCCTGGGACCTGTTATAACAGGATCTGCTTTAGCCCGTGAAGGAGTAGAATTGCAGTATATTAGGTCCGGGATCAGACCCATAAGGTTTAAGTAACAAGGGGCTAAAAAGAATACAGGCGGTCCCCTACTTAAGAACACCTGACTTACATACGACCCTAGTACAAAAACGGAACCTCTGGTGTGCTAATTTAGTCCTAGGCTACAAATCAGCCTAAACAAGTTCTCACTGGTGTCTAAAATGAAGCTTTATTGTTAATTTGGTTCTTATGCAATCCAACATTTTAAAATCCAATTGTCACAGGAGACCAAAAAAATTTGGCTGGACGTTACAGTTATAAAGTATACGTTCCGACAACTTACATTACAAATTCAACTAAGAACAAACCACCTATCTTGTAATGTAACCCAGGGACTGCTGTAGTGTAGGAAAAAAATAAATAAATAAAAGTAGATTAAAAATACCCTAAAAAGTTCAAATCTTTTCCCTAGGAAGAAAATAAACTTAAACAAACACAATCATAAACATGTTAGGTTTGTCTGCGCCCTTAGACGCCCAAAAAAGCCAAAGTCTCTACAAAAAACTATTATTGGTGAACCGCATTTCACAACCACTTAGCTTCCAATTCAACCCCTTATGATAATATGGACGGGGCATATATACAGACGGCCCCCTACTTAAGAACACCTGGACTACAGAAGACTCCTAGTTACAAAGACCTTATGGTGGTACTGGTAATTTACTGTTATTTAGCACTAGGTACAATAAAGTTATTTAAGGGTGTCTTCAATGAAGCTTTATGTTAATCCTGGTTTCTAATACAACCCAACATTTTTTAAATCCAAATTGTCACAGAGACCAAAAAAAACTATTGTCTGGAGGGTTACAATTTATAAGTATGCAGTCCGACTTACATAAAATTCAACTTAAGAACAAAACCTACAGAAAACCTATTTGTATGGAACCGGGGACTGCCTGTATTGAGGTTGTATCTGCCATTATTTGTAACATTGATTTCCAACAAGTAAGAGACCTCTAACCTCCAATGTTTTGGGGTGTAAAAGGGGAAGATGGAATTTGTACAGAAAAAAGTCATGAGTCCAATTCAAAGTGTTAAGAGGGGTTATGCACCTAGCCAGAGGAGCTACATGTTTCATCTCTATGAATGACTGGGAGATAGGAAGGGTCGCCTTAATTTAATTATTAAATTAAAAATCAAATTTATCACGGTGTTCTTTTGTTGCCGAACAAATACATGTGTTTAAAAAGTAAAGGGTGTTAAAATTGTTGCCAGCCTAAAAATAATTCTTGCATGAATGACTAAAACAGAACGCTTCTCTGCCGAGCATATGTTGCCGTGAACTGCCCGACTATTTTAATTCTGGGAATTCGATGAAATTCTTTATGAATAAATATGAGCTGCATGCTACAGATATTGATTGTTGGTTATTGAAAAGTTGTGATAACATTAAACAGGGAGTTTAATTAAAAAAAGATATGGTTCATCTCGATAATTAGTGTAACATAAGCCAAGCATGAGCAGGAGGGCGTAGTTATGAGGAAAGATTAAAAACTAGATTTATTTAGTCTGGAAAAGGAGACGACTACGAGGGGAAATGATTAATTTATGTAAATATATATGATGCGTCCATAAAAAAAATATTGGTGTGGTAAGTTGTTCAGATAAATCAAATCAAAAGACGAGGAGGGCACTGTCTCCGTGGAGAAAGCAAGGTTAATCACCGGGGATGGACAGGGCTGTTTTACTATGAGAACAATCAATCTGTATGGAATAGCCGAGTCAGGCGCTGTCAAAGCAGGGACAGCAGAAGGAGCTTCCAGAAGGGTCTAGATGGCTTTTTACATCTTAAATAAAATTGTGATGGTTATGTTATATAGAATTATTTCCCGCTGAACTCCATTACTCATATTTCCGATCCTTTCCCTTCCTGGTGGAACTTGATGGACAAGTGTCTTTTTTCAACCGTATAAACTATGAAAAACTATGATCAGCCTTTCATAGTAGGCTGACCCGCAAAATGAACCTAATTACAATGGGTATATCTGTCTGAAACACTGTTATGGTGTGATGGTAAGAAGAGAAAAGAAAAACTCCCCTCTAATATTTACACAGGGACTGCATTGTGTAGATAGTCTGCACATCTTTTGACTGGCGCAGTCCATACTCAGGACCGAACATGGCGTAGAACAGTCCCTATGCAGGGGGGGGGGTATATCATCAGAACACGCACCTCACTGCCACAGTAATGCTAATTCACCCCAACAAAATTACAGGTTTCAAAGGGCTACGATGAATATCTAGAAGATCATATAAAGTTGATTTTTTTTTTTTTGATCAATTAATAAAGTGGATTTTTTCATAGAAAAGTTTAGACTCCTGAAAGTAAGGAATATAATAAAGATTCCTGTTTATTTTTGGGAAGAAAGTAACTAAAGCAATTGTAAGAATAAATAAGGCTAGTGAAATGCTTTCACCCTATAGAGAATCAATATGAGACATAGATGAGAAGATACAGACATATGAAGGGGAAGGAAAAGAAATAAGATATGAGATGATGGATTGTAATGTGTAATTTAAAAGGAAACATCTACTTACTTGGTGAACAGCATTTTAATTTACAGACGTACAAAGAGGGTCTATCACCCAAAAAGGCAGTAGGAGCTGCTTTTTTAGCAGTGACTAAACTGCTAGCTTTATCGGAACGCTTGTGTCACCCCTCACCCTCATACACGATAAGCTCGTGTGTCACCTTCTTTCATCCTCATAGACTGTAAGCGCTGTGTAACCTCTCATCCTCATTAGACTGTAAAGCTCTGTGTGTCACCCCATCTCCTAATAGACTGTAAGATCTTGGTCACCCCCTCATCCTTAGACGGTAAGCTCTTTGTGTCTCACCCCTCATCTCATAGACGTTGAGCTCTTGGGTCACCCACCTCTATCCTCATAGGACTGTAAGCTCTCTGGTCACCCTCATCCTCAAATATGACTGTAAGCTGTGTGTCAGTACCTCACATCAATCCTCATGACTGAAGCTCTTGTGTCACCCCTCACACTCATCCTCATAGACTTAAGCTCTGTGTGCCACCCCTCATCCATCCTAGACTGTCAAGTCTGTGTCACCCCCTCATCCTATAGACTGTAAGCTCTTTGTCACCCCCATCTCATAGACTGTAAGCTCTTGTGTCACCCACTCATCCTCATAGACTGTAAGCTCTTGTGTCACCCCCCCCCTCATCCTCATAACTGTACACCTTGTGTCACACCCCTATCCTCATGAATGTATGGCTCTTGTGTGCACCCGGCTCATCCTCATAGACTGTAAGCTCTTGGTCACCCCTCCATCCTCATAGTGACTGTAAGATCTTGTGTCACCCCTATCCTCATAGACTGGTAAGCTATTGTGGTCACCTCCCTCATAGACGTGTAACTATTGTGTTCACCCCTCCTCACTCATAGACTGTAAGTCTTGTGTCACTCGCCTCATAGACTGTAAAATAGCTCTGTGTCACATCCTCAACCTCATATGACTGTAAGCTCTTGGTCACCCCCTCATCCTCAGACTAGAGGGTACTTCTACCTCAAGACGTAAGCTCTGTGCACCTCGTAAACGCCCACTTCATCCTCATAGCCTGTAAGCTCTTGTGTCACCTATCCCAAGCTGTAAGTTCCCCCTTCACTATGACTGTAAGCTCTTGGGTCACCCCCTCATCCTCATAGACTGTAATCTCTTGTCACCCCCCATCCCATAGACTGTAAGCTCTGGTCCTCTTCCTCTAACTCCTTCTTGTCACTCACCCCCATCCATAGACGTAAGCTCTTGTGTCACCCCCTCATCCTCATTAAATGAAAACTAAGTGGCAGGGTCCTCATCACTCCATTGGTTTTCATATGCGAAGCAGTTTGTATATCTCTACGTGTTGTGTGTGGTTTCCTCCCGGTCCTCCGGTTCCTCCACACTCCAAAATCATACTGGTAGGTTTAGATTGGGAGCCCATGGGGAAGGAACAGATTGGCAAGCTCTGTGCAGCGCTGCGTTAATCTGTGTGCGCTATATAAATAAAGAATTATTATTAATGACTTGTGTAGTCTGTAATGTAGTTATATTTTATATGTCCCCCTATGATTGTGTAAAGTCTAATGGAATATGATGGCGCTATATAAAAGATTATTATTATAAAAGATTGACTCTGAATGTTATAGAAAGTAGCAATAGGTAGTATTGCTCATCACCACTGTCCTGTACAGTGTGGTGTCACTTTATGTCGGAGTAGGCAGCGCAAGGTTACCATGACCCACATCACGGAGCGGAATCAGCTCTTTTGTGTCCTTCTGGACATAATTCCCGGTCATTTATCAGACTCTGGATTACAGTATAACACAAGTTCTCTGTGGTTGACTTGCCCGCCTGTGTATACATTGTACATGTTATAGAGAAGAATTCTCAGTCTACAAGTTGAATCTTTCTCAGAATTCGTGTTGAGTAAATCATGAAGGTCGCAGGAATAGTTTTATAAGGGAAGGATGAGAGGGCACACCTAGTAACGCTTTTCTTTTTGAGTTCTCCACTCATTAATAACCTCTATAGTTTTTTTGTAGATCTTAGCCTGAAGGAAACTAATTAGGTTCCTTTAAAGAAAAAAAAATCCGACAAATGAAAAGACCGGAACAGATTATAAAATCAATTGAGATAACTTTGCACCACATAGGGACTGTAATGTAGAACCGTCAAAGGATTCATTGACAACTTGTCCCACACTTAGAGAAGGTGGTGTCCAGCCTAGCTGCTGTGATCACAGGACTTTACTAAGATAAACTTTATTTTTTTCTGGGTTACAAAAAATGTTAACCACCTTATTGACCACTTCAGTGAAATTCTTCTATGCTTACAGTATATAAGCAACGCTAATCATATTGTGTTTCACATTAGTTTTGTTCTCTTTATAACTTGGAATGTGATATGGCCGTACCATACACTTATTGCCCCCCCAGGTAATGACTTTGTACAAGCAGTTTACAAGGTTATAGTTGAAAAAAGACACAATGTCCAGTTCAACTAGAAATAGATAGGATTGGTATTAGGGGAGAGAGATTAAGGGAAAACAATTCTATATAACATAACCATACAATGTTACTTACATGTTAAAGGCATCTAGGCCTTTCTTGAAGATCTTATCTGTCCTAGTCTGTGACCATCACTGGAACTCGGCTATTCACAGATCGACATTCTCATAGTAAAAAAAAAAATTCCTGTCGCCTCTTGATGAAATTATAACTTTGTTTTCTCTAGACGGAAACAATGCCCCCTGCCTTCTATGTAATCTGAGACCTCGTGGGAGGTAGACCTGCTGCTTGGGACTCACTGGGCTCCTCCTTCCACTCTGTGTATATCTGAGACCCTCAGTGGGAGGAGACATCTGTCTGCTGTTGACTCACTGCTCCTCCTTCCCTGCTTGTAATCTGAGACCTCAGTGGGAGGGGACTTGAGCTGTGATCAACTGCTTCACCCCCCTCTTGTGTAATCTAATACCGTCCTGGTTGCTTCTAGATAACCCCTTAAGGAGGAGGGTTTTCCGGCTCATTTTTCGCCTCATCCACTTCAAAATCCATAAACTTTTGTTTCATTTTTACGTGTACAGACCTGTGGGAGGGCTTTATTTGTGCGTAACAAATTTTACTTTCCCGTAATGTTTTATTTTAACATGCGTGTACTGCGAAAGTGAAAAAAACATTCAATGTGGAAAAATTGAAAAAAAAACCGCAGGGCTCACGTTCTTGTGGGCTCAGTTTTTAGGACTTTCACTCTCTCGCTCCAAATAACACGCCTTATTCTTTGGTTCGTTTGTTCGCGATCGCGTGTGATACAAAATTTATATAGGTTTATTGTGTTTAATACTTTTCAAAAAATGAAACGATGTGTACAAAAAGAAAAAAAAATTTTGCCATCTTCGACGACTACTAATTTTCATTCTTGGCGCACGGAGTGTGAGGGTCATTTTTTGCGGAAATGAGGCGACGTTTTCATTGCTACCATTTTGAGGTCTGTGCGACATTTGATCATTTTTTATTTCATTTTTTAGTTTATGTACAAGGTTGTAAAAGTCGCATTTCGGACATTTGGGCGCCATTTCCCGCCTCGGAGGTCACCGCCGGCGTAACGTTTTTATATTTTGATAGAGCGGCATTTTGGGACGCGGCGCGATACCTAATATGTCTGTATTTTACTGTTGTTATGTTTTATATCCGTTCTAGGGAAAAGGGGGGTGATTATTTGAACTTTATTTTTATTAATTTTTTTTTTATTTTTTAAATTTTTTTTTCTTTTTTTTTCATACTTTTTAGACCATTAGGGTACAATACCCGAGATGATCAGATCGCTCCTCACTACAAATGCAATACACGTATTGCAATATATGGCGGTTTTGCCAGGGTCTTAATTCAAGAGCACTGGCTCATTGTAACGAACTGCAATAAACCATGTAGCCTCTGTCAAGAGAAGAACCGAGGCTACCATGGTAACGATCGCCGCCCCCCGATGCGGTCGGGGGCGTGGCGATCGAAAAAAAAAAATGGCGGCGCCCGCGCGCCGCCGTCTTTAAACGCCGCCCGCGACTTTGGGGCGGCGTTTAGAGGTTAATAGCCGCGATCGGTGCAAGCACCGACCGCGGTTATATGCGGTGGGGGTTTGTGCAAAATGCAAAAACCCCCACCTCTGTTGAAGAGGACTCGCCCGTGAGCCCTCTTCATACTTCCTGATACCTCTGCGCGTAGAGCTACGGCAGAGTTAAGGGTTAAAGAGGTCTTTCACCACCCAGACTTCCCAAACTGAACATACCATAAAGCATGATTCTGAGGTCTGGAGGTCAGAAAGGAGGAGCTGCAGCCCAGGTGTGGGGGGATGATTATGTCTAAATCATTGGATGTGTCAGATAAGAGACTCTCTTGATCGGGGTTGAGGTGCCGAGCAGCGGCTGCTGTCCCCGGCATCATGCGGCAGAAGATTTGCAGTGTATCAGAATATTTAGCATACTCACACACCCCCACCTGTGCTGCAAGCTCCCCTTTCGACCATACAGACTTGGAGTCGTCAGATCCCTGGGGTTCATTATCTCTGGAACGGAGGGGGCTAGAAGAAAAATTCCAGGTGCCCAGATCAGGATGCCAGAGCCTGCTTTATGTCATATTTAGTTCGGGAAGTCTGGGGTGGTGAAAGTCCTCTTTAGGAGAAGTAGATAATAAGGCAAGAAGCCAAGGAAGTGTTTCTCTGATAGATACAATTGCAAAGTTCTTGTAGTGCACTTGTACAACTGATTTAGCGGTTTGTTAAAATTCTTTATGACCCCTTAAATACAAATTCTAGTATTATGATGTTATGTGCATGGAACTGCACCTTCCTCTATAGTGATGATCAAATAGTTCTGTTGACATAAACGAAGCCAAAAGAAACTATCATGAGTTTGGATGGCACGCGGTCCTTCCACTACGATGATGGCACAGCGATTGTGGCTTTTGTAACAACCTTAAGGTTGTTGATGATGAAAAGGCCCCATTAATTTGGGATATTTCCTGTTACGCACGGCTGCCGGATAGCATTTGCTTTAAGAGCGTACTAATTAATTTGCTCATGCATACTCTAACCAACACAAAAAAAGAGTCCACCATAATTATACTAAATAGAAAAGAAAACTTACCTCCCCAGTATTTAAGTGATTCCGTTTTCATGTACAAAAATGAAATGTCATAGTGATAATTGGTATTTTCTCATACAGACCTATAAGTGGATTATTAGTAACTTAAGAGCTTAAAGGGTCAGTAGCTGGACAAATGAAGGCAAACAGAAAGATTTTTTAATTATTTTAATTCAGAGCGACGTTTTATTACAAAGTACATTTGTCCTATACCTAACAAAAAGAAATGACCAGTAGTGTGTTAATGGTGGGATTTAATGTGTAAACCCACAAAGGTTGGGAGATCCTATACCAAGAAGTAAAATGGGGCCCTCTCCTAGGGTATGCTTACACCCATGATGCCCCTACCCCATGTGGACTGTTTGACGTATATGCCTTAGGGTGCGCTCAAAGGACATCTACCATCAGATTAGGACTACAAACACCAAGACTGACATACTGGTGTGTTGCCCTTCTTTCAAGACCTGCTCTTCTTTTAGCTGCTTAGGCCCTTGTTTTTATGAAAAAAGGTGTAAAAATGTATGCAAATCACCTGAGGGCTCCAGGCTCCATAGATGTCAATCGAACTGGAGCACTTCAGGCTGGTTACAATCAACGGCTTAAGAAGCTAAAAGACAACAGATCCAGTCAGAGGTGTCACACACAGATGTCAGTGCTTGTTGTACAATGCTCAACCTGGTGGTAGATGTGTTTTAAAGAGCTTGTGTAATCACCGCTTATGCTTTGCTTATTTAACGTTAACCCAAATTGGACCAGTAGTTTGGACCACACAAAACACGCAGACAGTGTTGTTTGTGCCCATGGAGATATGTGTAAAACATGCATTATATTATAGTTAGTAGCAGCAGGACTGTGAAAAGCATTTATTGTTATTCACGTGTCCATGTGCACAGGTCATCTGTGAGCCGCAAGAGGGGGGATGGAGGAGTGAGATGGGCGAGCGCTCCTCCCCTTTCATTTGAACTGTGCGGCAGAGCTGTAAATCCGGAAAGGATAGGATGCCCACTCTTTTGTGGACACAACTACACGACTCCGACATTTGGGTTGAGACACGGCATGCTCACACACATGCCCGTACTTAACCCACTTCTATGGCAGAAAAAGATAACTGCTGTTTTTGTGGCCCAGCTCATGGCTGCAAATACATGGACATGTGAATGGAGCCTCAGTAAGATGGACGTAGGGACGGGAGTAAAAGCTCTCCTTATGGAAACTTGCTATAAGGGCCTTGTAGGCAATTGAGACTATAGCCATTGATGCACTAGGGATTTCTGGAAAAATGCAAATATATTTTCCAGGAGGGACGCGGAAGACAATAGCTATTTTTTAATCTGTTCCTTTTGGAATAGATATACTGGTTTTGCTTAATCCCACATCTGTCAGTAGGCTCAAGTCATGCTTGGTGTTAAGGGGGTGCCTTTAAGACTGACCTAGGAGGGGAGTTGTCAACGACGCTGTGAAGAGGAGATTGCACATAGAGGAGCTGCTTTTTAAAGCAACATTCAGTTGTCTCAGTGTGAATTTGTTCCTAGTGTGAACGCCCAGTGGTTTGTTGTGAATTGCAGTGGTTTTGCCTTTCTTTCCATTATTTGTATGGTTTACTTTTTGTTGTTTTTCTCGTTTATTAATGTGAAATGGGGGTTTAGGAAACCAGTGAGGCTGATTTTCCACTATACATCATCTTCTACTTTTTATTAAAAAATTGTCCCTGTCAATAATTTCCCCTAAATGTAGCCCAGTTGCCATGGTTACGACAACTCTGTTGGCGAGACTGCACAAAGAAATTAATTATTTTGCAATGAAATGTCAGGCGTTCCTGTGTCCTATGAATGTCCTGCGGAAATGAATGAGAATTAAAGTGGCTGGGCAGGGCTCAAATAACGCTTATCTGGTCACAACTGCAAGTGTGCTAGATGGTCGTATCCAAGGACTACTCTCTTTGTTCTAATGGACAAACATTTATGGAAATTATCTTCACACATATATATTTATATGGCTGATGAATTTATTAAATGGGAATGCCCAGATGGGTTTACCCCTTTAATATTATAGGTTAACAGAGGTTGTAAAAGAATATCCCTTTGTATTTCAACAGGCACCTTTAATCAGGCATATAAAGCATGGTAGGAAGATCTGGCACACGATGGTCCAGTATAGTATGGGGATGCTCTTCTACCGGTAACAAACCTTCCTTGGTCGTCTTCTGTTCTCTGTTTGTAACTGGAGACATATTTTTACAATAGGAGGATTAAGGCCCCAGATTGTCCTGATTGTAAAGAGGACATTAAAGGATCACATCTGGAAGTCAGCAATTATCCAGACTGTTAATAACAATGCGCAAAGGTCTAGGCGTTTAATTTGAGGACAGACTGACCCGTCCACCCGTAGTCCAACGGTGTGGATTATTAATGACATGGGTCAGGTCTGTGTATAAAATTTATAGGACAAGATGGAGTGCAGTGATAGTCATGTAATCCTGGTTTTTGAAAGAAAAGCTTACACTGCTTAGGAGGCACTTCAGTGTTGTATGGATGGAGCGGAAGAGTACACTGGTCCCTCATTGTGAGTGACCATCTAATCAGAATGACTTTGGTAACTGTGGTGACGATTGGGTCGAGTCCAGGATCCCAGGTTATGAAAAACAGTATCCAAGAACCATCCTTTCCGGTTTGTTTTCAGATGTGACTACAAGTTACACCCAGACAATCCCACAAATGCTTTGAAAAAATAGGATGGAATAATATGAATACACAAACGAGCGCTTCAATACGCTACCCAGAAGGGAGAAAACGGCAAATTATCTGGCCACCCAATTAACCGTACCCATGTTATATCATTTCATGGAAGTTGTCTGTTGTAGGAATTTATTTTCAAGCATTTTTAGCTATAAGGTAATTTTTAACCCCTTACTTTAAAATTTTACTCAGTTTTATTTACTCAGTTTAAGCTCCTATCACTCTTTAAGCAGACACCGTCACTTATTCATCTGCTGTAAGATGCTAGTGCTGACAATGTGCTTGTTATCAGGGTACAAGGTTTGTCTACACTTTTGTCTAGCTTCTTAAAATTCACTTGTATCTGACAGATAGAAGAAAGAGATGACACAGATTAGAGATGATGAGATCCATGAGTGCATATAACGCACAATTCATTTTCAGCTCTGCTCTTTCACAGATAATATAACTGTCAACTCTGCTTTATGCAGATAAAGACCTTATCTTGCATGTAGCTTGTAGAGTAAGTCTCCTCACACTGTTGCTTGCTGGCAGGAAGTCTGTGTGTGTGTGAGCTCTTTTGGAATTCAAGTGGAGGGGCAGATGCAGAGAGAGAGTCAGTGCAGGTCAGACAGGAGAAAATCTACCAATCCCGGCCCTAGACTTTTGATTTACTGTCCGATCCCAGGGCAACCAAATTGTGACACAACACTGATAGGACAGGTTGGAATGATATCTGTGAAATCCTGTATTGTTAAAACAGTTGAATTAGAGAATGTGTTATTTTGTTTATCCTAGTATATTAAAGAATCTTGTCTTCATGAGAATACCCTTCAAGTTTACAAAAATCATGGACTATTGAGCACAGTGGCGTAATCTACCGCCTCCCCCAAGCATTATAATATGCTGCAGCATTGGTAGAGAAATGCACTGTCATTTCCAACTTACCTTTATAATTATATCCATTGTGCTGTTTCCAAGATATTCCTGACTAATTTTACAATTAAGGGGCACAATTACTTACCCGTCCGTTGACGATGCGATCCAGAACGCCGACGAGGATTCGGGTCTGCCGCAATTAATAAGATTGTGCGTCCAATTTCCTGCATGGTTGCTTCCCTGTGAGGTCGCCGGAGTTCACATCTTCTTCCTGTTGATGTAAGTGCTGATCATGCGACACAATTTGGTTTTTATCCGCGGTTGTCCGAATCATTCGGTTTGCCAACGAGTTGATCAGGGGGGAGCTCGTCCCTTTTCCGTTTTCCACTCTGAGAATCTGTAGTAGGGTAGCACCTCATCATGGGCAGCTCCGCAATACGTTATTCTTCCTTTCCAATACTTACATTTTTTGACGGTTCCTAATTATCTCAATTTCCATTATCTCTGTCAAAAACAGCATAAGTTTATTACTTGTAACAGAGACAGAAGTGGGAGGAAAATATGGGCTGTTTTTGCAGCTGAGCCAGAATCTTGAATGTACTTCTAACACGTCAGGTTTCCATCTTGGGCTATGCTATAAGTTTACACACTTCATCATCACACGCGTATGCAGTGACATCTTGGCTACATTTACTGTCCAGTGAAGTGTAGTACAGTCATATGTGGATCCTTATCACCGGGTTTATCCATCAAAAACAAACTGATGAAATCTTCAAATCACTGACTTCAGTGTTCACTCTCTCTGAAGCAAAAACCAAACAGCCCCATGTGTTGAGACTGCACCCATTGTGTGTTCTTTCTAGTGTGCCAGCATCTCACACATCACTGAGTCTATTATTTCACATAATTCCTCTGTCTTGCTGCCTCTGTCTCCAACACAATCTATTCTCCATAATTTCCTCTTCTACTCTTTCAACGACTCTGTCATATGAGAAGAAAGTGAAGGTGAGGCATTATGGCTGTTGACAAATAGAACTAGAAATGGAATTTTGTAAACAAAGATCTTACTTTGATCTGGCAGGGCGTGGCGGGGCATTAAAGGGGTTTCTAATCAGTTATTGAGCTTAGCTCAAATTCAAATAGGAAACAAAGTGTAGTAACCAAGTTGGCCACGTTTCGCTCTTCTCTGATACTGGTGGTCTATCCTAAGTATTGGTTATCGCTTTAAGTATCCCTAACAAAAACTTTTACATATAGGACTGCGAAGCAGTGTTGACAACTCAAACTATTTATGGTTTAATGGTTACCTAGAGTAGTTATAGTTAAGTGGTCAACGGGGTACGTAAACTTTACGACTTATAGAACATTACGAGTGGGATTGTAATTATATAAAATATTTCTTGCGTTTTGTTAAAGTCCTGCAATGTTGTAGTCGTCCTGTCACTAAAGTTTCTTTGAGTAGAGGTCAACACTGGGTCTTCAATTGTCTATGTCATGTTCGGCCCTTCAGCATCACCACCGAAGCTTCAGAGTTGTTTTCCGGACATCCAAAGCGCGCAGCCACGTTCCCCTGACAATTTTCCCTGTTCCCAGATGCTAAGGTCCTCTTCTCTTCTCCTCCTCTAACCTATCCCTACCTACAATTTTGTGAATGCCAAGAGAGCAGGAAGTGGGTCTGGCATAGGACAGAGGAATACTGGCGATGCGGGAACCAATGGTTCCACATTACCAATTGCATACACACCATAAGGTTGGTTTGGAACTGACTCACGCTGCCCGGAACAACTCCAAGGCAGGGCTACAGAACAAACCATAAATCCAGTTTGGTCAGGAAGTATGCACAGCAGAAAAGTTTCGGAAACATTGACTGTTCAGCGACTATAAGGCGCACAAAAAAATCCTTGATTTCTAGAAATCAAAGGTGCGCCTTATAGTCCAGTGCGCCTATATATGAACCGGACTTACAGAAAAAAGCTGCCTTGAACTGTGCACAGGGTCTTCCATCTGCTGGTCATTCATCCTTTACTCCGGTGCGCCTTATAATGAACCTCAACGTTTTAGCAGGAATTTTTGATCGTGCACCTTATAGTCTGAAAAATACTGTATGTTTAAGCTGAATGTGCTTGCCCTTGTGAGATCTCAGTCGCAATGCGGCTTCATGCTGGCAAGTCCACCAGCATGGGAGATTGAATGAGAATCCCAAGATTCCATTGACTTATGAGTTGGACTTGACAGACTGCATATTTTCCAACACTATAGTATCGTATATCATACTATCATATGTGTAGTACCGTAGCCACAAAAGATTTTCCTGTCTGAGTCCCATTACAGTCTTGGGAAGTTGTACACATCTGATTTACTAAACTTACACTCCATGTCGTATTTAACACTCTTCATCATCCCAACATTTAAAAATGATTATTTGTACAGTTCCACTCTATTAAGTTTGAACTGATTTAGGAGAAGATTTCATTTTAGTGTCCTAGGAGTTGTAGTATGGAGTCCGAGTCTGAGTCTGTGACCTGCCGGGCTCCAGTCATTTTTTCTTCCTTGGAAACATTACGCAATGTTTAGGCTTCTGATACTGACTCAAGATTCTCGGCATGGGGCAAGGCGGACAATAAACAGAGGCTTGTAGATGCTTGCGGCCTGGTACGGTGCCTCTGAAGTCTAAACACTGATTTTATTTACGCTCAAGAGACTGTGGACTGGCGCATAGTTCTGTGCAGACACTTCTACTTGGAGGACTTTGTATTATGTCTGGTAAATACATCAGCAGATACTGAAAAGAGACCAGAACCTCGTATAATGAGATGATTCAACTGTAACACATTGAAGAGTTTCAGAGAGAACAGATTGCATTTTCTAAGGATTAAAGGTGATGTCAATTTTAGACAATTGATTCTTGCCTAATGGTGCCAAAAGATTATTCTTACAATTTTTTTTTGCAGTTATTCAACCCTGAACTATCACATAGTCGAATTTGTTTTTGAAACCACACCAACCCCCTTCCCCTATAAGAGTCCTTGCATATGATCATTACATAACATGTTCTGATGTTGTAGCGGACCTGAAGAAGATCCCATGTCCTGTTTTATATTTTTAGATTAATATTGGGTAGGGTATTTCAAGCAAATTGATAGTTGTACGAAGGAATGCAGTATTTAAACTTACCCACACTAACTCAACATATTTTTGAAAACTGTCATTATGCGCCGTACAACTATCCTAAAATGTTCCTCTCATGCTGTTCATTGTCTGTTTATAAAGTTGATTCACGTCTATGAAAATTGCCCCATGAGTCCGACTATTGTCTTTCATTTAAGTCAGGCATATTTATGTTTTTCCAGCCTAGCTGCGCCTTCAGCTTCCTGATTGACAAGGGGCCTGCTTTCTCTCAGTCAAATACGGCTCTGCCTACCTCATGCTCTCTAAGCAAAAATGAGAGATTTGTGCTGTGTGTGCCTTGCTGAAGAGAATCCTGTGGGAGTTGGGAATGAGGTGCTGATTTCTCTTCAGCGAGTCACACACAGCAAACATCTCTCTATTTCTGAGGGAGGGGGAAGTAGGTAGCAGAGCGAATTCTCAGCTGAAGAAAAAGCGCCCGTTGTGAGCTGGAAGAACTAAATATGCGTCGGTGGCGAGTTAACTTTTCAAAACAAACTGTGGAACTTTACAGGCATGGTCAGTAGTAACAATATAGGGTAGTCATATCGCTATATTTCTGAGTTTCACAATTTTCATCTATAAACTATGAGAACCACTTCTCATCTCCTTTCTGCTCATTAGTTGAATTTCATTGTACACACATTATTACTTTCAGGACTTCTGTATATTAAGTTAATAGATTTACTAAATTTTTATCCTCTTATTTTCACCCTCACCTACTGCATAATAAATGACGATACTTAGGTTACAATGGGGGTGGTGCTTTGGCATTGGGGTTGGGCTTGGAATTGGGGTCGTAGTAGTAGGGTTTTCATAACAAGGAACCGTTTTAACAATATCTCAATAACACACGCGTTTCAGAGTCATACAGACCACTTTTTGTGAAGCGAAAGAGGCTAATGCTTGGGTAACGTTAGGAGGACCCAAAGTTCTCTAGGTTGTAATTGGTTTCCTTTTCTGCAGAGATTCCCATAGAAACTGATAGAAGAAAGCTGAATATTTTATTGACGACATTGTTCCTACACTACTTTAACCCCAGTCATTAATACCTCAAGGACCTGCAATACATTGTTCCTGAACCTCTCATCTTCATCAACATGTACCTATCATAAAAGTATATACAAAATGTATTGGGATCCACAAAACAAGGATATGGATGTAACAATGGATAGAAGGCTGAGGCAGTTTCAGTGGCAGCAAGCATTTGTGTTGGCTTGACAAACATCAGAGCGAGAGCAGCTAGAAATGGTCACTGGTGCTAAAATGGAGTGGCTAGGGATGTTAAAGGAGTTGTGCGACTGTAAATAACTGCCATGTGGCCGGGAGGGGGCTGCTTAAAAAAATAAAAAAGTTGTTAACAACCCCCCGGTGTCGTGGTCTTCAGGTCATGTACTCGGACCAGCTTCCAGGCAGCTGAGTGGCTGGCCACGCTCACTCGTCCCCATATCCAATGCCTTGTACAGTGCTGGATATGGTAATGTGGGGCGTGGCTGACCAGAAAGGGAGGCTATGGGGAAACCTCATTACAATATAAAATACTGAATGGGCAGTACAAGATCTCTCCAAAGATCTTCCATACCTAGATCAAGTAAGCTCTCTTTGCCTAGAGGATAGGTGGTTCTACCATTGCCTCCTTAGGTCATAGGAGAGGCGGTTCTACATCACCATAGAAGAAGGTATCTCTACACCTAGAGGGAGAGGTGGATCTACCATTGCCATGGACAGGGGGATCTTCCCCACTAAGAGAGAAGGTCTACCATCACCATAGACAGGGGACATCCCTACACCTAGAGGAGAGGAGGTTCTACCATCACCATGGACAGGGGACATCCTCTACACGTGAAGAGGAGGTTTACCATCACCATAGACAGGGGGCATCCTCACACCTAGAGGAGAGGAGGTTTACCATCACATAGACAGAGGCATCCTCTACACCTACAGAGAGGAGGTTTACATCACATAGACAGGGCTCCTCAAGTAGAGATT
Organism: Engystomops pustulosus; assembly: GCA_019512145.1. Lineage (NCBI taxonomy): Eukaryota > Metazoa > Chordata > Amphibia > Anura > Leptodactylidae > Engystomops > Engystomops pustulosus. The sequence continues at coordinate 15,247,447 of CM033645.1, forward strand.
GACACAGGGACTACTGACTCATCCTCTCACATAGGAGAGGCGGTTCTACCATCACCATAGACAGGGGGCATCATCTAAACGAGAGAGAGGCGGTTTTACCATCACCATAGAAGGGGCTTCCTCTACACCTAGAGGAGAGGTAATTCGACCATCACCATAGACAGGGGGCTTCCTCTCAACCTAGAGGAGAGGAGGGGTAGTTCTACATCACCATAGACAGGGGGCATCCTCTACACCTAGGGAAGGGATTCTACATACCCATAGACAGGAGGCATCCTTACACTAGAGGAGAGGAGGTTCTACCATCACTATAGACAGGCGGCATCTGCACCTACAGGAGAGGAGGTTTACCATCACCATAGACAGGGCGCATCTTTACCCTAGAGGAGAAGCAGTTCTACCATCACCATAGACAGGGGCATCCTCTACATCTGTAGGAGAGACGCTCTACAATTACCATAGGACGGGGGCATTCTCTACATAAGAGGAGAGACACCTCTACCATCATCATAGACAGGGGCATCCTCTACACCTAGAGGAGAAGGCTAGTTCTACCATCACCATAGACAGGGGGATCCTCTACACCTAGAGGAGAGAGGTTCTACCATCACCATAGACAGGGGGCCATCCTATACACTAGAGGGAGGCGGTTCTACCATCACCGTAGACAGGGGCTTCCTCACACCGGGAGAGAGGTGGTTTCTTCATCACCATAGACAGGGGGCATCCTCTACACCTAGAGAGAGGCGGTTCTACCATCACCATAGACAGGGGGCATTCTACACCAAGAGGACAAACATCTCTACCATCACACATAGACAGGGGGCATCCTCTACACCTAGAGGAGAGGAGGTTCTACCATCACCATAGACAGGAGGCATCCTCTACACCTAGAGAGAGGAGTTCTACCATCACCATAGACAGGGGGCATCCTCTACACCTAGGGAGAGGAGGGTTCTACCATCACCATAGACAGGGGGCTTCGCTACACCTAGAGGAGAGGCAGTTATACCTCATATAGACGGGGGCATCCTCTACACCTAGAGGAGAGGAGGTTCTACCATCACCATAGACAGGAGGCATCCGCTACACCTAGAGGAGGGCAGTATAATCATCATAGAAGGGGGCATCCTCTACACTAGAGGAGAGGAGGTTCTACCATCACCATAGACAGGGGGCATCCTCTACACCTAGAGGAGAGACGGTTTCTACAATCACCATAGACAGGGGGCTTCCTCTACACCTAGAGTAAGTGTCCCTGGTTTATCCATGCTTATTTTTTATGGTTGATAGTGGTATACAAAGTTTATTATGTTTATTTGTTCTAATGATCTAATGAAGTAAAGTTTGTTTAAATGTTAGTACTCATTTAACCCTATAACATCCTGAAGCAGTTTTCTTTAAACCCTTTCTATGCTCATAGAACAGCACCTTATTATTTTGTGTTTGAGTCGCTTGTATTATTTTCATTTTTATGGTTTTTTTTGCTTATTTTAGTGTGATCCTATATCTTTTGTATATACAAACAATGGAAAACTGAGTGTGCCATAGTGGGGGCTGGGCGCTCACTGCTGCACACATTACTCGTGCGATATTGTTAATCCTATTCACTTCAGTTTGTGGATTTACAGCTGTACATTGAATACGCCAGCGTTATATAAATAACAATAATAATCTATAAAAAAAAAAGCGACATGCAGAAAAGAATAACCCTGCTGACGCTCGGAGTTTTCAATTACATACATGATCACTTCTTATACAAATAATCTAACATTTAACTCAGCAAAATATAAAGTGTGGCTGTTTTCAAGGGCTGATTATAATTATAGGAGTAGGGAAGGGAGGCAACACGAGTGCGTAAAGACACACAATGCCTCTTACTAGTCGTACTAAATAAAAAAGGATTCATGCAAGTTTTTTTTCAATTTGATTTTTCAGTTAATATATTTTATTTTAGTTTTATAGTAAATTCACCAATAGAATCAAGGATTGTAAACTATGCGACCTTACATGATGGTGTTTACCTCCGCTGGTAGGATCTGATCTTCTATTTGCTTGTTATGCCATTATTTTTACAAAAACAGGCTTTAATAATTATGCAAATGAGCCTTAGGGGCTTCGGGCTCCATAGCTGCTAATAGAGCCTGGAGCCCCTCAGGTTCATTTGCATAATGTTTAAAGTTTTTTTTTATAAAAAAAAAAAGGGAATAAGAAGCTAAAAGAAGAGCAGATACTGCAATAGGGGGCAGACAGACACCACTATGTGAGTGCGCTTGGTTTACAATCCTTGATCCTGGTGGTAGATTTCCTTTAAGTATAGGTGCCAGGGTCATGAGCAGCACTTGCCTTCAGTGTTCTGGTAAGAGATCAGCGTTTTATATTGCTGTTAAGAGTTCCCCCTTTGGATATTGGTAAAAACAACAGGACTTCCCCAACTGCTTTGTAGTCCCCTTCCATTATAGGGGTTATCCCACGAAACAAGTTAGACCCTATCCACAGGTGACTGAGACCCCCACATATGACTAGAACACGGAGGGGTCTGAGGGCCAGGCCCCTCTTTGCTCCCCCAGATGAGCGGCGTAGCTGAACGCGTCTCTTTCAGTTCCATAGAGATAAATGAGGCAGTCCAGCTCATCTCGGGGAACCCTGGAGGTACCCTGGACCCCCGTTCTCTTGATCTGTGGAGGTCTCATTACTGAGACCCCCACCGATCAGCAAGTTAGGCTCTAACCTGTGGATAGGGTCTAACTTGTTTAGTGGAAAAAAAAACCTTTATTGGCAATTAATTGATATTGTGTAGTGATAAGTTTTACAATTTTCCAATATACTTTCTGTACCAATTCCTCAAATCTAGATTTTTGCTTGCTGTTATTCTACAGGAAGCTCATTATTTACTTCCTGTGGATAACAACCGTCCCTGGTCATGTGATGTCACACATGTGCACGGCTTATTATATGCCTGGTCCTGTGATGTCACACAGGTGCACGGCTCGTTTCACAGGTCCTGTGAGTTACACAGGTGCACTGCTCATTATATCCCTGGTCATGTGATGTCACACAGGTGCACAGATCATTATATCCCTGATCATGTGATGTCGCACAGGTGCACGGCTCATTATATCCCTGGTTATGTGATGTCACACAGGTGCACGGCCCGTTATATCCCTGGTCATGTGATGTCACACAGGTGCACGGATCATTATATCCCTGGTTATGTGATGTTTCACAGGTACACGACCCGTTATATCCCTGGTCATGTGATGTCACACAGGTGCACGGATCATTATATCCCTAGTTATGTGATGTCATACAGGTGCTCGACACGTTAAATCCCTGGTCCTGTGATGTCACTCAGGTGCATAGTTCGTTATATCCCTGTCTGTGATGTCACACAGGTGCATAGACGTTATATCCCTGGTCATGTGATGTCACACAGGTGCAAACGCGTTTTGACTTACTGCGTATTAATCATGATCTCCATCCAAATACACTTACGTACATAAACTATATAGGAAACTTTTTTGTTTTTTCAATGAACTCAGAAGTTACACATTATATAGAAGCATTGAGATATGTGCAATAAGATACATACTGCTTGCAAAGGTAGAACTGCCTCTCCTCTAGGTGTAGAGGATGCTCCTGTCTATGGTGATGTAGAGCCCCCTCTCTCTAGGTGTAGAGGATGCCCTGTCAGGTGATGGTAGAACTGCCTCTCCTCTAGGTGTAGAGGATGCCCTGTCCATGGTGGATGGTAGAAAACTCCTCTCTCTAGGTGTAGAGGATGCCCCTGTCTATGGTGATGGTAGAACCATCTCTCCTCTAGGTTGTAGAGGATGCCCCCTGTCTATGGTAATGGCAGAACCACCTCTCCTCTAGGTGTAGAGGATGCCCCTGTCTATGGTGATGATAGAACCCTCTCCCTAGGTGTAGAGGATGCCCCTGTCTATGGTGATGGTAGAACCTCTCTCCCTCTAGGTGTAGAGGATGCTCCCTGTCTATGGTGATGGTAGAACCTCCTCTCCTCTAGGTGTAGAGGATGCCCCTGTCTATGGTGATGGTAGAGCCCCCTCTCCTCTAGGTGTAGAGGATGCTCCCTGTCTATGGTGATGGTAGAACCGCCTTTCCTTTAGGCGTAGAGGATCCCCCTGTCTATGGTGATGGTAGAACCTCCTCTCCTCTAGGTGTAGAGGATGCCCCCTGTCTATGGTGATGGTAGAACCGCCTTTCCTTTAGGCGTAGAGGATCCCCCTGTCTATGGTGATGGTAGAACCTCTCTCCTCTAGGTGTAGAGGATGCCCCCTGTCTATGGTGATGGTGAGAACCGCCTTTCCTTTAGGCGTAGAGGACCTGTCTATGGGTGATGGTAGAAGCCTTTCCTTTAGGTGTAGAGGATGCTCCCTGTCTATGGTGATGGTAGAACCGCCTTTCCTTTAGGTGTAGAGGATGCCCCCTGTCTATGGTGATGGTAGAACCACCTCTCCTCTGGGTGTAGAGGATGCCCCCTCTCTATGGTGATGGTAGAATTTCCTCTCCTCTAGTTGTAGAGGATGCCCCCTGTCTATGGTGATGGTAGAACCTCATCTCTTCTAGGTGTAGAGGATGCCCCTGTCTATGGTGAGGGTAGAACCTCCTCTTCTCTAGGTGTAGAGGATGCCCCTGTCTATGGTGATGGTAGAATTTCCTCTCCTCTAGGTGTAGAGGATGCCTCCTGTCTATGGTGATGGTAGAATTTCCTCTCCTCTAGGTGTAGAGGATGCCCCCTGTCTATGGTGATGGTAGAACCGCCTCTCCTCTAGGCGTAGAAGATCCCCCTGTCTATGGTGATGGTAGAACCTCCTCTCCTCTAGGTGTAGAGGATGCCCCCTGTCTATGGTGATGGTAGAACCGCCTCTCCTCTAGGTGTAGAGGACGCCCCCTGTCTATGGTGATGGTAGAATATCCTCTCCTCTAGGTGTAGAGGATACCCCGTCTATGGTGATGGTCGAACCGCCTCTCCTCTAGGTGTAGAGGATGCCCCTGTCTATGGTGACGGTACAACTGCCTCTCCTCTAGGTGTAGAGGATGCCTCCTGTCTATGGTGATGGTAGGCACCTCTCCTCTAGGTGTTAGAGTATGTATACAATAACCGCCACGGATCTACTTAGTAGGAGTAGATCAATGATGGTAGGTAGCCTTCAAACGTCATCAGCCATTTCTTTGCCCATTCACAAAGCTTCCACTAATCCCTCGTAATATTATACCATCCACCTTGTATTAAATATTTTACAGAGCTTAGTATCATCTGCAAATATTGAAACATCTATGTGTATTTCCTTATATCCTTATTATTAAAATTCTTTAAATAAAAGGCCCCAATACTGACCCCTCTGGTACCACACTGGTAAACTTCAACCAAATCTGACAATGTACCCACTAATGATGGCTTAGTGTTAGGAACAGAAGCTCAACTGGTAACCCAATTTGAATACTTTAAGTATATGTTATACAAGAAGCTTGGATCGGGATTGGAACATTGAGTAACCATGTTTGTAGTAAACCTGGGCACAAAGAACACGACCGTATGGGGCACAAATTTGTTGTCATACCATGGCCACCATTGAGATCTATGGCACCTGGTCACGGTGCAATGAGCGCTGTGACCAAGTCAGTCAGCCGCTCGCATCTGTGGAGAGGGGAAGGGTGAGGAGCACTCATCCCCTCTATCTCCTGCACCCAGCCGTATGATACACGAGGAATCGCTAGCAGGCATACAGTCGCGTGCATGGGACCTTATTCTGTAAAAAAAAATCCCAAACACACATCCCAAAAAAAAGTAAAAAGACATGTTTGCAAGGTCCTAGGCAACATTTGCATCTCGTTTTATGGGTATGTTAGCGTATAATCTAAAAGCTCATATATGTCATTTATTGGCATACATTACAATGTATATGCTCAGCGGGGCCATAATATCGTATGGGGCGGATGCAACACTACTGCATCCACCTCCAGCCTTGGCTGAGCGTACACTCTGAAGAACCACAGTGATATATTCTGTTCATATAAGGACAGTTATGTCACTTGGAGAGACCCTTTACTGGGCCTATCAGTGTCTGATACTGTGTTCCACATCTCCTTCTGATTTCAGGTGGCAAGGGTTGTACTGGATGACTTATCCCACTGTATGTCTATACAGAGGACAGTCCTAGCCCAGTGTTGTAAGGAAACATTGGAATGTGAGTGCCTTACAATAAGGTATGTGAATGTAGTCTCAGTATGTATTCTAGAGCCAATAACAATATATAGTCGAGCAGCACATGGAGGCTTGTCCTGGAAAGCCTTATAGCCATGTAGAGCTCTGTATATACTCCATGCACAAGGCGCATATCCAAGGTAGGTAGCAAGGAACGAAGTGGATGGAAGTTAAGAGTACTTATGGCAGCGATGCAACAGATGAGCTATATCCGACTCAAAAAACAAAACGCATATAACTTTTTTCCCTTATGTTTTTAAGTAAGACGTTGACCAACTTTTACAAGGTCAACTACTGTATCTCACTATAACACGATACTCATGAGATCCATAAGGAAATGTGAGAAGACTAACAAAGCTAAAACCTCCAAAACACGTCTATCATCAACTCAAATGACTCAAAGTAAAAATCATCGATAATAACCACTTATAAATATTTACCAGATCTTTAATGAGGGACAGCGCTTCCAAGAGATAAAGGCGCCACCACCATACATCCATGGCTCCTTGCCCAACGTCCCAGCTGTCCAGATGTCCACTGACAATCACAACCTACAATGAGGAGTAAATATGTCACAATATTGTACAATCAAATCTTTATTAATAATTCTATTCATGGAGACCCCATCTGTTCACATGTAGCAGGAGCCGCGCACACGTGAATGTAATGGACGCACGCTGTCGTTATCTTTGGAGACCTAATATGTTCTACAAGATTCCTGGCAGTGAAATGTGTGGGCTGTTTCATAACGGGATGACATGTTCATTCTGGAATGGGAACAGATATAGCGAGAGCCGGAAACTTGGTGTCTCCACGTGGGGTGTAATTCCTAATAGGGCTGTGAAAGCCATTTGGACGCTAAATTTCGACGAGGAGCTTCATAAGGTCATGAAATATCCTTCTTACCAGAAAAAAAAACTGACCTATTTTTGGAGTGCTGCTATATATTGTTAAGCTCTTAGGTAGTAGATTTCTTTTTATTTATTGCAGAGAACAATTGACTCAATATAACTGCTACAGGGGAGGTTCCCGGAAATTAGTTTATGTTTAGTTTTTTTTCCTAGACAAGAGGGGCAGGGGAGACAATAGAAATATGCACAACTTTAAAAAATGGGTGTCCTACCTACAAGCAGGATGTTGTAGAGCAGGAGGAGCTGAGCAGATTGTACATAGTGTCCTATCTGCAGGCAGCATGTTATAGAGCAGGAGGAGCTGAGCAGATGTACATAGGTGCATCTTGCAGGCGAATAAGGTTATAGAGCATGAGGGGCTAAGCAGATTGTACATAGTGTCCTATCTCAGGCAGAAGGTTATAGAGCAGGAGGAGCTGAGCAGTTGTACATATGTTCCTATCTGCAGGTAACATGTAATAGAGCAGGAGGAGCTGAGCAGATGGTGTTAGTCTGAGGCAGGTGTGTATATAGCAGGAGAGACTAAGCGCACATAATGTCCTATCTGCAGGTGGCATATTATGAGAGGGAGGAGCTAAGAGGTTGTACATAGTGCCCTTACTTTATCAGACATGTTGTAGAGTAGGAGGAGTTGAGCAGATTGTATATAGTGTCATTTCTGTAGGCAGCATGTTATAGATCAACAGGAGCTGTGCAAGAATGTACACAGCGACTTATCTGCAGACAGCGTGTTATAGAGCAGGAGGAGCTAAGCAGACGTTACATAGTGTCCTATCTGCAGAAAGCCATATTATAAAGTGGGAGTAGCTGACAGATTGTACATCGTGTCCTATCTGCAGACAGCATGTTAAGAGCAGGGGGAGCTGAGAAGATAGTACATAATGTCCTATCTGCAATCAACATGTTAGAGCAGGAGGAGCTGAATATATGGTACATTGTGTCCATCTGCAGGTAGCATGTTATAGAGCAGACATAGTTGAGTAGATGACATAGGGTCCTCCTATCTTCAGGCAGCATGTTACAGAGCAGGGGAGTTGAGTGGATTACACATGTGTCCTATCTGCAGGCATTTTATAAAGCAGTATGAGATAAGCTGACTGATGTAATACATACACTCACCGGCCACTTTATAGTACACCATGCTAGTAACGGGTTGGACCCCCTTGCCTTCAGAACTGCCTCAATTTCTCGTGGCATAGATTCAACAAGGTGCTGGAAGCTCCTCAGAGATTTTGGTCCATATTGACATGATGGCATCACACAGTTGCCGCAGATTTGTCGGCTGACCATCCATGATGCGAATCTCCCGTTCCACCACCATCCCAAAGATGCTCTATGGTGAGATCTGGTGACTGTGGAGGCATTTGAGGTCCAGTGACCTCATGTCATGTTCAAGAAACAGTCTGAGATGATTCCAGCCTTTATGACATGGCGCATTATCCTGCTGAAAGTAGCCATCAGATGTTACAGGTACATGTGCTCATAAAGGGATGGACATGGTCAGCAACATACTCAGGTAGGCTGTGGCGTGCAACGATGCCAATTGGTACCAAAGGGGCCCAAGAAAAATTCCCACACACCATGACAACCACCACCACCAGCTGAAACCGTTGATACAAGGCGGATGGATCCATGCTTTCATGTTGTTGACGCCAAATTCCTACCTACCATCCGAAGTCGCAGCGAGAATCGAGATCATACAGACCAGCAACGTGTTTTTCCAATCTTCTACTGTCCAATTTCGATGAGCTTGTGCAAATTGTAGCTCAGTTTCCTGTTTCTTAGCTGAAAGGAGTGGCACCGGTGTGGTCTTCTGGCTGCTGTAGCCCATCTGCCTCAAAGTTCGACGTACTGTGCGTTCAGAGATGCTCTTCTGCCCCACCTTGGTTGTAACGGGTGGCGATTTGAGTCAAAGTTGCCTTTCTATCCGCTTGAACTGTTCCTGCCCATTCTCCTCTGACCTCTGGCATCAAAGGCATTTCCGCCACAGAACTGCCGCTCACTGGATGTTTTTTTCTTTTTCGGACCATTCTCTGTAACACTAGAGATGGTTGTGCGTGAAAAATCCCAGTTAGATCACAGTTTCTGAATACTCAGACCAGCCCTTCTGGCACAACAACCATGCCACGTTCAAGGCACTCACATCACCTTTCTCTCCCATACTGATGCTCGTTTGAACTGCAGGAGATTGTCGTGACCATGTCTAATGCCTAAATGCACTGAGTTGCTCGCCAATGTGATTGGCTATTAGAAATTAAGTGTTAACAACAGTTGACAGGTGTACCTAATAAAGTGGGCGGATGAGTTTGTTGGGGCGGTTGAGTGTACGTTATTAGGCAAAAGATTAAGTGTAACTGTATTTCGTACATCTTGTGTTCCTGTAAAATAAGACCTATCCCAAAAATAATTTCTAGCATAATTTTGCAAAGTGTTCAGGGTAAGGTTGATATGTAAGCCTGTTGCAGGATACATACATTAAACCGCTATATATTCTGAACCATGGCACCTAGAAACAGTCATGTGGTGCATTTTAAAGAGGAGAATCTCCTTTTCAATTATTGACTGGATTTACAGGTGCATAAACTAGCATATTCACAGTTTAGGTGTGAGTGTGATTTTTTTTTTTATACAGCTCCCACTGCAACTTTAGCTTGGATACCTCTATGTCTATGGCACCTAGAAACACATCCTTATGCAATATTAAAGGTGCTGTTCGTCCTGCCGTAAGTGAAGGCAGCATGAAAAGAGAGGAGGGTGAGCAGGAAGAAGGAGCTGACAGGACAAGATGGATTATGCAAGGAAAGTAATAGATTTCACAGAATTTTACAATGGATTCAGAGTTTGTAGAGCTAAGATGTTGTTCCAGAAGATAGGGTTATATTCTTTTGCCAGTTTTTGGGGGAATAAATGAGGATTTTGTTCATTTAGAAAAATTAAAAAATTAGACATACCTAAAAATAACCCGTAACCAATTTATAATTTGAGAGAAACTAGTAAATATCTCTCTCCTTCTATGGTGGGGAGGAAATCTTAGCTGTGATTGGCAGCCATTGCTATCATACAGTATACAGTTATGCTATATACAAAATAGTACATGGCTCATAGAGGAGTTTATTGCTATTCTAGATTGAGCAGTGCAGGCCTCAGCGCATCTCTTAGGACAACATTATCTTCTGGAAACTCTTCTAACAAAAACTTATTTTTTCCCAAACAAAGCCAAGTCATTCACATAACACCAAGCATGGGGGTGGGGGGGATCTGGTCCCCCTTAGAGCTATGCACATCTAGTATAGGAATGAAGCCGTTCTACGCACTGACGTCATCCATGTCAACACTGGTCCGACTGTTCCGATGTATGATCTGCATCACCATCCCGCTCATAACGGAACCTTAGTCCTGACTGTGTTGCCTCTTTGTATCATTTAGCAGATGGTTACCCTGGCCCCCGTCCATAGCTGGAAGCGTCCGTGTCTCCGAGTGCCAAATAAAAGGCCCGTTTTGACACAAATGAGCGTTAAAGTTTGTTCTGCCACAGTATATTTCCTGCCTAATAGATTCTTTACGCAAAGGCAAGCTAATATTGGTTTTCCATAAGATCTGAGTTTAAACCAAGAGGAAACCATGATGTACATTTAGGAATTGCCATTTATTACGTAGAGATCTTGTTATGAGGATAACCTGTGTCCTAGTTCAGGATTATGTTGAGGGCAGGCACCTGAACAGACATGGGGGAGATTTAGTAGGCCTGTAGCGATCTGGCGGAGAAGGCACTAACTCTCCCCATCCACCTGTTTAGTGAGTTTTACAACCTGCGTGCCATTTTTGGTGTGATGGGACAGAGAATGTGACACCCCCCCCGCATCTAACATAGTATCTGCAGGAAAAGCCGCAGAGACATAGTTAAAATCTATGCCAGTCAGTCGGGGTTTAAACCTGTGAAGATGCCCAGACCTGCTAAGACGTGATGGCGAATCTTCAGAAACCGATCACCCAAACCCATTTATTTTTATTGCAAAGTGCCAATTTAAGCAATAGTTTATTGTTTCCCGTTCTGTCACAGCCTTCAATGTGTTTAGCGTCCTAAGACACCAATACAGTAGTAAGTTGGTATATAGATGGAGCTTCGCTCTGGCAGTGATGGCTAACCTATGGCACTGGTGCCAGAGGTGGCACTCAGGCCATCACCAGAGATGACTCCAGGTATTTTCCTGCGTCCCAGACACCCAGGACTTGCTGTGCACAGAGCTATTTTACCCTTAACGACTTGCCTTTTTAGTTTTTCACTCCATTTTTCACTTACCAATTCAAAAATCTATAACTTTTTTAGTTTCCAATAAGAGCTGTGTGATGGCTTATTTTCTGCGTAACAAATTGATTCATAGTGACGGTATTTAACCCCTTAACGACTTGGCCTTTTTTAGTTTTTTCACTTCCATTTTTTCACTTCCCCACCTTCAAAATCTATACTTTTTTAGTTTTCCACATAAAGAGCTCTGTGATGGCTTATTTTCTGCGTCACAAATTGCACTTCGTATGACGGTATTTAATATTCCATGGCGCGTACTGGGAAGCGGGAAAAAAATTCCAAATGCGTGAAAAGGTGAAAAAACACATTTGCGACGTTTTCTTGTGGGCTTGGATTTTACAGCTTTCACTGTGTACCCCAATGACAGTATACTTATTCTTTGGGTTGCTACGATCACAGGGATACCACATTTGTACAGGTTTATAATGTTTTTCATACATTAAAAAAATTAAAACCTCCTGTACAAAATATATTTTTTTTTATTTTGCCATCTTGGGGCCAATAACTTTTTCATACTTTGGTGTACGAAGCTTGGTGTAACGTCATTTTTTTTGTGAATTTTGGGTGGCGTTTTCCTACTATAATTTTTGGGACTTTTGATCACTTTTATAAATTTTTTTATATTTTTCAAAATGGCAAAAAATGGCCATTTTCCGACTTTTGGACGAATTTTCCGTACGGGGTTAAACGTAGTGAAAAAACATATCATATTTTGATAGATCGGCATTTCGGACGCGGCGATACCTGATGTTTTATGTATTTTACTGTTTATTTATTTTTATATCAGTTCTAGGGAAAGGGGGGTGATTTGAATTTTTAGGTTTTTTTTTATAATTTTTTTTTTAAACTTTTTTATTTTTACTTTTACTAGTTTTCCAGGACTCCCAGGGTACTACTAACGCCTAGGTAGTCTGATCGATCCTATCATATACTGCCATACTACAGTATGGCAGTATATTTGGTTTTATCACCATGCATACAATGTGCAATTAAGACACATGTAATGCATGGGTTTTTTAAAATGAAAGTAGCCTAGGGTATCGAACACAACGAGGTTACAATGTGGCGACGGATCGCCGCTCCCGTGGGGGGGGTGGGGGACGTCAATCGCGGGAGCAGCGTCCACGACAGAGGCGGCGCCCATGCGGCGCATCTCTTGAAGCCGCCGGCAATTGCCGGGGCTCAAAGCCACGATCGCGGGTGTTACCGGTAAGCTTGCTGCAACTAGCAGCAAAGACTTACGGCTATGGAGCGGGCTCGGCCCGTGGGAAGGGGTTCCAAGTTGAAGCTCTACCTGGGCTACTGGAGATTTCGCTGCATGTGCATGTCACAAGGATAAAAAAACGTCAAACATCAGCGCGTTTTGACTCTACTGCGTATTAATCATGATCTCCATCAAATACACTTACGTACACAAACTTATATAGGACACTTTTTTGTTTTTTCAATGAACCTAGAAGTTACACATTATATAGAAGCATTGAGATATGTGCAATAAGATACATACTGCTTGCAACTAGGTAGAACTGCCTCTCCTCTAGGTGTAGAGGATGCTCCCTGTCTATGGTGATGGTAGAGCCCCCTCTCCTCTAGGTGTAGAGGATGCCCCTGTCTATGGTGATGGTAGAACTGCCTCTCCTCTAGGTGTAGAGGATGCCCCTGTCCATGGTGATGGTAGAACCTCCTCTCCTCTAGGTGTAGAGGATGCTCCCTGTCTATGGTGATGGTAGAACCATCTCTCCTCTAGGTGTAGAGGATGCCCCCTGTCTATGGTAATGGCAGAACCACCTCTCCTCTAGGTGTAGAGTTGATTATCAGGTACAGGTTTATCTGCACTTTCATTTAGCTTATGAACGTTCACTAGTTTATCGACCCATAGAAGAAGAGATGATCAGATCAGAGATATAGGATTCATGAGATGCATTTTAACACAATACATTTTCAGTCTGCTATATAGCTCACTCCTTCTCCCTTGGATAAAGACTTTGGGGCACATTTACTAAGATTAGTGCAAACTGCACTAAAAGTGTGTTTGCCTATGTATAAGGCAGGGTCCGCCATAAAGTGTTGCGTACGCAAGAAATGTGTCTCAGACACTTCTTAAATGCCAATGCAAGACAGAAAACTGGTACAGCACCTTAGTAAGTGGGCCTTATCTTTCTGTAGCTTGGGCTTTACTCTCCTCATGCTGTGCTGATGTTTGCCAGCAGGAAGTCAGTGTCTATGTGTGTGTGAGCTCCTCCTGCAACGCAGGGGTGGGGTTAGAGGCAGAGAGCAGCTCAGTTCCGCATCGAAAAGAAACAATGGGCTTATTTACTAAGGGTCCCGTGGCCGCATTTTTGTCGGGTTTCCTGACTTTTTGGGGATTGCGCCGGATTTGTCGCACGAGATAGTTTTTGTGTCACAATCACGCCGGCTTTCACACAACACAATTGGGGGGGTGGGCGACGGACGACCGAGGATTGGGGACTACAGCAGGATTTAACAATTGTGTTGCAAGACATGCACTCACATACACCGGGAAGAAAAGGTGAACTCCGGCGGACCTGAGCGGGGAAGCGACACATGCAGGATTTCGGGTGCCCAATTTTGTTGAATCACAGTAGACTTGATTCTCGTCGGACAACGCACCTCGGGGATCGCGCAGGGATAGGGTAAGTAAATGTGCCCCAATATGTCCTCTCTACCCTAAGTCAGAAGATTAAGAGTCAGAATGTGTCAAAATGTGTACACCAGGACTGATAGAGACAGGTTTGACTTACATCGGTGAATTCTGTATTTTTTGTTAATAAGATAGAATTAGAGAATGTGTATTTTTTCTTTTCCTGAGTACATTGAAGAATCTTGTCTTAGTGGGAAGACCCCTTTAACATGAAGGTTATCGGAGAGGAGGGAGAAGGGGGAGCCTGCTTCTGCTATGCCTCACTAAGTACTTTGACTATACTAGATACAATAATAGAATGCTGTATCACAGTTCACTTTAACCTTTGAGGACCACATAATTTATATTTTTCACTCCGGCATTAAATGTATATTTTTCTATTACAAGAGCTGAATGAGGGCTTATTTTTCGCCTAACAATTGTCCTTCCCAGTGACAATCCCATACCAGTTACGGGTAAAAAATTTCAATGCAATAAAATTGTAGAATTTCTCGTAGAAACAGTTTTTACAGCTTTCACTGTATGCAACAAATTACATGCCTTCTTTATTCCATGGGTCAGTGCGACCACAGGATACCAATTTGTTAAGGTTTTTACTATGTTTTAATAGATTTTTAAAATTAAAGCCTTTTGTCGAAAAAACAACCCTAAATCTTCATTGTGCCCTATTCTGACACCAATAACTTTTTATACTTTGAGGTATGGAGCAGTGTAAGTGTCATTTTTTTGTGGACATGTGAGTTTCATTGCTGCCATTTTGGGACTGTACGACCTTTTGATCACTGTGTATCACATTTTTTGTGTGTTTGCGAAATTACATAAAAGTGGCGTTTTGGACGTTTGGGGTCCTTCACCTTGCAGGGATTAACCGTTTTTATATTTTGATCAATCAGGACTTTTGGGACGCGCAATACCCAACATGCTTATGCTTTTATTGTTTATATTTATAAAATTGTAGGGAAAGGGGTGAATTTGAATTTTATGTTTTCCTATTTTTTTTTTTTTCTTTTTTTTTAAAGGGTATTGCAGTATAGGAGACATATTTCCAGAGAAACACTGGGGTCATTTACTACGAGCCCCAATTCGCGGTTTCCCCACTGTGTACACGAATCATTTACGATTTGGCGACGATTTTCCCTGAATTGCCCCAGGATTTGGCGCACGCGATCGGATTGTGGCGCATTGGCGCTGGCATGCACGCGACGAAAATCGGGGGCGTGGCCAAATGAAAACCCGATGATTCGGAAAAACCGCCGCAATTAAGAAAAGAAAATTGTTTTGCAAAAATGCACTTACCTTCACTCAGCCCGGGTCGGTGTACTCCAGTGCGTTCCGATGCTCTTCAGCGCAGCAGCGACATCTGGTGGACGCGGAGGAACTACCTTAGTGAATCCCGGTCGGACCCGATCCACCGCAGAGAACACGCCGCTGGATCGCGAATGGGCCGGGTAAGTAAATCTGCCCCATTTGTTATAGGTCCTGCCCATAACAGGGTCCTGGAGCCATACAGTCTCCAGGCTGTAATGAGAACAGATCGTTACTTCTCCGCCGTCATGTCCAAGATGGCCACACCCACACTATTACTATGAAAAATTAATTTATGGTTAGAGGTACTGTTAAAATAATAAACTGCTTATACTCGCCTCTCTCTGTGCTCTGGTCAGCTGCACGCACTTCCTGCTACAGAAGAGTTTCGGCTGTAGCAGGATGTGCGGCTTGGTTTGTGACATCACCACCAGTTCTGGCATTGATGGGCAGCGCGTAGCTGAACGCAGCGCCAGAGGGGGTAAGTATAGATTTTATTATTTTTACAGCCCCACCACATATATACCGTATTTTCGGGCTATAAGATGCTTCTTACTATAGGACGCACCCAGATTTAGGCTTCCAAAAAAGAAAAATATATTTTACACCATTAAATATTTCCTGTTGGTCGCACTAAAGCACAGCACCACAGATATACATTTACACACTCACCCTGCATCATCCTCCACATACACACTCAACTCTGCATCACGTAACACACTCAACTCTGCATCACCTATACACACTCACTCTGCATCACCTATCCACCACTCTCACACCTACACACTCATCTGCATCACCTATACACAATCAACTCTGCATCACCTATACCCACTCAACTCTGCCTCCTTCACACTCACACAGAACCACCACACACATATACCCACCACAGATACTTCCCCCATTCCCCTTCTTCTTACCCGTCCCGTGCAGCATGGCAGTATGAGACCTGTGGTGATGTAAGATCATGTGATCAGTCACATGATTCTGACATCACCGCAGGTCCGGACTTGTAGGACATCGGGGAGAGGTGCAGCTCTACATCAGGGCATCACCCGATCTCCATTACAGTGCGTCTTATAGTCCGAAAATACGTATATTTTTTTCTTTTTCCCAGATGACCCCATTAATAAGAACATTAAATATTTTCTTAAAATCACTTACGCAATTTAATTATCCAATGTGTTTTTTTACTTATGTTGGTGATGTGATTTATTTTTTATGGAAAAAAAAACGAAAACGAGTCAGAAAAAGAGATGACATAATGTTTTTGGATAACGATTAACCTAAATACATGAGATATTTTGTTTTCCACATAAAGTGCAATGCATCTGTGCTGTAAAAGCGCAAAAAAAAAATGTAAAAAAAAATTGAGTATCAGTAAGAGAGATGAGGGCCACTTACTAGGGATAACACAGGAATGACAGTTTCTATTAGGATGAGCACGAGAGATGAACAGAGAGCACCTTTGTGAAGATGGCTGGTTGGCTGATTGATCGTCTGACTGACGTACCACCCGTCCACTCTGTAATAGAGCATCAAGCGGTATGACAGCAATAACCAACAGCGGGCAACTGCGGCAGACGTAACATCTTGATGTATAGTACTAAAGAAAGCCTCTTCATGATGTGACACCTGGTCAAAAAGCGGAAAGACAGTGAATGGATCAGGTTCAGAATCAATGAGGAGGAATGAGATTTTCCTCAGGAGGTGTCTGAGAAGAAGGTGACACATATCTAAAAGTCTACTAAAGGTTAAGGCCGTGAAACAAGAATATATTGTTTAATACACAATTCATGTAGATACGGGACAGAGATTCTGTCAGAGGGGTTTTAATATCTAAGGCCTTTCTCTTACCGAGAAAAGGTGAATATTGGTAGCGTCTACGATCACACAGAATATTGTTGTATACTACTATACTAGTATGTGTACCGATTATGTCTCCATAGGAGAGCGGCCAATAGTACACAAACTAATTGAATAACAAAAAATAACAATCTTTATTAATCTTGGTTAGAACATAGACAACAACGTTAAAAAGAGTTAATTGCAGCAGTGATGGGGTACACAGATAAAAAGGAACTGTATCCGGGAATTCACGACATAAAAGTACACGTGTATATAGATGAACAGATCATATTTCTGACCTGGAAGAAATATCTTATTAGAATATATAAAATCAAGTGCTTACCCATGTGGATAATAAAGCCTAACGTCTTAAGAAAAAAAAAATCTAAACAATAGTCAGAAAGAAAGCAAACAGATAAATGCAAATGTAAAGGCCTACACAGATCGATGGAGGTCCCCACAACTATCCCTATTACCCAACACTCAGTAGATGTAACTGGAAAATCCGAAACCCTCAAGAGCAGAGGCCTCGTAGAAGAATAGGATGGAGAAGAATGAAAAGCGCATAATGTGACGTGGAATGCATTGACCAGGACATAGATGGAAGGACTGACAATCAACATTGGGTAATAGCCTTTTCTCATTTGCCGACACTGGACTCGGGACCAAGGGGAAGAGAGACCCTACACAAACTCCATGAAGTCTATCTCTCAGAGCAGTACCAAACCAGGGTTATGAGTTATTTTAAAAATCTGTTCTAATTTAGAGAGGTATCTATGTTGTATTAAAAAAAAACAACAGCCTAAAGTGCCATTCCAGTTTCCTGCACAAATTGTACAGTAAATCTTTCCAGGTGGTATACGACTCCAGAACTTCTGTATCACCTCATTCTTAGATAAAATAAATATTGGAAATGGGGAACAGCTGTAGGTCACCTGTCCTACGTGTGCAAATGGTTGAAGCCACCAGTGAACAACTACATAAAGTACTGAAGTACTAGTCCCAGAGCTGCTGGTGGGATGGCATGGATACACAGGGTCATAGAGCTGCTGTGGGATGGCATGGATACACAGGGTCATAACTGCTGGTGGGATGGCATGATACACAGGGTCATAAAGCTGCTGGGGGGATGGCATGGATACACAAGCGTAGAGCGGGGATGGCATGGATACGAGTCAGGGACATAGGTGGATACACGGGTCATGAGCTGCTGGTGGGATGGCATGGATACACAGAGTCATAAGCTGCTGGTGGGATGGCATGGATACACCGAGCCTAGAGATGCGGTGGGATGGCATGGATACACAGGTCATAGGCTGCTGGTTGGATGGCATGGATACACAGAGTCATAAAGCTGCTGGTGGCATGGCATGGATACACAGAGTCATAGAGCTGATGGTGGATGGCAGGATCACAGAGTCATAAAGCTGCTGGTGGCATGGCATGGATACACAGTCAAGAGCTGATGGTGGGATGGCATGGATACACAGAGTCATAGAGCTGATGGTGGGATGGCATGGATATAAGGCGCATTCACATGTTCTATATGCATATTCAACACATCACAACAGCTCAGAAAAGAGATTTACGGTACCTAATTAGATTGGTGTCAACATTGCATTTACAAAGGCATGTTTTAAGGCAAACAATACGCAACGTGTGAACACCCCTCAAGGTATATGATCTGCCTGAGCGCAGCCTTATGCAGCCCCAGGATACTGCCTACAGCCACTGACTGGCCAGACCGACATCAATCATCCCAACATTAACTGCCCTGACTCAATTAGGAACCACAGGCTTTCCAAGATACTTAAATGAAAGCTGGGTGTGTCTCACAAACCTGCCAGCAGAGGGTCATGAACTACTGCACATGGAATCCTGAAAACCTGAAATTATTTCTGTTGCCTGACAGTGATTCAACGAAGCCGAAGGAGTACAAACCGGGTACAAGCGCAGTGAAGCCGGGGTGTAGTACAGCAGCTTCATTGCATCAGTGCGCATGTGCAGCAAACTCCAGGCCGCGGTAAGAGTATAAGTTGTTTTTCTTTTTTCACAGAGGGAAAAAACTAACTTGGGGCACTAAATTTACTAATCTATCGACCTGTGGGTGCTTTGTGTTCAAATTACCCTGAAGGTTCCTTTAAATGAGCAGTGCAAGTGTGTGTCTAAGACCAACACGTACATTGACTAGTCGAGAAAGCTGGTGGCCATTTTACAGATATAGAAGCAGATTTGAAATGAAAGGATTATGTGGGGGTGGGGACATCAGGTTTTTAACCTACAAATGGATTTATTGTGAACCTGAAGATTGCTTTAAGCCAAAAAGTGGGCGCCAACAATGGGGGTGCTCATAAGGGTGCTCGGTGAGGTCCATCTCTGACTTCACGTTGAGCCTTTCGCTTGCCTTAAGTTTTACTTCTCGTCTTTTTGTGTTTTATTTATTTTATGATGTAGTCTGGTTTCAGTCACAATAAAGGGGCGAGGCGGACACAGGGACAACAGACAATTCTCTAAAACAATAAGTAATGGAAACAGTCAGCGAGTGTCTGTAAGTGATCACTATGTGTCGTGTGACTGGAGAAGTCTCCATCTCGTAGGTCACAGTGGAAGGTCTAACACACAAGGTATCTGCCATCCTGCGAGCTTAGAAATAACACAATCTATGTTATCTTAACTCTTTAGCCGAAGGAAGGTATTTGGAATTATTTGCACATCTTTGATGTTGAAAAGCCGACTGCTAGCAAAATATTTATGGATTATATATAGAGGAGAGTGAAAAAGTCACTAAATAGAAGCACTCTCCGTGTTCAAAGACACCCAGGGGCATTTCTTTTGGAAAGAAGATGAAACGTCGTCTATAACTCACGCTCGATACAATGGATGGCGATATTATATAAGAGAACTTGTAAATGATCTTCTTCCTTAAAGGGAATCTACCAGCTCCACATCACCATACGAGTAATAACAACGACGTGTAACAGAACTTTCCATTTCCCCAGTTTTTTAGAGAAAATTGAATTTCTAAATTTATTGGAATTACATTGGAGATCAAAATTAGAGAACTGTGTATATCATGTGATTCTCCATTGATGAACATTTGATGGATTTTTGTAAGGGGTCACTATGCCACTAGAACAGCGTTTTAAGAAACATAAAACCTTTATTTTGCATAAAATGTGATACTGGACAATTAGAGAACAGCAATGACTGTAACATAGAGAAAGATTATAATGACATTTTCTGAATGTTACACCAGTAACCAGTAGAGAGTGCACAGCCTAGCTACACTTCAGCCCCGGCCACAGGACATCACTAGACCCCACACACGGCTCTGCTGGTTTCTGATCCCTCTTCTTCCATGCTCTTCCACAGTTTCTGTGACTCTTGTGGGTTTTTTGGCCATAACTTTGCCACCAAGGATTTTCCAGAGCTTTGCGATTTAGGGTTAGATCAGGACTAAATGGGATGGCCATTTAATTGTTTCCAAATTTTCTGTTTCATGGAAGTACTGTGTTTATGTGTGACAGGGGGCATTGTCCTGCATGAAAATTGCTGGCTGATTGAGCGAAGAGTGGAAAGAAGGCCACTTTTTGTTGAAGGAATTACATTCACTCTTCCATTTAGCTGGACGAGAGGTCAAACTCGCTGCAGAAAAACATTCCCCAAACCATGCCCGATCTATCAAAATATATTAATGGTTTTTCACTGCGTTTAACCCCTAACGGAAAATAGGGTCCCAAAGTCGAAAATGGCATTTTTTGCCATTTTGAAAAATATAAAAAAATTAATAAAAAGTGATCAAAAGGTCGCACAGTCCCAAAAATTATAGTAATGAAAACGCCATCAAAATTCGCAAAAAATTACACCACCCACAGCTCCGTACACCAAAGTATGAAAAAGTTATTGGCGCCAGAAGATGGCAAAATAAAAAAAAAAAAATTTTGTTGAATGTATGAAAACATTATAAAACCTATACAAATTTGGTATCCACATGATCGCACCGACCCAAAGAATAAAGTAGACATGTCATTTGGGGCATACAATGAAAGCTGTAAAATCCAAGCCCACAAGAAAACGTTGAAAATGCGTTTTTTCACCATTTTCACGGCATTTGGATTTTTTTTCCCGCTTCCCAGTGCACGCCATGGAATATTAAATACTGTCACTACGAAGTGCAATTTGTTACACAGAAAATAAGCCATCACACAGCTCTTTATGTGGAAAAATAAAAATGGAAGTGAAAAAACTAAAAAAGGCCAAGTCGTTAAGGGGTTATATAGGGTTTGTCAGATAATTAAGGAAATTAGCACCAGGTGTCACATCTGAAAGTGTTCTCTAATTTTGATCAGCATTATTTTTCTATTATCTAATTTACATTTTTGTTATGTTCTTTAGAATATAAAACACTGTTATTTCACTCACTCATATATTCACATAGGACACACAATGACCTTGACATTTAGGTAATTGTGGGGCTCATTTACTAAGGGTCGAGGGTCGCACTTTCGTCTGATTGTTTGCCGTTTTCGGTATTTGCGCAGCTTTTACAGTTGTCTGCACTGAGATTGTGTCGCACGTGATCGGATTGTGGCGCAGCTGCTTTGGCTTCCATGCGACAGAAGTCGGGGGACGGGCCATCAGACGATCCAACTGATTCAGACTTAGGCTACATTCACACTGCCGTGAGCCCGCCACACTGTAGCGCGGCGGGCACACGGCAGCGCGCGGAGAGGAGGAGGAGGTGAGCGCAGCTCACCCCCGCCCCTCTCCATAGCGATCTATGGCCGCGGCGCCGTAATACGGGAAAAAATAGGACATGTCCTATCTTTTCCCGGGCTACGGAGCGGTACGGTGCCACACGTGTGCTGCACCGTACCGCTCCCGTAGGGCGCCGTGAGCCCATAGAAGTGTATGGGGGACGTATATCGGCCCGCATATACGTCGGCCATATATACGTCCCCCATACATGTGTGTGAATGTGGCCTTAGGCGGGATTTGAGTTTAAAATTGTGTTGCAAGATAAGACACTTACATGCACCAGGAAGAAGATGGTGATCTCTGTCGAACATGAGCGCGGAAGGGACACATGCAGGATATGGGGCGCACTATCTTATTGAATCGCGGCACAGTGCCTTATACACAGACAATGCACTTTCAGGGAAGTCCGTGGACTGGATAAGTAAATGTGCCCCTGTGTGTATTTTAATCTCCAGTATATATTCTTTATGGCCCATAACTGCTAGAATTTTCATAAAAGCAATAAGAAAAATTTCTCTAAAATGACAGATCTTTGGGAAACAGTAAATGTATGCCTTAAAAGCTTATGAAGTATCCCACACTTTTGCATCAGGATATACAGGCAGGAGAGAGCTGCAGCAAAACTTCCCTCATCGTTACACTGTGTCTGATGTATTCTTTGAAGATTCCATTGATATTTTGGCTAACAGTAGAGAGCCCCTATGTCAATGTTATGCTTTGCTTACATAAGGCAGCATAGTAAGATGTCAAATCCACTTTCAGAGCCTTGGAAGATAATACTAGAGACACCCATCTGTGCTATTACGCTTCTATTTCAGAATGTAATGCCTTTAAATCTCCTTTAAGGGGATTGGTCTCATGTTTTACCCCATTAAACAAGCAGACCCCTAAGGTAGGGTATAAAATGTCCTTCCTAGTATTCCCTTGTATTTGAAATCTCACCCATTTATCTACAAAATAAATAATCTCCAAAACAATATGCAAATTAACTAAGAGGAGACACTTTTACATGTTGCAGACTGGTGTCACTTTAAATTCTATATGTTTATGGTAAAGATATTAAAGATAAGATTCTCATCTTTCAAATCACATCAGACTTTATGGTGTGTGAGATACAGGAGACAGATAAAAATCCAATGTCCACCTTTAAAGGGGTAGTCCAGTCATATCAAGTTAGTCCCTACATACAGTATAGGGCCTATTTTACTGATTGATGGGGGTCTCAGTGATTGGACCCTGTGGGTTAAGAGAATGGGAGGCCCAACGTACCTCAGTTGCACCCAAGATGACCGGAGCACCCAGACGCACATGCACCAGCTGCTCAGTTCATCTCTATGGAACTGAACGAGAGATGAGTGAGGCCCTCAGATATCTCGGTCAGCACCACAGAGATGAATCTTGAGTGCAAAGGGGGTACAACAGACCCCCGTTCTCGTGATCCACCAGTGTCTCATCAATGAGACCCCCAACGATCAGCAAGTTAGGCTCTATCCTGTGTATAGGGCCTAACTTGCTCTGACCGGACACCAACTTTAAAGGGATCGTCCACCATTAAGTTTGGCAGGGTAAGCACATTACCCTAATAGGGTCACTTATATTGCACCTGGTCAACTTTCACAGGAGTGGCAAAATATATGTCACCTGCTGGCTTCCTGTGCAATCCTGTGTCCTGCAGACTTTTGTTGAATGAAGAGTGTTGTGCACTTGTTACTGTATGCACAACCCCTCTGAGAACAACACTCTCATGTCAGAAAAGAGATGTGACAAGGACATCTGCCCGCCCGTTTTATTGCATGTATCTCAAGTTCTGCAGCTCAAGATTGATGCAATTTGAAAGATGAGATTCTAATTCTAGGTACTACAAAGCCCAATACATTGGCTTCTAAAGTGAGGAGGAGCATGGAGCGTGAATGATGATGTAGCAATCTAATGGGAGTTGCCCTACCCGAGGGTAATGAAGTAAAATCAAGTGATGGATTCTCTCTTTAAGGGGGTATGCCCATCTTGTATTGTATAAATATGTACTTACAACATATTTAAAGGATTGGAGGAGTCTGACTGTACAGACTCTATTCAAGTAAATAAGAGGAGCCTCGGGTATTACTGACAATCCCATAAAAATAATTCCCAATTTCTATGCAGCGCTGCACAGAGCTTGCCATATCAATCCCTGTACCCAATGGGGCTCACAATCTAATCATCCTACCAGTATGTTTTGGAGTGTGGGAGGAAACCGGAGTACCCGGAGGAAACTCACAAAAACATGGAGAGAACATACAAACTCTTTGCAGATGTTGACCTGGATGGGACTTGAACCACTGACTTAAAATCAATCCGATGTCCCCTTCACTCAGTGAGCAAGGCTGGCTTCGATAGACCTCTATGCTCACAAGACGTGTGGGTCCCAGAGGTGGTTTCTAATGCCTCGTCACGCTACACATCCAGGTACAGCACTGGGGCCCTGCACAGGGACTTCAGCCAATCACTGCCTCTATAACCATAATAACAAAACTCCTTTAACAGAAATTTGAAGAAATTAGACGCACCAAAGTTTTGTATAAAAATGTTATTTTCCATAGAATTAAAGTTATCTCAGAGCAAAAATTCTAGGTCACGATTCTAGGAGCGATTCCCAAGAACCAAAAGATCATTTGATAGGACTCTAATGTGAAATCATGTGAAAAGTAATGTCATGTTTCCTATTCTGTCATCCTTTCCTTTGAAGCTCTTATATGGAGAGACTTGAGAGCAATCTCCTATTTCCATGACTGTGTCCCTCAGACTCTTCTTCTCACACTGGTCAGGGATGAAGTTGTGGAAGTTATGAATTATATTGTAGTTAATCGTCTATAATATTTATGCACCATGGAAACGTGCGGATGTAACCAACTATTTATAGTAGTGGGTCTTCCATCACTAGACAGGAAGTGATGTCATCTTGAAACAACAAGGCTTCAGAAGTCACGAGTCATTCAGGCATTAATAGAGTATTCCCACGAAGACAAGATCCTTATATATACTCAGAATAATAAAATAACACATTCTCTAATTCGTTGGTATTAACAAAAATTCAGCATTTCACAGATATAATTCCAACCTGTCTCTATCAGTCCTGGTGTACACAATTTTGGTTGTCCCTGGATCCAACCATAAAATCTTCTCACTATGGTTGTACAATGCCCTCTAGCTTGTCTTGCGTTATATCTATCTCATGACTCTGGTCTTTCTCATCTCTCTTTTTCTATGTGTCAGATACTATTAGACTGTTCAGAAGCTAAATAAAAGTGTACATGAACCCTGTACCCTGATAATCTAAGCACATTGTCAGCACTCAGGAAGTGCCTTCTTAGAGAGTCCCCGCCCACACTCTGGAATGCTACACTGAGTGATAGGCGCTAAAACAGCAATAAAACTGAGTAGAATTGAAAAGTAAGGGGTTAATATTATCTTTATTGTTCAAAAACACTAGGGGGTTAAAAAATGAGAACTTTCTTTCATGGGTAAAACCCTTTAAGACATTAATAGGCCGAGCTGTGACAATATATGTGATGCAGTATCCAGTCAAGCTACCCCTCTCTCACTGACACTGATGAAAAAAATTCCTGAGGGTGGGGTGAGGAGCAAGTTGTTTTATCTTCACACAGTCAGCATCACTCTCAACCCCTCCTTCTGAGGGAGTGTATAAAGAAGACCTATCAGGGTGATTTTGGACCCTAAACCAACAACAGGTTCTTATGGGCCTGTAAATTAGGGTCCCAAATCAACCTTTTTGAAGGGGTAATATGTAAAAAAAATAAAAAAATAAAAAGAATTCAGATACTTACCTAGATATATGTATAGGTGAGGCACATTGGGCTCACATCAGAAGTACCTATGACGGCACCAAGCAAGTCATGCCCTTGTTGTTACCAAACATTCCCTTTAATGACTACATAGGGGCTCATTTACTAAGGGTACGTGGACCGCATTTTTGTCAGGTTTCCCGATGATTTCCGAGTTGCGCCGCATTTAACAGGGTTTTTTGGCACACGTGATCAGATTTTGGCGCATTGCAAATTGTGTCGCAAGACATGCACTCACATACACCGGGAAGAAGAAGGTGAACTCCGGCGGACCTCAGCGGGGAAGCAACAGATGCAGGATCTCGGGCGCACAACCTTGGTGAATCGCACCGGACTTCATCCGCGTTTGGACAGTCCGGATCGGGGATTGTGACAGGACCGGGTAAGTAAATGTGCCCCTTAAAGTTACATTCGTGCCTTCATTTTGAGAGAGAAAGTTCTGGACCGCACATCCACACATTATACAATGCTCTATTGGCACTAGGCTACGTTAACAAATCGAGGCTCTTAGTTACATTTTAATCAAACTGTAAGAGCCCCCAACCACATGCCGGTGACCTCCTTCTAGTAGGTCCCTACGCTAGTCGGCGCAGCCTCACATGGCGTCCACTGCCGTTTCTGCCTTCATGCCTGAAGTTCTTTAATGTTAGAAAAACAAGCGTAGTTGTCAAAATAAAATCATTTCAAATAGTATATGTGCTGAGAAGCCGTCCTTGGTCCGCCGCCCATGTGTTTGGTGAAGGGTGTTATTTATGGAACATATTTCCACTCAATTAAGGCCGTTACTGTGACTCCAGAGGCATCAGTCCTGCCATTTGTTTATGTAATAAATGATACTGAATTTTAATAAGGGATGTAACCATAATTCCGGGAAATGTTCTCGGGAGTTAATAAGATAAGCTATAAGTTAATGAGAAGCCGCATCTTGTGGAAAAGGATTAAAATAGAAATGACTATTTATTATATACCGGACGCATTAAAAGTTTTCAATGGAAAAAAAAATGAAGTGATTCCCTGTCAGTCTATGTCTAAGGTGGCAATCACAGTAGGTTTTCTTAACGTCAAGCAGCACAAATACACAAATATCAAGGTCAAAAATACTACAAGTCAATGAACCTAGAACAGAAGAAAACAATGGTTTGCGGCACTCAGAGACAACCACAATGGAGTGCTGCAAAAGAAAAAAGTTATCCTTTTATTTTCGCTGCATGTGCATGTCACAAGGATAAAAAAACGTCAAACATCAAAAGGAGGCGGTCAGGAGCGTGACTTCAGTTTAAAACTCTCCTCCTTCTTGACATTTTCGTTTGCTGGGATGATGCATCACAGCTGGACCATTAAAGAAACAAAAACAAATGTCACGCTGTTTCACAATCTCTGGTTTTGAGTTGTATTTGACGCTATAGATGGACAGTTCCCTTTAATATTTTGGAATACTCGCCCTGTTGCCCAGTTTCCGACGGGAGAGGATCACGGCTGCTCAGTTTCATCACTTACAAGGTTGGCATTTATAGTTTCCCCCTCGGGAATAATGTGGATCTCCACAGCCGGGAGCAGTCATTCAGCCCACAAAGCCATGACCCACCACCAAGCTTGACTTAGGGCGGGGGCCACTTTTTTTCTTTGTCCTTCTACTGTGTATCTCATACACACACCGGACACCGTAACCATTAACCAAATTTAATCTTGCATATCACAGGTACATTTCCTTCTTTTTGGAACGTCTCTTTTAGAAATTTCCTTCTGGGATGATAGCATGCGACTAATTTGATGCAGTTATGGTCTGCTGTGAGGGCCCCCTACCCCTTTAAACTCTGCAATATACATCCAATTTTGAAACAACATATCTGGATATGATGCTGAGTCATGTGCCTTTACCTGGGTCCTTAATTTATGGTGCTGGAAATCTTTTATGGCTAGCCTTCTTTAGTAGATCCTCAGAAGAATTCAATCACCATGAAGGTGCCATGTTTAGTGCAGGAGAACCCCAACATGTAATTCCGCCGAGCCATAGGTCCCTCGTACGCCCCAAACATTTGTGGACTAATTTGTAATTAGAAACATTCCTTCTAGTAATTGATATCAATAGACTGAAAAAATTGGTTTTGGGTGGGTCTACAATTTTGCTCTTCAATCATTTACCTCAATGCCCTCTTTTTTCCTTTGACTATCCGGTGGTTTGTGTGGGCTTCTGGAACAGATATAACTTTTGTACACCGATACACACGGAGCAGGTACAAACCAGCACTCATGTGCCCGCAGCATTCCCATACAGTGACTAGAACGCCTCCTCTCTTGTCGAGTCTCTAAGGCGTCGCTGTTTACTAATTCACAAGAGAGGCCGCGTGTTTTTTGGGATTGAAATCTGTCTAAAAGACACAACTGTGTTCTTCATCAACTGGAGTCGTTTGGATGTTGCCAAGTTAAAAGGAGAGAAAAAAAACAGATAGGCGCCAGTATTAGAGGGGCAGCAGAGGATTCATAAACTGCGTTGCCTTCTCGCAACACTTGTGGAGGGGAGCTTGTTTGTGAACACAGTCTGATCCACCTTTAGGTGGGTCTTAATGACTTGGCGATCAGGGGCCGTGACCCTGGCTGTCATTGCTCTTAGAATGCAGGCGACGTATAGTTTGTCCTGCCTCGGGCTTTGTCTCCGAGGGAGAGACTTTATATGATACTTCCTATAACCTTAACGGCGACGCTATGAAGTGATGGCCAGCGTTCTGCTTATCTCTCTTTGATTACTAGATGAACAACAGCGCAGTGTGTAATAAACTCGTACAGCTGATAGGTACATGTCAGCTGATTGGTAATTATCAGCATTGTCGCGTAAGTGAAAACATTGTTGATCTCATTCACTGTCATCTTGATTCTATTTTGCAACTTGCTCAGATTTTACTCCCTCCAGGATATCTTGTATTAAAACCGTAAATGTACAAATACTAAATTTCACTCCAGCGATAACTAATACTATTGTTTTTGGTCTCTGTAGGCGTACATCACAAATGAACAACTGCCGTGCCCGCCCGTCACCCGTAGCCGTAGCGGGCACGGCATGCAACGGGACGAGAGGAGCACGCATCGTGACGCCGCTCACCCCTGCCCCTCTCCATGAGGAATTTATGGCGCACGCTCCGCACTAACGGGGAAAGATAGGACGTATGGTGCTGTCGCCCATTGCGTCTATGGGGGACGAATATCGCCTGTATATACGGTCGGCCGTAGATATAACGTCCCTGTTTTTTTATTCATTGGTATTTATTTTTTTTATGGAGAGCCCTTATTTACCCTTCAAGACATGGCGGACTTATCCCTTTTGGTCTCCCCGCCCGATTTCTAAAAGCTTAACATTTATATTGTCCAGTACATCACTGTTTGAGGCTTGTTTTTTTTTTGCGAACAGTTGTTATTTTTAGGTGTATCCATTTGGATATTCTGTATTCTGGCTGCTCAGTACAGTGGCTCTTGTTTATAGACTACTTGATTTTTTATGGCTGTTTTTTGACATAATGGGGCACCTTTACTTACCTGTCAACAAAGTTTCCAGAAGTGCATTGTTCCGACACGTATCACTTGCCGCGATTCACTAATATCGTGGCGGCCAATATCCTGCATGTGCGCTTCTTCTCCGCTCAGGGTCGCGCCGGAGTTCACACCTTCTTCTTCCTGGTTGCACTGAAGTGCATTGTCTTGTGCACACAATTTGAAGTTTAAATCCCGCGCTCACTCCAAATCAGTGGATTGTCCACGCACCCCCCCTGGTTTATGTCGCATGTAAGCGCGCTCAAGCTGCGCGCCAAAAACCAATCACGTGCGACACAATTCAGCCGCGACCCTGTCCAAGCCGTGCAAATCTGAAAACGCTGTGCACCAGTCAGAGAAAATGTGCTCGCATTACAACGTAGTAAATAAGCACCCCATTTGTGACACAAATCCCTGCAACAGTATTAGGAAACATTGGAGGAATTTTTAGACTGGCATTTAAAATCAATGTCTTAAATTCCCACCATGTGTCCTGCCTACTAAGAGGGTCTGACCTCTTAGAACAGAGTGGCAGGCACCATATCCTTCTCTGTGAGCACACAAACTGTCACCTTCCACATGATTGTGCCAGATGAGGACTCGATGCCTCCTCCTGCAACCCACCCCAGATGGTGCCATGCGAGATCTATTAAAAAAAATTGGACTCCTTAAAAGGGGTTTTCCCCCGATCCAGTGTTCTCTATCCCAGTGGTAAACTTAACTTCTGTCGTTGGGGGTTTTTCAGTGACTGAGGTATTTACAGCTATCACGAAGAACAGGGGGTCAGATGGTCCCGAGGTACCTCCATTGGCTGCTCACTGGCCGTACCTGTCTTTCTGCGCCATTTATCTCTGGAATCTGACGGAGATCGCTATACAATCAACACGCGCCACGCGTGTCCTCTTTTCGCGCATTCTACTTTTGCCACATCCTGGGGCAACGTAGGGGTCTGACAAGGTCACCTCGACCCCATGATCCCCCCAGCTTCTTGTGATCTGGATAGGCTCTCATCTCTGAGACCCCCACGTTAGGCTCTATCCTATCGATAGGGCCCAAATTGTTTTGTGGGCAAACCCCTCTAACATACTGGTGAAGCGAGAAGGTGTGGAAAGAGCTGGTAATGATTGGAGCTTCGGATTTATGTCCCTTGTTTCTTCTATACAGGGAGCCCTAGCGCAGTGACATCTGCGAACCTTTTAGAAGACAGAATGCCCAAACTACAACAAACACGCCCTTATTTATTATCGCAAGGGCCAACCACTAGAATTTAATTTGTGAATTTATTACTCCCCTCTCTTCCACAGCTTTCATGATCACCAGCTCCCTAGGACACCAATAAACGAGAAAATAAAAGATTTGGATATCATTGTGCTTCCCTCCAGGATCCTAAACCAGGAATTGCAGTGGCCCGGAGTAGGGGCTACACATGATAATCCAATCGTGCCCACCTTCCACGTCCTCCAGTAGTCCCAGTGAGCTGGTCACTTTCACCCCCTTCCCGCACCGGCCGATCCGTCTCCATAGCGTAGTCTTTGCTTGCATATTGCAGCAAGGCTCTACCGTAACGACCCGCGATCGTGCTTTGATTCCCCGGACAGCTTGCCGGCGGCTTCAAAATGGCGCGGCAATGGGCGCCGCATCCTTGTCGGGGTCGCTGCTCCCCGATGACGTCAGGGGACGCGATCCGCGCCATGGTAACCTCGGTGTTTTCCGAATACCCGAGCTACTTCATTTTAACCTGCATTACAAGGTGCTAATTGCACCTTGTAATGCATGGGTGAGTAAAATCCACAATACGCGCATACTGTATCTATGGGCATTATATGATAGGATCGCTCAGACTACCCTAGGTTAGAGTACCCTAAGGGAGTCCTGAAAAGATATATAAGTAAAATAAAAAGTTTAACAAAAAATTATAATAAAAAACCTACAAATTAACACTAAATCACCACCCTTTCCCCTGAACTGATATAAAATATAATAAACACGTAAAAATCATAACCACATCAGGTATCGCCGGCGTCCGAAAAGCCCGATCTATCACAAATATGATCTGGTTTTTCACTACGTTTACCCGTAACGGAATAATAGGCCAAGTCGAACATGGCTTTTTTGTCCATTTTGACAAAATAAAAAAAATTTATAAAAGTGATCAAAGGTCCCAAAAATTATGTAATGAAAACGCCACCAAAATTCACAAAAAATGACGTTATCCACAGCTTTCGTACACCGAAAGTATTAAAAAAGTATTGGCCCCAGAAGATGGCAAAATAAAAACAATATATTTTGACAGGAGGTTTAATTTTTTTAATGTAATGAAACATTATAAAACACTGTACAAAATCGTGTGTATCCCTGTGATCGTAGCAACCCAAAAATAAAGCTCCATTTCTTTGGGTACACAGTGAAAGGTCTGTAAAATCCAACCCACAAGAAAACGTTCGCAAATGTGTATTTTTTTCAACACATTTATCCCTGCATTTGGAATTATCTTTTTCCCGCTTCCCCCAGTACGCCGCCAATGGAATATTAAATACCGTCACTCTACGAAGGCAATTTTGTGACGCAAATAACCATACACAGACTCTTATGTGGCACAACTAAAAAGTTGATAGATTTTTTGAAGGTGGGGAGTGAAAAAGGGCAATGAAAAACTAAAAAGGCCAGTCGTTAAGGGTTTTAAATACCTTCACTATGAAGTTGCAATTTGTTTACCAGAAACATAGCCATCACCTCAGCTCTTTATGTGGAAAACTAAAAAAGTTTAGTTTTTTGAAGTTGGTTATGAAAAATGAAGTGACAAAAACTAAAAAGGCCCAATTCGTTAAGGGGTTACAATGCTCTGTCACAGCAAGTCCTGGGCTGTCTGGGACTGCAGAAAATAACCTGAGGTCATCTCTGGTTCATGGCCTGAGTGCCACTCTGGCACCAGTGCATAAGGTCCTCACTGCCCTAGAGCGAACTACGTCTATATACCAACTTACTCCTGTATTGGTCATCTTAGGACGCTGAAACAATTTGAAGTTGCTGACAGAACTGTAAACACTAAAACTCTTGCTTAAATGGCTCACTTTGCAATAAATAAAGGGTTTTTGGCGGTGATCGGTTTTCTTTGAAGATTTCGCCATCACTGTCTACGCAGGTCTGGGCATAGGCTTCACCGGTTTAAACCCCCGACTGACCGGCATAGATTTTAACTATGTCCGCTGCGCGCTTTTCCTGCAGCATACTATGTTAGATGCGGGGGGGGTCCTCTCATTCTCTGTCCATCAACCCAAAATGGCACGCAGGTTTAAACCTCACTAACAGGTGGAGATGGGAGAGTTATGTGCTTCGCCGCAGATGCTACAGGCCTAAGATATCTCCCCCATTGTTCGTGTTCAGTGCCCCTCACATATCCTGAACATAGGACACAGGTTATTCCTCAAACAGATCTCTACATAATAAATACAATTTGCGAATTCCTACATGTACATTCATGGTTTCCCTTGGTTATAACTCAGACATTATCGTGGAAAACCAATATTATGCTTTGCCTTGCGTACAGAATCTATTAGGCAGGAAATATCCTGTGGCAGAACAAACTTTACGCTCATTGTGCAAAACGTCCTTTTATTTGGGCACTCGGAGACCGGAGCCTTCAGCTAGGACCCGGGCCAGGTAAACCATTGCTACATTGATACAAAGAGGCAACACAGTCGGACTAGAGGTTCCCTTTATGAAGGGGAGGTTGATGGCAGACATACTCGGAGACATATCGGACCAGTGTGTAGCAGTGGTATGACGCCAGTGCGTAGAACGTTTCATATCCTACTAGAATTGCATAGCTCTATGGTGGCCAGATCCCCACCACCCCCTATGCTATGGGTTATGTGTAATGCTTCTTTCTTTTGGCGAAAATAAGTTTGTTTTAGAAGAGTTTCCAAGATAATGTTGTCCTAAGAGATGGCTGCTCTGAGCCTCACTGCTCATCCTAGAAGAGCAATAAACTCCTCTATGAGCATTACTATTTTGTATATAGCATACTGTATACTGTATATAAGCATGGGCCAATCACATGCCTAAGATTCTCTCCCCACCAAGCAAGAGGAGATATTTACTATTTCTTCAAAAATTATAAATTGGTTACGGGTTTTTTTAGGGTATGCTAATTTTTTAATTTTTCTAAATAACCAAAACTCCTCTTTATTTCCCCCCAAAAACTGCATGTAATATAACCCTAATCTTCTGGAACACTCTGTAGCTCTCAACTCTGAATTCCATTGTAAAATTCTTGTACAATCTATTACTTTTCCTGTGCATAATCCCTCTTTGTCCATGTCAGCTCCTTCTCCCTGCATCACCCTCCTCTCTTTCATGCTGCTTTCACTGCAGGCATGACGAACAGCACCTTTAATATGTGGGTAAGGTATTTGTGGTTTTCTAGGTGCCCATGAGACATAGAGGTAGTGCCACAGCTAAAGTTGCAGTGGAGCGTATATAAACAAAAAATCACCCTCCACACTATAACTGTGAATATGCTTAGTTTTATGGCACCCCTTTAATCCAGTCAATAATTGAAAAAGGAGATTCTCTCCTTAAACATGACACCCATGACTGTTTCTAGGTGCCATGGTTCAGAATATAGCGGTTAATGTAGTGTATCCTCACAACTAAGGCTACTATCAACCTTACCCTGAAAACTTTGCAAAATTTGCTAAGAACTTATAGTTTGGATAGGTCTTATTTACAGGAAACAAATGTACGAATACAGTTACACTTAATCTCTTACGCCTATAAACGTACACTCACCGCCACTTTATTAGGTACACCGGTCCAACTGCTTGTTAACACTTACTTTCTAATCAGCCAATCCAGCCGGCAACTTCAGTGCATTTATGATGTAGAACTGTCAAGACCATCTCCTGCTTCAAACCCGAGCATCATATGGGGAAGAAAGGTGATTTAGTGCCCTTTGACACGTGCATGGTTGTCTGTTGCCCAAAGGCTGGTCTGAGTATTTCAGAAACTGCTGATCTACTGGGATTTCACAGCACACCATCCTAGTGTTTACAGAAGAATGGGTCCGAAAAGAACAAAACCTCCAGTGAGCGGCCGTTCTGTGGGGGAAATGCCTTGTTGAATGCCAGAGGTCAAGGAGAATGGGCAGACAGGTCAAGCGGATAGAAAGGCAACTTTGACTCAATCGCCACCCTGTTACAACCAAGGGTAGCAGAAGAGCATCTCGAACGCACGTACTCACTTTGAGGCGATGGCTACAGCAGGCAGAGACCACACCGGGTGCCACTCCTTTCAGCTAGACAGGAAACTGAGGCTACAATTTGCACAGCTCATCACTAAATTTGGACTAAATGATTGGAAAACGTGCCTGGGTCTAGATAGTCTCCCGTATTCTGCGTGCACATTCGATGGTAGGGTCAAATTCGGCGTCACAACATAAGCATGGATCCCTCCTGCCTGTGTATCCAACGGTTCAGGCTGTGGTGGTGGTGTCATGGTGTGGGAATATTTTTCCTTGGGCCCCTTGGTAACCAATTGAACCGTTGCAACGCCACAGCCTACCTGAGTATGTTGCTGACCATGTCCATCCTTTATGAGCACAAATGTCCCTGTAACCATGGCTACTTCAGCAGGATAATGTCGCCATTCATAAAGCTGAATCACTCATACTCAGCTGGTTTCTTGAACCTAACAATGAGGTCCCTGACTCAAATGGCCTCCACGGGCACCAGATACTCATCCAAGAGAGCATCTTGGGATGTGGTGGAACGGTAGTCATTCGCATCATGGATGTGCAGCCACAATCGCGTCACTGTTGTGATGCCATCATGTCATACTGGACAAAAATCTCTGAAGGAGCTATCCACACCTTGTTGATCTATGCCACGAAGATTTGGCAGTTCGCAGCAAAGGGGTCCAACCCCGTTCTAGCAGGTGTTCCTAAAAGTGGCCGGTGAGTGTAGTAATTATCAGTCAGCTTTCTCATACTGCTTTATAAAATGCCTGCATATAGGACACTATGTTAAATCCACTCAACTCCTCCTGCTCTGGTAACATCTGCCGAAGATAATGACTTATGTAGCAATCCTACTCAACTACTGTCTGAACTATCTCGTATAACTATGCTACCCTGCAGATAGAACAATGTACCATATATTTCACTCTCCCTGCTCTATTACGTTGATTGGCAGATAGGACATTATGTACTATCTTCTCAGCTCCCCCTGCGTCTATAACATGCTGCTCTGCAGATAGGACACGATGTACAATCTGCTGCTCACGCTACTCCCACTTTATAATAGCTTTCTGCAGATAGGACACTATGTACGTCTGCTTAGCTCCTCCTGGCTCTTATAACACGCGTTCTGCAGATATACGCTGTGCTACTTTTGCACAGCTCCTGTTGATCTATACACATGCTGACTCGATGATAAACACTCATATACAATCTGCTCAACGCCTCCTACTCTACACTGCTGAGAAGTAAGGGCACTATGTACAACCTTCTAGAGCTCCTCCCTCTCTATAATAGATGCACCCTGCACGAAATGACATTATTTGCGCTTAGTCTGCGCCTGCTATAACATCACTGCCTGCAGACTAAACCAACCATCTGCTCAGCTCCTCCTGCTCTAATTACAGTGTTACCCTGCAATAGACACATTATGTACAATCGCTCAGCTCCTCCGCTCTCATAACCTTCTGCCTGCGATAGGCACACTATGTGTACATCTGCTTACCCCGCATCGTCAAAACCTCTGCCTGCAGATAGGACACTATTACTGCTTCAGCTCCTCCTGCAGCTCTATACATGCTGCCTGCAATAGGAAAAACAGGCGGGATAAAGGTAAGACCCAGGACTGCTCTGCCAGCTCCTCCTGCTCTACAACTCCTGCTTGTGGTATGAACAACACATTTTATAAATGTTGTGCATATTTCATTGTCTCCCTGCCCCTCTTTCTAGTAATACAAACTAAACATAACTAATTTCCGGGAAGCCTTCCCCTGTACAAGTTTAGATTGAGTCAATGTTCTTGTCAATAAAATAAAAGAAATCTACTACTAAGAGTTAACAATATATAGCACACTTCAAAAATAGTTCGTTTTTTTTTCTGGTAGAAGGATATTTCATGACCTTATGAAGCTACGTCTGCGAAATTTAGCGTCCAAATTGGCTTCACAGCCCTTAGGAATTATAACACCCCGTGTAACCACCAAGTTTCCGGCTCTCGCTATATCTGTTCCCATTCCAGAATGAACTTTCATCCCCGTTATGCAAACAGCCACACACTTTCCCTGCCATGAATCTTTGTAGAACATATTGTAGGTCTCCAAGATAAGACAAGAGATGCGTCATTCCATTCACTGTGTGCGCGGCTCCTGCGCCATGGAACAGATGGGTCCTCCATGAAAGAATTATTAATAAAGCTGATTGTACAATCTTGTTACTATTACTTCCTCATTTGTATGTTGTGATTTGTCGTGGACAATCTTGGACGCTGGGACGTTGGGGCACAGAGCCATGGCATGATGGTGGTGGAGCCTTTACTCTTGGCGAAGCGCTGTCGCCTCATTAAAGATCTGCTGGGTACAACTATTTTAAGTGGTATTATCGATGATTTTTAGCTTTGTAGTCATTTTTGAGTTTGATATAGACTGTTTTTGGAGGTTTTAGCTTTGTTAGTCCTCTCAACATTTCCTTATGGATCTCATTATGAGTTCGTGGTTATAGATAGATACAGTACCACTTGAATTACCCCTTGTATAAAGTGTGGGGGATCAACGTCTTACTTAAACTAAGGGAAAAAAGTTATATGCTTGTTTGTTTTTTTGAGTCGGATTAGCTCATCTGTTGCATCGCTGCCATAAGTAGCTCTAACTTCCATCCACTCGTTCCTGCTACCTACCTTGATATGCAGCTTGTGCATGGAGAGATACAGAGCTCTACATGGCTTATAAGGCTTTCCAGCAACAGAGCCTCCATGTGCTTCTCGCCTATTAGATTATGTTTATTGGCTCTAAATACATACTGAGACTACATCACATATCCTTATTGTAGAGGACATCACATTCCAGGTTGTGTTTCTACAAACTGCTAGGACATGCCTACTGTATAAGACACTACAGTGGATAAGTCTCCAGTACACCCTTGCCCACCTGAAACTCAGAAGGACTGTGAACACAGGTTCAACACGGATAGCCCAGTAAAGGTCTCTCCCAAGTGACATAACTGTCCTTATATAACAGTTATACTCCCTGTGTTCTTCCAGAGTGTACGCTCAGCACGCTGAGGTGGATGCAGTAGTGTTGCCTCCGCCCCATAGCGATTTATGGCCTCCGCTGAGCTAATATACATTTAATGTATGCCAATAAATGTAATCTATGAGCTTTTAGATATACGCTAACTACCATAAAACGAGATGCCAAGTTTCCTAGTGACTTTGCAAAACATGTCTTTTTTTACTTTTTTGGGATGTGTTTGGGATTTTTTTTTTACAGAATAAGGTTCCCATGCCCGGACTGTATGCCTGCTATGGCATTCCCCGTTATCATACGGCGTGGGGTGCAGTAGAGATGCGAGGTGATATGGTGCTCCTGCACACCTTCCCTCTCCCACAAGGATGCAGAGCGCTGACTGACTTGGTCACCACAGCGCTCATT
Source organism: Engystomops pustulosus (assembly GCA_019512145.1). Lineage (NCBI taxonomy): Eukaryota > Metazoa > Chordata > Amphibia > Anura > Leptodactylidae > Engystomops > Engystomops pustulosus. Next base: position 15,285,491 of record CM033645.1, read on the forward strand.
GCACCGTGACCAGGTGCCAAGATCCATGGTGGCCATGGTATACAACAAATGGTGCCCTCATACTGGTCGTTTCTTTTGTGGCCGAGGTTACCTACAAACATGGTTACTCAATTGTTCCCAATCCCGATCCAAGATTCTTGGTGGATAACGTGATACTTAAATATGGCAGACGTTGGGTACCGTGAGCTTCTGTTTTCCCTAACACTAATGCATCATTAGCTGGTACATTGTCAATTTGTTGAAGTTACCATGTGGTACCAGAGGGGGTGCGAGTATTGTGGCCTGTTTCTTAAAGAATTTTAATAATGGATATTAAGGAATCACTAAGTTCAATATTGCAGATGATACTAAGCTCTGTAATATGTTAATCAGAGGTGGAATGGTTATATTACAGAGGATTTAGTGGAGCTTTGTGGATGGGCAGGTAGAATGGCTGATGAACGTTTGAGGGCTACCCTCCATCCATTGATCTACCTACTAAGTGATCCGGTGGCAGGTCTATTAGTAACTACTCTACACCTAGAGAGAGGTCGTCCTACCCTCACCAAGCAGGAGGCATCCCTTCTACCCGAGAGAAGGCATTGTACATATCCGTCACCATAACGGGGGATCCTCTACAACTAGAGGAGAGGTATGTTCTACTACCATCCCATAGACGAGGGTATCCTCTAACACCTAGAGGAGAGATACTCTACCCCCATGACAGGGGGGCGTCCTCTAACACCTGAGGGAGGCGGTTCTATACCATCAACCATAGACATGTTGCATCCTCTACACCTAGAGTGAGAGGAGTTTCTACCATCACCATAGACATGGGGATCTTCTACTCCTAGGGAGAGGGGGCGGTTCTTAAACACATCACCTAGACTACAGGGGGCATCCTCTAACACCTAGGAAGAGGAATTCTACCATCACCATAGACGGAGGCATCCTCTACACCTAGGGAGGGAAATTCCTAACCTCACCATGACAGGGGCATCCTCTCACACCTATGAGAATGAGGAGGTTTCTACCCTCACCATAGACCCGGGCATCCTCTACACCTAGAAGTAGATGAGTTCTCCTCACTCCATAGACAGGGGGCATAATCCTCTACAACTAGAGGAGAGGAAGTTATCTACATCACCATAGAGGGGGGCATCCTCTACACCCAGAGGAGAGGGTTCTACCCATCACCATAGACAGGTGGGCATCCCTCTACCTAGAAGGAAAGGCGTTCCTACAGCACCATAGACACGGGCATCCTCTACACCTCAGGAAGGCGGTTCTACCATCGACCATAGACCGGGGATTCCTCTAACGGCCTAAAGAAGGCGGTTTCTCCATCACCATAGACAGGGGCATCCTCGACACCTAGAGAGCAGGAGGTCTACACTCACCATAAACGGGGATTCCTCTACGCCTAAAGAGGCGGTTCTAACCATCACCATAGACAGGGGGCAATCCTCTACCCCTAGAGGAGAGGAGGTTCTACCCATCACCATAGACACAGGGAGCATCCCTCTACACCTAGACAGGCGGTTTCTACTCATCCCCAAGACATGGGAGCATCCTCTACAACCTAGGGAAGGGGGCCTACCATCACTCAGACAGGGAGCCATCCTCTACACCCTAGAGGAAGGAGGTTCTACCATCACCATAGACGGGAGCATCCTCTACACCTAGATGATAGGAGTTCTATACCTCACCATAGACATGCATCCTCTACCCTAGGAGAGGTGGTCATCATCAACCATAGACGGGGGCATCCTCTACACCTAGAGGAGAGGTGGTTCTGCCATTACCATAGACAGGGGGCATCCTCTACCCTAGGAGAGATGGTTCTACATCCATCATACAGGAGCAGCCTCTACCTATAGGAGAGGAGGTTCTACCATCACCATTGACGGGCATCACTCTACACCTATAGAGAAGGAGTTCTACCAATCACCAAGTAACGGGGCATCCTCACAACTCGAGAGAGGGGGCCTACCCATCACCTAGACGAGGGCATCCTCTACACCGTAGAGGAGGCAGTATCTCTACCTAGTTGCAGCAGCTATGTATCCTATTGCACATTCTCAATGCTTCTATATAATGTGTAACTTTCTAGGTTCATTGAAAAAACAAAAAGTGTCCTAATAATAAGGTTTATGTACTTAAGTGTATTTGATTGGAATCTGATTATACGCAGTAGGTCAACACGCGTTGGAGAGGAGGTGTAGAGGATGCCCCCTGTCTATGGTGATGGTAGAACCTCCTCTCCTCTAGGTGTAGAGGATGCCCCCTGTCTATGGTGATGGTAGAACCACCTCTCCTCTAGGTGTAGAGGATGCCCCCTGTCTATGGTGACGGTACAACTGCCTCTCCTCTAGGTGTAGAGGATGCCTCCTGTCTATGGTGATGGTAGGACCGCCTCTCCTCTAGGTGTAGAGTATGTATTACAATAACCTGCCACCGGATCTACCTTAGTAGGTAGATCAATGATGGTAGGTAGCCTTCAAACGTCATCAGCCATTTCTTTGCCCATTCACAAAGCTTCCACTAATCGGGCACCTGTGTGACATCCCAGGACCAGGGATATAATGATCCGTGCACCTGTGTGACATCACATGACCAGGGATATAACGAGCTGTGCACCTGTGTGACATCCCATGACCAAGGATATAGTGAGCCGTGCACCTGTGTGACATCACATGACCAGGGATATAATAAGCCGTGCACCTGTGTGACATCACATGACCAGGGATATAATGAGCCGTGCACCTGTGTGACATTACATGACCAGGGATATAACGGGCCGTGCACCTGTGTGACATCACATAACCAGGGATATAATGAGCCGTGCACCTGTGTGACATCACATGACCAGGGATATAATGAGCCGTGCACCTGTGTGACATCACATGAACATCCAACCAGGGACATATAACGAGCCGTGCACTGTGCGACATCACATGATCAGGGATATAATGATCTGTGCACCTGTGTGACATCACATGACCAGGGATATAATGAGCAGTGCACCTGTGTAACATCACAGGACCTGGGATAAAACGAGCCGTGCACCTGTGTGACATCACAGGACCAGGCATATAATAAGCCGTGCACATGTGCGACATCACATGACCAGGGACGGTTGTTATCCACAGGAAGTAAATAATGAGCTTCCTGTAGAATAACAGCAAGCAAAAATCTAGATTTGAGGAATTGTACAGAAAGTATATTGGAAAATTGTAAACTTATCACTACACAATATCAATTAATTGCCAATAAAGGTTTTTTTTTTCATAACAAGTTAGACCCTATCCACAGGTTAGAGCAACTTGCTGATCGGTGGGGGTCTCAGTAATGAGAGACTCCACAGATCAGAGAAACGGGGTCCAGGGTACCTCCAGGGTTCCCGAGATGAGCTGGACGCCTCATTTATCTCTATGGAACTGACAGAGACGCGTTCAGCTAGGCTGCATCTGGGGGAGCAAAGAGGGGCCGGCCTCAGACCCTCCCTGTTCTAGTCATATGTGGGGGTTCCAGTCACCGTGAGTAGGTTCTAACTGTTTCGTGGGATAACCCCTATAATGGAAGGGGACTACAAAGCAGTTGGGAAGTCCGTGTTTTTACCAATATCCCAAGGGGGAACTCTTAACAGCAATATAAAACGTGATCTCTTACCGAAGAAATGAAGGCAAGTGCTGCTCAGACCTGGCACCTATACTAAAGGAAATCTACCACCAGGATCAAGGATTGTAAACCAAGGCACTCACATAGTGGTGTCTGTCTCCCCCTATGCAGTTATCTGCTTTAGCCTATTCCCTTTTTTTTATAAAAAAAAACTTTAAACATTATGCAAATGAACCTGAGGGGCTCCAGGCTCTATTAGCAGCTATGGAGCCCGAAGCCCCTAAGGCTCATTTGCATAATTATTAAAGCCTGTTTTTGTAAAAATAATGGCATAACAAGCAAAAAGAAGATCAGATCCTACCAGCGGAGGTAAACACCATCATGTAAGGTCGCAATGTTACAATCTTGATTCATTGGTGAATTCATTAAAACTAAATATAAAATATTTAACTGAAAAATCAAATTGAAAAAAAACTTGCATGAATCCTTGTTATTTAGTACGACTGTAATAGGATCTAGCTCATGCTCGTCACTGATGGTTCCGGAGCCAGCCTGTATCTAGGTGTAGGGGAAGCCCCCTGTCTATGGTGATGGTAGAACCTCCTCTCCTCTAGTTGTAGAGGATGCCCCCTGTCTATGGTGATGGTAGAACCTCCTCTCCTCTAGGTGTAGAATACTACACCACACAGGAGACACATCCTCTATATACTACACCACACAGGAGACACATCCTCTATATACTACACCACACAGGAGACACATCATTTATATACTACACCACACAGGAGGAGAGCCGACACACCCTCTATATACTACACCACACAGGAGGAGAGCCGACACACCCTTTATATACTACACCACACAGGAGGAGAGCCAACACATCCTCTATATACTACACCACACAGGAGACATATCCTCTATATACTACACCACACAGGAGACACATCCTCTATATACTACACCACACAGGAGGAGAGCCGACACATCATCTATATACTACACCACACAGTAGGAGAGCCGACACACCCTCTATATACTACACAATACAGGAGACATGTCCTCTATCATAGTAAATAAGGTTAGAAGAAGACATCAGTCCAACAAGTCCAACCTATTAACTATACCCCATTGATCCAGAAGAAAGCAAAAACCCTGCTAATGCCAATTGACCCAAAGCAGCCTTCATGACCCTTAATATGGCCGTTTGAATAACTCCTTTAATCAACAGAAACTACTTACAAAAAGCTTTATTTCTATAAGATATCACTCACCAGAAAGGCCTCTAATGAACATGTACAAGTTATCAGCTATTACAACATCTTGTAGTACCACAGTCTCACTGCTCTCACAGTATAGAACCCTTGTTTATGGTGATGGTAGAACCTCCTCTCCTCTAGGTGTAGAGGATGCCCCCTGTCTATGGTGAGGATAGAACCTCCTCTCCTTTAGGTGTAGAGGATGCCCCCTGTCTATGGTGTTGGTAGAACCTCCTCTCCTCCAGGTGTAGAGGATTCCCCCTGTCTATGGTGATGGTAGAACCTCCTCTCCTCTAGGTGTAGAGGATGCCCCCTGTCTATGGTGATGGTAGAACTGCCTCTCCTCTAGGTGTAGAGGTTGCCCCCTGTCGATGGTGATGGTAGAACCTCCTCTCCTCCAGGCTTAGAGTATGCCCCCTGTCTATGGTTATGGTGAACCTCCTCTCCTCTAGGTGTAGAGGATGCCCCCTGTCTATGTGATGGTAGAACCTCCTCTCCTCTAGTGTGGAGGTCCCCGTCCTATGGTGATGGTAGAACCTCCTCCTCTAGGTGTAGAGGATGCCCCCTGTCTATGTGATGTAGAACCTCCTCCTCCTCAGGTGAGGGACCCCCCTGTCTATGGTGATGGTAGAACCTCTCCTCTCCTCTAGGTGAGAGGATGCCCCTGTCTATGGTGATGGTAACTGCTCTCCTCTAGTGTGTGGTAGCCCTCTGTCATGGTGATGGTGACCCCTTCTCCCTCAGTGAGTATGCCCCTGTCTATGGTATGGTAGACTCTCCTCTAGGTAGAGGATGCCCCCTGTCTATGGTGATGGTAGAACTCCTCTCCTCTAGGTGTAGAGGATGCCCCTGTCTATGGTGATGGTAGAAACCTCTCATCCTCTAGGTGTAGAGGATGCCCCTGTTTATGATGATGGTAGAACCTGCTCCTCTAGTGTAGAGGATCCCCCTGTCTATGGTGTGTAGAACCCCTCTCCTAGGTGTAGAGGATGCCACCTGTCTATGGTGATGGTAACCTACTCCTCTAGGTGTAGAGGATGCCCCTGTCTATGTGATGGTAGAACCGCTCTCTCTTAGGTGTAGAAGGATGCCCCTGTTATGGTGATGGTAGAACCTCCTCTTCTCTAGGGTAGAGGATGCCCCCTGTCTATGGATGGTAGAATCCTCCTCTCTCTCTCCAGGTGTAGAGGATGCCCCCTGTCTAGGTGATGGTAGAACCTCCTCTCATCTAGGTGTAGAGGATGCCCTGTCTATGGTATGGTAGAACCCCTCCTCTCCTAGGTGTAGAGGATGCCCCTGTCTATGGTGATGGTAGAACCTCCTTCCTCTAGGTGTAGAGGATTCCCTGTCTATGGTGATGGTGAACTTCCTCTCCTCTAGGTGTAAGGATCCCCCCTGTCTATGGTGATGGTAGAACACCTCTCCCTCTAGGTGTAGAATGATGCCACTGTGTCTATGGTGGTAGCGCCGCCTCTCTCTTAGGTGTAGAGGATTCTCCCTTCTATGTGATGGTGAAACCTCCTATCAGTCCTCTAGGTGTAGGATGCCATCTGTCTATGGTGAGTGGTAGAACCCGCCTCTCCTCTTGGTGAGAGGATACTCCTTTTTCCTATGTGAATGTTCGCGGCTTCGGCCTCATGAGTATCTGTGGGGGCCTTGCCAGCTTAAAGGAAAATTTGCCGGTTGCAGTGAAATTTGCCCCCCGCCCCCATGGACCACCGTTCTCACCCCTCATACTCCTGGAAGGACAAATATTAATCGTGAGTTCTAAAAATAAGATAGCATTTGCAATTATTTCAGGTGTTCTGCCGCCACATCAGCCCTGATAAATACTCACTCCCCTAGTCCTTTCATGAGAATCTAATTCTCTCTCTTGATACATCCCTATTTTATTTGCTTTTATTAGCAACTGCCTGGCTCGGTCACTAAAATTGAGTTTACTATTCACAATACCCCAATTCCTTTTTATCATCACTTTTTCCCAAGAAACTTTCTCATTTCAAACCATAATATAATTTCCTCCTCACCTCACCGCTTTGTCAGCCCATTCTCCAGTTTCTAAGTCCCTCTGTAATGTTATCGATCCTCTTCTGTATTAATTCTTTACAGAGCTAGTTCCTCTTCAGATATTGAAACTCTACTTTGTAACCCTAATGGAAGGTCTGACTACAACTTTTAAAAAATAATGGACCAATACTGACCCCTGTGGCCGCCACCGGTAACTTCCTTCCAGCCAACTGACAACCTGCAGAATGACCACACCTCAGTTTTCCCTATTATTAAGCCAATTACGTACGCAAATACACAGATATTCCCCTATTCCCAGCAGTCTCATTTTACATACCAACCTTCATGTGGCACTGTATCAAAACCTGGCAAAGTCCAGATACACAACTCCATTGCCTTCCCTCAGGTCCAGTCCTGGAAACTACCTTATCTAGAAGACATCATTTATTCTGACGGGAACCGATCATAATCCGATGCGGATGTAGGTTTATAAGTTACATTGGTACAGTGTATACTCCATGGATAGGATCTTTAATAAAACCCACAACCAATGTTAGGCTTACCATTCTGTATGTCCAGATCATTTTTTGACCTTTTTTTTTAAATATTGGCACACATTTACATTCCGCAATCCTGTGGAACCAACTATCCTCGATGAATCATAAATAATCGAATACACAGATTTCCCCTAGTCCCCAGCAGTCTCTTTTTTACATACAACCTTTCATGGGGCACTGTATCACTGCCTTGGCAGTCCTCTAACACACATCCACAGCCTCTCCCAGGTCCAGTCTGGACTTACCTCCTCATATCAGCCATCAGATAGCTTGACAGGACCGATCCTCATAACCCCGATGCATATGTAGGGTTATAAGGTTATGTACATGCGATACTTACTCCGTATACATCTCTAAACAAAAAAACCCAACCATGTAGACTCACCGTCTGTAGTTTCCAGGATCACGTTTTCACGCCATTTTGCCCACATTTCATTTACCAATCCTGCGGAACAGAACCAGTCTCAAGGAATCTTCTTCAATATAGAAATAATGGAATATCATCACAGCACAAACAATTCCAGCAGTACCAGGGGGTGTATTACCTTCTCTACTGTATATACTACAACTCCCCACGCAAGAAACTAGAGACAGGAAAGTCCAGCAATAATATTTCTCTCTTTCAAAAAAAAGCTATAAAATGAATCATCCCTCTTGCATATATACATTACAGACAATCTGGAGAGACTTCTGTGAATATTTTTGCCGGTATCTTTGCTGCTGGATGCCAACTATGTATTAACTATCACAGTCAATTCGGATTCCACATTGTTCGAAGTTGGAGTGTTACCTTTCCTTTTACTTCCGACCCATCGAATGTGCAGAGCCGCCGAGCCAGCCCCTACACGGGTTTAAACCTGATCTTATAGAATGCTGCAAAACCGACTGCTACTTATGTGTATTTAGTGGGAGGACATGCAAGTTGTGTGATAACAATATTTCATCTCATTAGATCTACTGTATTGTATTGACCTACCTTCCGAAAATTCAATCCTTCACACCAAGTGAACTATGACCGAGACCCATGTCATGTTCAATCAACCTTCAGCATACATCAATTCATTGGGAATTATTAAATAGAGTGTGTATTTTTCCAGAAACAAGCGCCACATCCCTCATCAGAAGGTTCACTCTGGAATTTGCAGTTAATGATAGAAACTGGCTCAATATCATACATTACCCGTGGGCATTAGTGACTGTTCCTGAAAAAGAGCCCATATTTGGCTAAAATCCTCATCATATTACATCTATGACAGTGTAAAGATAATATCGATTGTGGTCATAACCGGTGCTAAGTAGCTGGGGAATATACCGATAACTTCTACAAACAGACTCTTGTAGCCCCAAATTAGGTTGGACCTCTCTGAGGTCCAGTCTGGTTAGAGCCCCTGGGCCCACCGAGGATCCTCTGACTCTGGTGGGCCAGTCCGACACTAGTTTCCACCCACCTCAGGTCAGTGTCCAAATAAAGTTGTCCAACTTAGTCAATGCCTTGGAATAAATCCTAGTAGCCTCCATATTGGGTTGTCCTTTCTCCTGGTCGTCTGAAGATCCAAGTATTGGGTTATGCTTAGGCGCACTGTACATATGGGGACCTGGGTTTCCATATAACCAGAGCTTTGTCTCTCCATGGTCTGTTGTTTCCTCTAGTAAACTTTGACCCATTCTAGTGGCTTTTCCACTCCATTAGTTACAGTCAATCCCCAAGGGATAAGAGATTTTTGCGTTTGCCCGATGTGTAGGCATTCCATAAGAGATAAACATCATAATACACTCAGCTGAACTGGATTCTGTGATTTCAGGAAACCCCATAGGGGTGGATTCTGCTGTAATAATAATAGACAAAGGCAGTCGCATAAAGAGAATGTCAATCGCGGACATTATAGGAATGTGGAAGAGCAATTTAGAATATTGAAGATAAGAAGTAATTTTAATGGCACTTGCTGGAGGCTCGCCGGGGGAGTAAATATGCCGGGAGCACAAGGTAAACTCCCGTCTCAGACGGTTCGACTGGTACACCAAGAGGAAGCGAACGCTTGTACATCTCCCACCAGAGGAGAATACATTATAAAAGGAGACCATATTACAGCATCCTCTCCGACACATAACTTTCTCTCTCTACCAAGCTTTCAACATCAACTTCCTCATACTTAGGAGTCCGTCCCTTTCGTCAATTTTTTTAATTTTTAATCGAGAGATTAACCTCTTTCAGGGAAAGATATTTTTAAGTTTTTACTTTTAATTGCCTAACTTTGGCAAGGGAGAGAGGAAGCAACAGAAAGTGTCAAATGCTTTCAGCAAGTCTTGTCAGCAGTGACGGAAAGGATTGGCTGCCATTTATCGAAAAATTCTAAAGGATTGTAGATTCGAATATTGAACGGAACGTATGGTGATGGTAGAACCTCCTCTCCTCTAGGTGTGGTGGATGCCCCCTTTCTATGGTGATGGTAGAACCTCCTCTCCTCTAGGTGTAGAGGATGCCTCCTGTCTATGGTGATGGTAGAATCACCTCTCCTCTGGGTGTAGAGGATGCCCCCTGTCTATGGTGATGGTAGAATCACCTCTCCTCTGTGTGTAGAGGATGCCCCCTGTCTATGGTGATGGTAGAACTGCCTCTCCTCTAGGTGTAGAGGATGCCTCCTGTTTATGGTGATGGGAGAACCACCTCTCTTCTAGGTGTAGAGGATGCCTCCTGTCTATGGTGATGGGAGAACCACCTCTCCTCTAGGTGTGGAGGATGCCCCCTGTCTATGGTGATGGTAGAACCTTCTCTCCTCTAGGTGTAGAGGATGCCCCCTGTCTATGGTGATGGTAGAACCTCCTCTCCTCTAGGCTTGTCGCCCTGCCTACGGTGTTTATTGTTTCTGGTTTTTTTTATATCAGTCTGAGGGGGTTATTTGATTTTATTGTTTTATATAGTGTGTGTACCAGCGTTTTGATTGTGTTTTGTACTTTTCACCCCAGGGTACCCCCGAGTACTGGCGTCATTATCCAATGCGCCATAAGCGGAGCGAGTTTTTGACTGCCAAGCAGTCAAGGGTCAATACCCTTGAAGCATGTCAAATGAAGTCTCTATAAATTCACACCCGTTACCGCGACATCGCCGCTCCACCCTACGCTCGTCAGCACGCACGCATATGCTGCGCCCCATGCGCGCCATCTCACTCTGTGAACAGCGCCGCAATGCTCGCGCTCAAAGCACCGTCCTGTTTCCCGTAAGACCTGTTGCAATATCAGCAGACTACCGGCTAGGTAGAGGTCCGTCCCGCGGGACGGGTGTAAGTACAACTGCGCTACCTGGGACTCCTGGAGTCGTGTAACAGGTGTGACAGATCTGGAAGCATTGTACGCCTCCGCCGCCCTGACAATGGCTTACCTGTTTAAAGGGATCCGGAGGAACACAATGATCAACCAAAATGTCTTTATTTTCTCTGCTTTAATTGGTGGGTCCTCAGGGAGCTGGAGGTATCCAATGTAAAGGCTTTGCCGAGAATGAGATAATCGCAATTAAATTTCTGTGTTGGCACGTTTGCGATAAATAAGGCCGGAGTGTTTAGTTGTAGTTTGGGCCATGTCGGGTCTCTAAGGTTCGCCATCACTGCGCTAGGGTCCCTTACTATAAAAACAATGGACATAACTCCGAAGCTTCCACTCAGTTTACCAGCCTTTCCACCCCTTCTCGCTTCACCAGTCTGTGTAGAGAGGGGGTTTGCCCCAAAACAATTGGGGCCCTAATCAGCTGGGATAGAGCCTCACGTGGGGGTCTCAGAATTGAGAGCCTTCCATATCACAAGAACTTGTGGGGTCTGCTGGGGTCCGAGGTACCGGATCTGTCAATCCCCCTCTTGCTCCCAGGGATGTCACAGTAGACATTCGTCGAAACGGACACGGCGTGGCCGTTTTGCATAGTATCGCGATCTCCGTCAATTTCATAGAGATCAGCTTGAGCAAGGACATTTCCCGTCCAGTGGCAAGCCAACGGCTGTACCCAGAGGGGAGGGGGAAGGTCGGAAACCCTCTGACCCCCTTGTTCTCGGTTTATGGGCTTAAATCCCTCCTCCACTGCAACCCCCAACGATCACATTTAGTTTCTATCCACGGTGTATAGACCCTACTGGTAGTGCTTGGGAACCCCTTTACGGAAGTTTCCATTTTTTTTAATAGATTCTCAGTCATTTCACAAGGTCGGGGGTTGCCTGGAGGAGGCCTCGATTCCTATCTGCTATCTTGCACTCTTCGGTGGTAGGTTGACGCTTTTTGTGCTCACAGGTCAAGAAATGGGGGGGGAAGAGGGGAAGAGGGAGAGGGAAAAAGTGGGGATAGGGGGGGGGGGGGGGGAGAAAACAGTGGGAGGAACGGGCCTTCCGCCCGCTCCAAATATCGCCCCACCAGTAAGGGGGAAAGGGGAGAAAGAGAAGGGCGGGGTCAATAGGGAGGAGTCGGGGCAAACAAAAACATGCTAGGGGAACCTTCCCCGCGTCCCGGGCGGCACTCTGTATTTCCAACCTCTGTTCGTAGAGATGTCAGACCTCTTAGTAGGTGCGGACGCTGGGGAATTTTAAGACATGATTTTAAATAGCCAGTCTTAAAAAATTCCCCCAATGTTCCATATTGCAGGATTTTGTGTCACAAATTGGGGTTATTTACTAAGGTATGGAGCACATTTTCTCTGACTGGGGCACACGATTTTCAGATAGTGCAACGGACTTGGACAGGGTGTCTGCGCTGAAAAATTGTGGCGCGACGTGATTGTTGTTGCGCAGCTGCGCTGTCTTACAATGCCGCCATAAACCAGGGGGGGGTGCCGTGGAGCATCCAATCGATTAGGGAGTGAGCGCGGGATTTACTTTCAAGAGTTGTGTCACAAGACAATGCATTACATGCCAGGAAGAAAGAAGGTGAATCGGGGACCTGAGCGGAGAAGCGACACTGCAGGATATTGGCAGTCGGCACGATCTTAGTGAATCGCGGAACAAAGGCATAAGCTGTCGGGACACTGTCACTTTCTGAACTTGTCTGACAGTAAGTAAATGTGCCCCATTATGTCAAAACCATGCATAAAAATTCAAAGTATGTATAAACCAAGCACGTATGCTGACAGCAGAATACAGACTATCACAATGGATAACCACCTAAAAATATCAACTCTGTTTCGCAAAAAAAAAAGCCCTCAAACAGTGATGTCGGAAAGATACAATGTTACAATAACTTTAGAAATCAGGGTGGGAGTACAAAATGGACCTAAGTCCGCCATGTTCTGAAGGGGTTAAATAAGGCTCTCCATAAAAAATAAATACCAATGCATAAAAAACAGGGACGTATATACGCCGACGTATATATAGCAGCGAATACTTCCCCCGATAGACGGCAATGGGCGCCGGCGCACCATTACGTCCTCTCTTCCCCGTAGTGCGCGGGCGCGTGCGCCAAACTTCCATTGGAGAGGGGCAGGGGGTGAGCTGCGCTCACATGCTCCTCTTCTCCCGTGCACTTTTGCCGTTTGCACCGCTAGCGGGTAGGTACGGGGCGGCAACGGCATGTGAATGTTAGCGATAAAACAAAAACAACATATTAGTTTATGCCTGTGAGTGATTTGCATTTTTGCCAATTTAACGTTTACTCCCAGATATATGGGGGACGTCGAAATCTGAGGGCAAGTGGGCAAAGATAGTAATTCAAGATACAGTGATGAAGACCTAATCCAATGTTTTCAACTTACAGCGAATTCAATGGTGACTATTAAAGGTCTACCTATCACTGTACTGGAGTTATTACATCACTGCATGGCTGTTTGCTCATCTAGTCAATCAAAGAGAGAAAGCGAACGCGGCAATCACTTCATAGCGTCGCCCGTAATTATATAGGAAATAATGCATATAAAAGTCTCTCCCGGAGACAAAAGCCTGACGGCCGACAAAGGACTATTACGGTCGCCCTCAATTCGCGCAAGTTGACAAGCCCAGGTATTCACGCCCTGAACGCCAGAAGTCATTACAGACCCACCGTAAAGGTGTAATCAATGTTGTTTCACAAACACTCCTTCCACAAGGTGTTTCGAGAGGCAAAACCCCGTTATGAATCCTCTGCTTTTGCCGTCTAACTACTGTGCGCCTCTCGTTGTACTACTCCCTTTTAACTCATGGCAACATCCAACGACGCCAGTGATGAAAACACGTGGTTTCTTTGTAGGAACATTTCAATCCCAAAAAACACGAGGCCTCTCTTGGAATAGTCGAAACAGTCGACGTCGCTATCAGAGCTGACAAAGTGAGTGAAGGCGTCTTCTAGATTCCTGTATGGACTCTGGTCGGCACCATGAGTGCGTGCTTGTAGTACTGCTCCGTGTATTGCTGTGGTCACAAATTATATCGTTCCCAGCAGGGCTCCACACGGGAGGGCCAACCCGACCATAGTCAAGGCAACAAGAGGGCCATTGAAGGTCATATTGAGAATGGCACAATGTTAACCCAACCAATTTTTTTCATTTTGATATCATTTACTAGAAGTGGAACCTTTCTTAAATTACAAAATTAGTCGGCACAAGCTTTGGGGACCGTAACGAGGCGAGCCCCTATGGCTCGGATTTACATGTGCTGGTCTCCCTGCACTCCACATGGCCCCTCATGGTTGCATGACTCTTGGAGGATGCTACATAAGAAGGCCTAGGCATAAGCAGATTTCAGCACCTATAATTTAAGACAGGTCAATGGCAATGCTCAGCCTCATATCCAGCTATGTTGTTAATTGGAGTGTATTAATTGCAGAGTTAAAGGGGTAGGGGTCCCTCACGCTCAGACCAGTACACTGCGTCATAATTAGTCTGCATGCTACATCCCCATAAGGACACCTCTTCTAAAGATGACGTCAAACAGAATGGGACAGTCATTCCTGTTGATATGACAGATAACATTGGTTTAATGGTGTCGCGTGTGTGTATGAAGATAACCAGGTAAGAAGTACAAAGAAAAAATGGCCGCCTACAGTCAAGCTGTTGGTGGGTCATGGTTTGGGGGCTGCGACTGCTCCCGGCTGTGGAATCCACATTCACTTGCGTGACACTAAATGCCCAACATTAAAGTGAGGTGAATGAAGCAGCCCCCGTGATCCTCTCCCCTCGGAAACTGGGCAACAGGGCAGTATTCCAACTATTAAGGGAACCTGTCATCAATAGGTCAAATAAACCAAAACCAGTTATATTGTGAAACAGCGTGACACCTTCTAGTTTTTGTTTCTTTCTGGTCCAGTGTATGCATCATCCAGAAAGAAAATGTCAGAAGGAGAGAGTTTAACCTGAAGTCAAGCTCTGAACGCCTCCTACCTGTGATTGAGTCATGCATCGGACTTCAGGAGATCTGGTTAGTGATGTCTCTGGATGCCGGAGCATCAATTACAATGAAGGGGCTTCTGAGGAAAGAGAGAGCTTGACTTCATTGTTAAAACAATTACATCCACTTCAAAGTTGATTTGTTGGATGATGCCACCACACTGGGTCACGAAAAGAAACATGATATAGAATGTTTCAGTTACTTAGTAACATACTGGTAGTGGTTATTAGGTCAATTTATGCTGACAGGTTCCTTTAACAACCCCAAACTCACCTCCAATGTGACCTTTGCCTCGTTAAAGAAGCAGCGGGTGAAGGTGTTGGACTTTAGATTATATTAAAATGTCATACCTTCAGCGTTGCCCCATAAAACTCCCTTTCTGGCCTCACGCATAAGCTTCTATACAATCTCCAGTCCTGAAGCTTAGTCATGCCCACTACTATCTCACAGGAGACAGCTCAGTCTATTTCTACACCCTTATTCTCCCATATGGAGAGCTCATTTACAACACAAAAAGGCAGTTTAGTCTTCCTATTCCACCAGAGGCTACCTAAGCAATGTAAATTGAGAAGGGAGGATGGGGAAGGGTGCATGTTCATGTAAAAACCACCGGCAGCAGATAACACGTGAGCATTGCTAGGGTAGGCCCGATCCAAAAGTCTTGGCAGAGGCTGCAACTTGTATGTGTTAATTTCCTGAATCAAAGCACCCATATCTACTCTTTAAACTGGGGACACCTCCGTAGAGAAAGGTGGCTTTTTATATCCAATGCTTATAGGGACGGCTAGGGAAACTATTACAATGGAAGATCGCGAGCGTGGGCAGCCATGAACCACTCGTCTTGAAGAGGAGGACGGAGAAGGTATGTGACCTCTTAAATTTGGAGAGTCACTTACAATTGAAAGTTTAAACTAAGTTTAAAAATAAAACACGCAATCGAAGATTTTTTTTTTTGTACTTTCTATACAGTTGAATAAATCACAACTAAATCACTGGCACATTTCATCACCTTTATACTCTGGGCTATAGGGATGAATATTACAAGTTATTCTAAATTACACATTTTGTATAATTTCGGAGGAAGCGTCTGTCTTCTATCATCTTAACGAATTTTTGTTTCTGATAGGATGACAGCGCTCACCTATTACCTTTTCATCAAGTATAATGCATTCGAGATTCCATTAAAATGACGGAGATATTTTTGTCTTCGCTTCCAGAAGTCGTGATGGGTATGCTGCTCTGCACGCTGTGATCTTTTATGAACACTGATCAGCTGTTATAGATGACCAAATCAATAGTGAGCATACAGATATTAAGAATTATAAAGAACATTTCTTGTCCCTATTGTGTGGACGTCGAAAAAAACACAATGCATCTTGTTATGTGTCCGCACCTTGGTTGATGGTTGAATTCCAATTTAGTTGCTTCACTGGAAGTGTCTTGGAAAACAGATCTCCGGAGGGATTACGCTTCTCTGTTCCATTAAAGGAGCAGAAAAGTCAAATCCCTATCCCCCATTTATCATCACAGTTTTTTAGCACATGCCTGCAGCTAGCAGTCAATTGCTATATCTCTAGATCTATCCTGCTAAATTCCACCACCTCCCACACACTCATATGGCAGGTGGTAGACTTGGCTAGAGAAGGACAATTTACATCATAGAAGGGTGGACTTGGGTGTAGCCCTGAGGAAGACAACATGATGAGGGTTGTGGGGACTGGAAAGGTGGAGTCTAACAGGGGTGGAACATAAGGAGAGGGTACATTTGAGGCCGGTAAATGGCTTCACAAGAGACAGTGGATAGAACATCCTCCACCCTCTCTTAGCCCCAGGATGAGGCACTGAGGCAACTGACTATGGATCGAGTCAAGCATTGGCAATTTCAGAGGTGGTTGTCATATCTACTTTGCAGCACGATGGAGGGGGCGGGTTGGGTCCTCAGAGTTGTGACACTGTGCTATGAATTTGGGGTTTTTTAGGTTGGTTAGGCTCTGGACCTCCGATAGACAGAAGGCTTATAAACAATTGTCTGGGAGTGGGGGAATGATATTTATAAGCAGTCACCTTAGCTTACAAGGCCAAAAATGGCGCTCTGAACTGAGTAAATGGCTGGGGTGGGGATCAAAAAAGTTTATTAGATTCAAGACACCCTCGGATTTGGGCTCCGAGGACTTCTCTGCTGTAGATAACTGTTATATTTATTGTATTTATTGTTAATATAATGGCCGCCGGGCCAATATTATTCACTCGGTGTCTACATGTCTCAAAGGAAAATGGGCATGGATTAACAGAGCAAGGGGATGCAAGGAGTCCCTAATCCCATTGTCTGTGGTAAGTGATTTGGTCTTGGACACACAAGGTTCCTCATGCCCGTATGACGAGTTTATCCTACGCTTAAAGGGGATTTCCATGAAAATGTAGATATGTATCGCAGTTAATAAGATAAGGCTTCTTACTGCCAAGACAAGGGGTTGAGAATGTGCCCTTCGTGTCCCATTTCGTTCTTCATTTTGGAAATGATTGCTCGTATACCATACAAACGCCCAATTCATCTGCTGGGGCTTTCGAGAAACTTGTTGACCAAGTGATTACTGGGGTTTCCAGAAATCAGACCACCAGCGATTAACATCTATCCTCCATCTTGTATATGAAAACATGAAAAGCTCAAGTTCACATTGAGCCGAAAAAACACAAGCTGAAAGATCACAGCTGATGTTGTTTAAAGGTCCTACTCATTTTTCGTCATTCAAGTCTGAGGCTGAACCTTAGTTTTGCACGACCACCCGCGAGGATTCATTAAATGGTGCTGCTCTGCATTTTCTATTTGTTGATATAATATTACTTATTGTCCTCCACAACTAGCAGCGTTGAATCATCAGGGATATACAAGCCGGGCACCTGTGTGAATCCCAGGACCAGGGATATAATGATCCTGCACCTGTGTGACATCACATGACCAGGGATATAACGCTATGCACCTGTGTGACTATCACAGACCAGGTATATAACGAACTATGCACTGAGTGACATCACAGGACCAGGGATTTAACGTGTCGAGCCCTGTATGACATCACAACTAGGGATATAATGATCCGTGCACTGTGTGACATCACATACCAGGATATAACGGGTCGTGTACCTGTGAAACCATCACTACCAGGGATATAATGATCCGTGCACCTGTGTGACATCACATGACCAGGGAATAACGGCGCGTGCACCTGTGTGACATCACATAACCAGGGATATAATGAGCCGTGCACCTGTGCGACATACATGATCAGGGATATAATTCTGTGCACCTGTGTGCCACATCACGCAGGGATATAATGAGCAGTGCACCTGTGTAACTCACAGGACCTGTTAAACGAGCCGTGGCACCTTTGTGACATCAACGACCAGGCATATAATAAGCCTGCACATGTGCGACATCACATGACCAGGACGGTTGTTATCCACGGAAGTAAATTATGAGCTTCCTGTAGAATAACAGCAAGCAAAAATCTAGATTGAGGAATTGTACAAGAAAGTTATTGGAAAATTGTAAAACTTATCACTACACAATATCAATTAATGCCAATAAAGTTTTTTTCCACTAAACAAGTAGACCCTTCCACAGGTAGAGCTAACTTGCTGATCGGTGGGGGTCCTCAGTAATGAGACCTCCACAGAATCAAGAGAACGGGGGTCAGGGTACCTCCAGGGTTCCCCGAGATGAGCTGGAGCCTCATTTATCTCTATGGAACTGACAGAGACGCTTCAGCTACGCCGCTCTCTGGGGGAGCAAAGAGGGGCCTGGCCCTCAGACCCCTCCCTGTTCTAGTCATATGTGGGGGTCTCAGTCACTGTGGATAGGGTCTAACTTGTTTCGTGGGATAACCCCATAATGGAAGGGGAACTACAAAGCAGTTGGGAAGTCCTGTTGTTTTACAATATCCAAAGGGGAACTCTTAACAGCAATATAAACGCTGATCTCTTACCAGAACACTGAAGGCAAGTGCTGCTCATGACCCTGGCACCTATACTAAAGGAAATCTACACCAGATCACGGATTGAAACCAAGCGCACTACATAGTGTGTCTGTCTGCCCCCTATTGCAGTATCTGCTCTTCTTTGAGCTCTTATTCCCTTTTTTTTTTTAAAAAAAACTTTACAATTATGCAATGAACCTGAGGGGCTCCAGGCTCTATTAGCAGCTATGGAGCCCGAAGCCCCTAAGCTCATTTGCATAATTATTAAAGCCTGTTTTGTAAAAATAATGGATAACAAGCAAAAAGAAGATTCATCCTACCAGCGGAGGTAACAACCCATATGTAAGGTCGCATAGTTTACAATCCTTGATTCTATTGGTGAATTTACTATAAAACTAAATATAAAATATATTAACTGAAAAATCAAATTGAAAAAAAACGTGCATGAATCTTGTTATTTAGTACGACTATGTAATAGGATTGTGTGTTTTACGCACTCGTGTTGCCTCCTTCCCTACTCCTATAATATAATCACCCCTTGAAAACAGCCACACTTATAATTTGCTGAGTTAAATGTTATGATATTGTATAAGAAGTGATCATGTATGTAATTGAAAACTCCGAGCGTCAGCAGGGTTATTCTTTTCTGCATGTCGCTTTTTTTTTTTATAGATTATTATTGTTATTTATATAACGCTGGCATATTCAATGTACAGCTGTAAATCCACAAACTGAAGTGAATAGGATTAACAATATCGCACGAGTAATGTAGCAGCAGGTGAGCGGCCCAGCCCCCCACTAATGGCACACTCAGGTTTCCATTGTTTGTATTTTCAAAAGATATAGGATCACACTAAAAGTAAGCAAAAAAAGCATAAAAATGAAAATAATACAAGCGACTCAAACACAAAATAAAAAGGTGCTTAGAAAGGGTTTAAAGAAAACTGCTTCAAAATGTTATAGGGTTAAATGAGTACTAACATTTAAACAAACTTTACTTCATTAGATCATTAGAACAAATAAACATAATAAACTTTGTATACCACTATCAACCCACAAAAATAAGCATGGATAACCGGACACGTTACTCTAGGGTTAGAGGAACCGCCCTGTCTATGGTGATGGTAGAACCGTCCCTCCTCTAGGTATAGAGGATGCCCCTGTCTATGGTTATGGTAGAACCTCCTCTCCCTAGTGTGTAGAGGATGCCCC
The DNA here is from genome assembly GCA_019512145.1 of Engystomops pustulosus. NCBI lineage: Eukaryota > Metazoa > Chordata > Amphibia > Anura > Leptodactylidae > Engystomops > Engystomops pustulosus. The sequence goes on from CM033645.1 coordinate 15,305,419, forward strand.
CTTCTATGATGATGGTATAACTGCCCTCCTCTAGGTAGCGGATGCCTCTGTCTATGGTGATGGTAGAACCTCCTCATCCTCTAGGTGTAGAGGATGCCCCGTCTATGATGAGGTATAACTGCCTCTCCTCTAGGTGTAGCGAAGCCCCCTGTCTATGGTGATGGTAGAACTCTCTCCTCTAGGTGTAGAGGATGCCCCCTGTCTATGGTGATGGTAGAACTCCTCTCTCTAGGTGTAGAGGATGCCTCCTGTCTATGGTGATGGGAGAACCTCCTCTCTCTAGGTGTAGAGGATGCCCCCTGTCTATGGTGATGGTTAGAGATGTTTGTCCTCTGGTGTAGAGGATGCCCCCTTTCTATGGTGATGGTAGAACCGCCTCTCTCAGGTGTAGAGGATGCCCCTGTCTATGGTGATGAAGAGAACAACCTCTCTCCAGGTGTAGAGGAAGCCCCTGTCTACGGTATGGTAGAACCGCCTCCCTCTAGGTGTAGAGGATGGCCCCTGTCTATGGTGATGGTAGAACCTCTCTCCTCTAGGTGTAGAGGATGCCCCCTGTCTATGGTGATGGTAGAACTGCCTTCTCCTCTAGGGTGTAGAGGATGCCCCTGTCTATGATGATGGTAGAGGTGTCTCTCCTCTGTATGAGGATGCCCCGTCTATGGTAATTGTAGAGCGTCTCTCCTACAGATGTAGAGGATGCCCCTGTCTATGGTGATGGTAGAACTGCTTCTCTCTAGGGTAAAGTGGCCCTGTCTATGTGATGGTAACCTCTCTCCTGTAGGTGCAAGTGCCGCTGTCTATAGTGATGGTAGAACCTCCTCTCCTTTAGGTGTATAGGATGCATCCTGTCTATGGCGTATGGTAGAATACCTTCTCCTAGGTGTAGAGGATGCCCCCTGTCTATGGTGATGTAGAACTACACCTCCTCTCCTCTAGGTGTAGGAGGGAAGCCCCCTGTCTATGGTGTGGGGTCGAATTACTCTCCTCTAGGTGTAGAGGAAGCCCCTCTATGGTGATGTAAACCTCTCTTGTTAGATGATGCCCTGTATATGGTGATGGTAGAACCGCCTCTCCTCATGTAGAGGATTGTATGTGTGCTTATGTTATGGATGTGTGTCGAACATCTCTACTTTGCAGGTAGCCCCTGTCTATGTGATGGTAGAACCTCCTCTCTGTAGGTGTAGAGGATGCCTCTGTCTATGGTGATGGTAGAACCTCCTCTCCTCTAGGTGTAGAGGATGCCCCTGTTATGGTGATGGTAGAACCTCCTCTTCTACGTGTAGAGGATGTCCCCTGTCCATGGTGATGGTAGAACCTCCTCTCCTCTAGGTGTAGAGGATGTCCCCTGTCTATGGTGATGGTAGAACCTCCTCTCCTCTAGGTGGGGAAGATGCCCCCTGTCCATGGCAATGGTAGATCCACCTCTCCTCTAGGTGTAGAAGATACCTCTCTTCTATGGTGATGGTAGAACCGCCTCTCCTATAGACATGAAGGAGGCAATGGTAGAACCACCTATCCTCTAGGCAAAGAGAATGCTTACTTGATCTAGGTATGGAAAGATCTTTGGAGAGATCCTTGTACTGCCCATTCAGTATTTCTATATTGTAATGAGGTTTCCCCATAGCCTCCCTTTCTGGTCAGCCACGCCCACACATTACCATATCCCAGCACTGTACAAGGCATTGGGATATGGGGACGAGTGAGCGTGGCCAGCCACTTCAGCTGGCCTGGAAGCTGGTCCGAGTACATGACCTGGAGAGACCACGACACCGGGGTATTTTTTTAAGCAGCCCCCTCCCGGCCACATGGCAGTTATTTTACAGGTCCGCACAACTCCTTTAACCATCCCTAGCCACTCCATTTTAGCACCAGTGACCATTTCTAGCTGCTTCGCTCTGATGTTTGTCAAGCCAACACAAATGCTTGCTGCCACTGAACACTGGCCTCAGCCTTCTATTCCATTGTTACATCCATATCCTTGTTGTGTGGATCCCAAATACATTTTGTATATGACTTTTTATGATAGGTACATGTTGATGAAGATGAGATGTAGTCAGGAACAAATGTATATGCAGGTCCTTGAGGTATTGAATGACTGGGGTTAAAGTAGTGTAGCGAACAGATGTCGTCAATTAAAAATATTCAGCTTTCTTCAGCAGTTATCTATAGGGATCTCAGTGCAGAAAAGGGAAACCAATTACAACCTAGAGTAACTTTGGGTCCTCCTAACGTTACCCAAGCATTAGTCTCTTTCGCTTTCACAAAAAGTGGTCTTGTATGACTCTGAAACGCGTTGTGTTATTGAGATATTGTTAAAACGGTTCCTTGTTATGAAAACCCTACGACCTCCTAATTTCCAAAGCACCAACCCCAAATGCCAAAGCACCAACCCCATTGTAACCTAGAGTATCGTCATTTATTATGCAGTAGGTGAGGGTGAAAATAAGGAAGTAAAAATTTAGTAAATCTATTAACTTATATATACAGAAGTCCTGAAAGTAATAATGTGTGTATCAATGAAATTCTACTAATGAGCAGAAAGGAGATGAGAAGTGGATTTCTCATAGTTTATAGATGAAAATTGTGAAACTCAGAAATATAGCGATATGACTATCCCTATATTGTTACTGACCATGCCTGTAAAGTTCCACAGTTTGTTTGAAAAGTTAACTCGCCACCGACGCATATTTATGTTCTTCCAGCTCAGCAACAGGGCCTGCTTTTTCTTCAGCTGAGAATTCGGCTCTGCTACCTACTTCCCCCTCCCCTCAGAAATGAGAGAGATGTGTGCTGTGTGTGACTCGCTGAAGAGAAATCAGCTACCTCATTCCCAACTCCCACAGGAATTCTCTTCAGCAAGGCACACACAGCACAAATCTCTCATTTTTGCTTAAAGAGAGAATGAGGTAGCAGAGCCGAGTATTTGACTGAGGAGAAAGCAGGCCCCTTGTCAATCAGGAAGCTGAAGGCGCAGCTAGGCTGGAAAAACATAAATATGCCTGACTTAAATGAAAGACAATAGTCGGACTCCCATGGGGCAATTTTCATAGACGGTGAATCAACTTTATAAACAGACAATGGAACAGCATGGAGAGGAACAATTTTAGGATAGTTGTACGGCGGCATAATGACAGTTTTCAAAAATATGTTGAGTTAGTGTGGGTAAGTTTAAAATACTGCATTCCTTCGTACAACTATCAGATTTGCTTGAAATAACCTACCCAATAGTAATCTTAAAATATAAAACAGGACACTGGGATCTTCTTCAGGTCAGCTACAACATCAGAACATGTTATGTAAATGATGCAGATGAGCAAGGACTCTTATAGGGGAAGGGGGTTGGTGTGGTTTCAAAAACAAAATTCGACTATGTGATAGTTCAGGGTTGAATAACTGCAAAAAAAAATTGTAAGAATAATCTTTTGGCACCATTAGGCAAGAATCAATTGTCTAAAATTGACATCACCTTTAATCCTTAGAAAATGCAATCTGTTCTCTCTGAAACTCTTCAATGTGTTACAGTTGAATCATCTCATTATACGAGGTTCTGGTCTCTTTTCAGTATCTCTGGATGTATTTACCAGACAGTAATACAAAGTCCTCCAAGTAGAAGTGTCTGCACAGAACTATGCGCCAGTCACAGTCTCTTGAGCGTAAATTAAAATCAGTGTTTAGACTTCAGAGGCAGCGTACCCAGGCCGCAAGCATCTACAAGCCTCTGTTTATTGCCGCCTTCATGCCGAGAATCTTGAGTCAGTATCAGAAGCCTAAACATTGCGTAATGTTTCCAAGGAAGAAAAAATGACTGGAGCCCCGGCCAGGTACAAGACTCAGACTCAGGACTCCATACTACAACTCCTAGGACACTAAAATGAAATCTTTCCTAAATCAGTTCAAACTTAATAGAGTGGAAACTGTACGAAATAATCATTGTTTAAATGTTGGGATGATGGAAGAGTGTTAAATACGACATGGAGTGTAAGTTTAGTAAATCAGATGTGTACAACTTCCAAAGACTGTAATGGGACTCAGACAGGAAAATCTTTTGTGGCTACGGTACTACACATATGATAGTATGATTATAGATACTATAGGTTGGAAAAATATGCAGGTCTGTCAAGTCCAACTCATAAGTCAATGGAATCTGGGATTCTCAGTCAATCTCCCATGCTGGTACTTGCCAGGCATGAAGCCGCATTGCGACTGAGATCTCACAAGGGCAAGCACATTCAGCTTACAACATACAGTATTTTTCAGACTATAAGGTGCACGATCAATAAATTCCTGCTAAAACGTTGAGGTTCATATATAAGGCGCACCGGATTATAAGGATGAATGACCAGCAGATGGAAGACCTGTGCACAGTTCAAGGCAGCTGTTGTCTGTAAGTACGGTTCATATATAAGGCGCACTGGACTATAAGGCGCACCTTTGATTTCTGAGAAAATCAAAGGATTTTTTGTGCGCCTTATAGTCGCTGACATATGCAATGTTCCGTAACTTTTCTGCTGTGCATACTTCCTGACCAAACTGGATTTATGGTTTTGTTCTGTAGCCCTGGGCTCATGGAGTTGTGTCCCGGGCAGCTGGAGTCAGTTCCCAAACATCAACCTTATGGTGTGTATGCAATTGGTAATGTAGGAAACCATTGGTTCCCCGCATCGCCAGTGATCCTCTGTCCATAGGCCAGACCCAACTTCTGCCTCTCTTTGGCATTCACAAAAGTTGGTAGGTAGGGATAGGTTAGAGGGAGAGGAGAAGAGAAGAGGACCTTAGCATCTGGGAACAGGGGAAAAATTTGCAGAGGAAACGTGGCTGCAGCGTTGGATGTCCGGAAAACACTGCTGAAGCTTCGGTGGTGATGCTGAAGGGCCGAACACTGACATAGACAATTGAAGACCTCAGTGTTGACCTCTACTCAAAGGAAACTTTAGTGACAGGACGACTACAACATTGCAGGAGCTTTAACAAAACGGCAAGAAATATTTTATATAAATTAAACAATCCACTCGTAATGTGTCTATAAAGTCGTAAAGTTTACGTACCCCGTTGACCACTTAACTACTCTAGGTAACCATTAAACCATAAATAGTTTTAGAGTTGTCAACACTGTATCTTCGCAGTCCTATATGTAAAAGTTTTTGTTAGGGGATACTTAAAGCGATAACCAATACTTAGGATAGACCACCAGTATCAGAGAAGAGCGAAACAGTGGCCAATCTTGGTTACTACACTTTGTTTCCTATTTGAATTTGAGCTAAGCTCCAATAACTGGATTAGAAAACCCCTTTAATGCCCGCCACGCCCTGCCAGATCAAAGTAAGATCATTTGGTGTTACAAAATTCCATTTCTAGTTCTATTTGTCAAGCAGCCATAATGCCTCACCTTCACTTTCTTCTCATATGACAAGAGTCGTTGAAAGAGTACAAGAGGAGAATTATGGAGAATAGATTGTGGTTGGAGACAGAGGCAGCAAGACAGAGGAATTATGTGAAATAATAGACTCAGTGATGTGTGAGATGCTGGCACGACTAGAAAGAACACACACAATGGGTGCAGTCTCAACACATGGGGCTGTTTGGTTTTTGCTTCAGAGAGAGTGAACACTGAAGTCAGTGATTTGAAGATTTCATCAGTTTGTTTTGATGGATAAACCCGGTGATAAAGGATCCACATATGACTGTACTACACTTCACTGACAGTAAATGTAGCCAAAAGATGTCACTGCATAACGGGATGTGAATGATGAAGTGTGTAAACATTATAGCATAGCCCAAGATGGAAACCTGACTGTTGTATAGAAGTACATTCAAGATTCTGCTCAGGCTGCAAAAAACAAGCCCATATTTTCCTCCCACTTCTGTCTCTGTTTACAAGTAATAATACTTATGCTGTTTTGACAGTAGATAATGGAAATTGAGATGAATTAGGAACCGTCAAAAAATGTAAGTATTGGAAAGGAAGAAATAACGTATTGCTGGAGCTGCCCATGATGAGGTGCTACCCTACTACAGATTCTCAGAGTGGAAAACGGAAAAAGGGACTGAAGCTCCCCCCCTGATCAACTCGTTGGACAAACAGAATGATTCGGACAAACCGCGGAATATAAAAACCAAATTGTGTCGCATGATCAGCACTTACATGCAACAGGAAGAAGATGGTGAACTCCGGCGGACCTCAGCAGGGGAAGCAACACATGCAGGAAATTGGACGCACAATCTTAGTGAATTGCGGCAGACCCGAATCCTCGTCGGACGTTCTGGATCGGCATCGTCAACGGGACGGGTAAGTAATTGTGCCCCATTAAGTGTAAAATTAAGTCAGGGAATATCTTGGAAACAGCACAATGGATATAAATTATAAAGGTAAGTTGGAAATGACAGTGCATTTCTCTACACAATGCTGGCAGCATATTATAATGCTTGGGGGAGGCGGTAGATTACGCCACTGTGCTCAATAAGTTCCATGATTTTTGTAAACTTAAAGGGGTATTCTCATGAAGACAAGATTCTTTAATATACTTAGGATAACAAAATACCTTATATACTCGAGTATAAGCCTAGTTTTTCAGCACAAAAAAATGTGCTGAAAACCCAAACTCGGCTTATACTCGAGTAAAAAATATATAGGTTTTACCAGGTTTTTGTGGTAAAATTAGGGGCCTCGGCTTATACTTGGGTCGGCTTATACTCGAGTATATACGGTAACACATTCTCTAATTCACTGTTATTAACAAAAATACAGGATTTCACAGATATCATTCCAACCTGTCTCTATCAGTGTTGGTGTACACAATTTTGGTTGCCCTGGGATCGGACAGTAAATCAAAAGTCTAGGGCCGGGTATGGTAGATAGTTCTCCTGTCTGACGCTGCACTGAGCTTCTCTCTGCATCTGCCCCTCCACTTGAATTCCAAGAAGAGCTCACACACACACAGACTTCCTGCCAGCAAGCAACAGTGTGAGGAGACTTACTCTACAAGCTACATGCAAGATAAGGTCTTTATCTTGCATAAAGCAGAGATGACAGTGTATATTATCTGTGAAAGAGCAGAGCTGAAAATGTAATTGTGCGTTATATGCATCTCATGGATCTCATCATCTCTGATCTGTGTCATCTCTTTCTTCTATCTGTCAGATACAAGTGAATTTTAAGAAGCTAGACAAAAGTGTAGACAAACCTTGTACCCTGATAAGCTAAGCACATTGTCAGCACATAGCATCTTACAGCAGATGAATAATGACGTGTCTGCTTAAAGAGTGATAGGAGCTTAAACTGAGTAAAATAAAACTGAGTAAAATTTTAAAGTAAGGGGTTAAAAATTACCTTAATAGCTAAAAAATGCTTGAAAATAAATTCCTACAACAGACAACTCCATGAAATGATATAAACACTGGGTAAGGTTAATTGGTTTGGCCATGATAATTTGCCGTTTTCTCCCCTTCTTGGGTAGCGGTATTGAAGCGCTCGTTTGTGTATTCATATTTATTCCATCCTAGTTTTTTCAAAGCATTTGTGGGATTGTCTGGGTGTAACTTGTAGTCACATCTGAGAACACACCGGAAAGGAATGTGTCTTGGATACTGTTTTTCATAACTCTGGGATCCTGGACTCGACCCAATCGTCACCACAGTTACCAAAAGTCATTCTGATTAGATGGTCACTCACAATGAGGACCAGTGTACTCTTCCGCTCCATCCAATACAAACACTGAAGTGGCCTCCTAAGCAGTGTAAGCTTTTCTTTCAGAAAACCAGGATTACATGACTAAATCACTGCACTCATCTTGTCCTATAAATTTTAATACACAGACCTGACACAGTTCCATTAATAATACACACCGCTTGACTACGGGTGGACGGGTCAGTCTTGGCTCAAATTAAACGCCTAGACCTTTGCGCATTGTATTACAGTCTGGATAATTGCTGACATTTCCAGATGTGATCCATTTAATGTCTCTCTTTACAATCCAGGACAATCTGGGGCCTTAAATCCTCCTATTGTAAAAATATGTCTCCAATTACAAAACAGAGAACAGAAGACGAGCCAAGGAAGGTTTGTTACTGGTAGAAGAGCAATCTCCCATGACTATACTGGCACCATCGTGTGCCAGATCTTCCTACAATGCTTTATGGATGCCTGATTAAAGGTGCCTGTTGGAAATACAAAAGGGATATTCTTTTACAACCTCTGTTAACCTATAATATTTAAAGGGGTAAACCCATCTTGGCATTCACATTTAATTAAATTCATCAGCCATATAAATATATATGTGTGAAGATAATTTCCCATAAATGTTTGTCCATTAGAAACAAGATAGTTGTCCTTGGATACGACCATCTAGCACACTTGCAGTTGTGACCAGATAAGCGTTATTGAGCCCTGCCCAGCCACTTTAATTCTGCATTCATTTCCGCAGGACAGTCATAGGACACAGGACAGCCTGGACATTTCATATGCAAAAATAATTTATTTCTTTGTGCAGTCTCGCCAACAGAGTTGGTCGTAACCATGGACAAACTTGGCTACATTTATGGGAAATTATTTAACAGGGACAATTTTTTAATAAAAAAGTAGAAGAATTGTATGTATATGGAAAATCAGCCTCACTGGTTTCCATTAAGAACTCCCATTTCACATTAATAAAACGAAGAAAAAACAAACAAAAAGTAAACCATACAAAATATGAAATGAAAGGCAAAACCAGCTGCAATTCACAACACAACCACTGGGCGGTCACACATAGGACAGAATTTCACATGAGACAACATGATGTTGCTTTAAAAAGCAGCTCCTCTAGTGCAATCTTCCTCTTCACAGCTTCTGTTGCAATCCCCTCCTTAGGTCAGTCTTAAAAGGCAGCCCCCTTAACACCAAGCATGACTTACAAGAAGCCTAATGACATGATGTGGGATTAAAGCAAAACCAGTATATCTATTCCAAAAGGAACAGATTAAAAAATAGCTATTGTCTTCCTCGTCCCATCCTGGAAAATATATTTGCATTTTTCCCAGAAATCCCTAGTGCATCAATGGCTATAAGTCTCAATATGCCTACAAGGCAGCCTTTATAGGCAAAGTTTCCATAAGGAGAGCTTTTACTTCCCGTCCCTACGTCCATCTTACTGAGGCTCCATTCACATGTCCATGTATTGCAGCCATGAGCTGGCCACAAAAACAGCAGTTATCTTGTGTCTGCCATAGAAGTGGGTTAAGTACGGGCATGGTGTGGTGAGCATGCCGTGTCTCAACCCAACATGTCGGAGTCGTGTAGTTGTGCCACAAAAGAGTGGGCAGATCCTATTCCTGTCCGGATTTACAGCTCTGCCGCACAGTTCCCAATGGAAAGGGGGAGGAGCGCTCGCCCTCTCACTCTCCATCCACCCCTCTTGCGGCTCACAGATGACCTGTTCACATGGACACGTGAATAAGAAATAAATGCATTTTCACAGTCCTGCTGCTACTAACTATAATATAAATGCATGTTTACACATATCTCCATGGGCAAAACCTAACACTGTCTGCGTGTTTGTGTGGTCCAAACTACTGGTCAATTTGGGTTAACGTTAAATAAGCAAGCATAAGCGGTGATTACACAAGCTCTTTAAAACACATCTACCACCAGGTTGAAGCATTGTACAACAAGCACACTGACATACTGGTGTGTGACCCTCTGACTGGATCTGTTGTTCTTTTAGCTTCTTAAGCCGTTGATTTTACCAAGGCCTGAAGTGCTCCAAGTTCTATTGACATCTATGGAGCCTGGAGCCCCTCAGGCTGATTTGCATACATTTTACAACCTTTTTTCATTAAAAACAAGGGCCTAAGAAGCTAAAAGAAGAGCAGGTCTTGAAAGAGAGGGCACACACCAGTATGTCAGTGTGCTTGGTTTGTAGTCCTTAATCCTGATGGTAGATGTCCTTTGAGCGCACCCTAAGGCATATACGTCAAACAGTCCATCATGGGGTATGGGGCATCATGGGGTAAGCATACCCTAGGAGAGGGGGCCCCATTTACTTCTTGGTATAGGATCTCCCAACCTTTGTGGGTTTACAATTAAATACACTACCCATTAAACATCTACTGGGTCATTTCTTTTTGTTAGATAAGGAAAATGTACTTTTTGTAATAAACGTCGCTGCTGAATTAAAATAATTAAAAAATCTCTTCTGTGTTGCCTTCATTTGTTCCAGCTACTGACCCTTTAAAGCTCTTAAAGGTACTAATCCACTTATAGTCGTCTGTATGAGAAAATTACCAATTATCACTATGACATTTCATTTTTGTACATTGAAACCGGGAATCACTTAAATACTTGGGAGGTAATTTTCTTCTTAATTTAGTATAATTATGGTGGACTCTTTTTTTGTGTTTGTTAGATGTATGCATGAGCAAATTAATTAGTACGGCTCTTATAAGCAAATGCTATCCGCAGCCGTGCGGTAACAGGAAAATTACATCCCAAATTATGGGGCTCTTTTCATCATCAACACCTTAAGAGGTGTTACAAAAGCCACAATCTGTGCCAATCATCGGTAGTGGAAGGACCAGCTGTGCCATCCAAACTCATGATAGTTTTCTATTTGGCTTCGTTTATGTCAACAGAACTATTTAGCATCAATCACTATAGAGGAAGGTGCAGGTTCCATGCTACATAACATACATAATACTTAGAATTTTATTTAAGGGGTCATAAAGAATTTTAACAAACCGCATAAATCAGTTGTACAAGTCACTACAAGAAACTTTGCAATGTATCTTATCAGAGAAAACAGCTTCCTTGGCTTCTTGCTCTTATTATCTACTTCTCCTTAAAGAGGAACTTTCACCACCCCAGACTTCCCGAACTAAATATGACATAAAGCAGGCTCTGGCATCCTGATTCTGGGGCACCTGGAATTTTCCTTCTAGCCCCCTCCGTTCCAGAGATATGACCCCAGGGATCTGACGACTCCAAGGTCTGTATGGTCAGAAAGGAGGAGCTGCAGCACAGGTGGGGGTGTGTGAGTATGCTAAAATATTCTGATACATGCTAAAATCTTCTGACGCATGATGCCGGGAGCGAGCAGCCGCTGCTCGGCGCACACTCACCCCGATACAAGGAGTCTCTTATCTGACACCATCCAATGATTTTAGCATAATCATGCCCCCACACCTGGGCTGCAGCTCCTCCTTTCTGACCATACAGACCTCAGAATCATGCTTTATGGTATGTTCAGTTTGGGAAGTCTGGGGTGGTGAAAAGACCTCTTTAATCTAGAAGCACAATGAGGTATTAGATTACACAGAGGGGAGGTGGAGCAGTGAGTCACAGCAGCAAGGTCCCCTCCCACTGAGGTCTCAGATTACACAGAGGGAAGGAGGAGCAGTGACTCTTCTATGGTGATGGTAGAACCGCCTCTCCTATAGACATGAAGGAGGCAATGGTAGAACCACCTATCCTCTAGGCAAAGAGAATGCTTACTTGATCTAGGTATGGAAAGATCTTTGGAGAGATCCTTGTACTGCCCATTCAGTATTTCTATATTGTAATGAGGTTTCCCCGTAGCCTCCCTTTCTGGTCAGCCACACCCACACATTACCATATCCCAGCACTGTACAAGGCATTGGGATATGGGGACGAGTGAGCGTGGCCAGCCACCTCAGCTGGCCTGGAAGCTGGTCCGAGTACATGACCTGAAGAGACCACGACACCGGGGTATTTTTTTAAGCAGCCCCCTCCCGGCCACATGGCAGTTATTTTACAGGTCCGCACAACTCCTTTAACCATCCCTAGCCACTCCATTTTAGCACCAGTGACCATTTCTAGCTGCTTCGCTCTGATGTTTGTCAAGCCAACACAAATGCTTGCTGCCACTGAACACTGGCCTCAGCCTTCTATTCCATTGTTACATCCATATCCTTGTTGTGTGGATCCCAAATACATTTTGTATATGACTTTTTATGATAGGTACATGTTGATGAAGATGAGATGTAGTCAGGAACAAATGTATATGCAGGTCCTTGAGGTATTGAATGACTGGGGTTAAAGTAGTGTAGCGAACAGATGTCGTCAATTAAAAATATTCAGCTTTCTTCAGCAGTTATCTATAGGGATCTCAGTGCAGAAAAGGGAAACCAATTACAACCTAGAGTAACTTTGGGTCCTCCTAACGTTACCCAAGCATTAGTCTCTTTCGCTTTCACAAAAAGTGGTCTTGTATGACTCTGAAACGCGTTGTGTTATTGAGATATTGTTAAAACGGTTCCTTGTTATGAAAACCCTACGACCTCCTAATTTCCAAAGCACCAACCCCAAATGCCAAAGCACCAACCCCATTGTAACCTAGAGTATCGTCATTTATTATGCAGTAGGTGAGGGTGAAAATAAGGAAGTAAAAATTTAGTAAATCTATTAACTTATATATACAGAAGTCCTGAAAGTAATAATGTGTGTATCAATGAAATTCTACTAATGAGCAGAAAGGAGATGAGAAGTGGATTTCTCATAGTTTATAGATGAAAATTGTGAAACTCAGAAATATAGCGATATGACTATCCCTATATTGTTACTGACCATGCCTGTAAAGTTCCACAGTTTGTTTGAAAAGTTAACTCGCCACCGACGCATATTTATGTTCTTCCAGCTCAGCAACAGGGCCTGCTTTTTCTTCAGCTGAGAATTCGGCTCTGCTACCTACTTCCCCCTCCCCTCAGAAATGAGAGAGATGTGTGCTGTGTGTGACTCGCTGAAGAGAAATCAGCTACCTCATTCCCAACTCCCACAGGAATTCTCTTCAGCAAGGCACACACAGCACAAATCTCTCATTTTTGCTTAAAGAGAGAATGAGGTAGCAGAGCCGAGTATTTGACTGAGGAGAAAGCAGGCCCCTTGTCAATCAGGAAGCTGAAGGCGCAGCTAGGCTGGAAAAACATAAATATGCCTGACTTAAATGAAAGACAATAGTCGGACTCCCATGGGGCAATTTTCATAGACGGTGAATCAACTTTATAAACAGACAATGGAACAGCATGGAGAGGAACAATTTTAGGATAGTTGTACGGCGGCATAATGACAGTTTTCAAAAATATGTTGAGTTAGTGTGGGTAAGTTTAAAATACTGCATTCCTTCGTACAACTATCAGATTTGCTTGAAATAACCTACCCAATAGTAATCTTAAAATATAAAACAGGACACTGGGATCTTCTTCAGGTCAGCTACAACATCAGAACATGTTATGTAAATGATGCAGATGAGCAAGGACTCTTATAGGGGAAGGGGGTTGGTGTGGTTTCAAAAACAAAATTCGACTATGTGATAGTTCAGGGTTGAATAACTGCAAAAAAAAATTGTAAGAATAATCTTTTGGCACCATTAGGCAAGAATCAATTGTCTAAAATTGACATCACCTTTAATCCTTAGAAAATGCAATCTGTTCTCTCTGAAACTCTTCAATGTGTTACAGTTGAATCATCTCATTATACGAGGTTCTGGTCTCTTTTCAGTATCTCTGGATGTATTTACCAGACAGTAATACAAAGTCCTCCAAGTAGAAGTGTCTGCACAGAACTATGCGCCAGTCACAGTCTCTTGAGCGTAAATTAAAATCAGTGTTTAGACTTCAGAGGCAGCGTACCCAGGCCGCAAGCATCTACAAGCCTCTGTTTATTGCCGCCTTCATGCCGAGAATCTTGAGTCAGTATCAGAAGCCTAAACATTGCGTAATGTTTCCAAGGAAGAAAAAATGACTGGAGCCCCGGCCAGGTACAAGACTCAGACTCAGGACTCCATACTACAACTCCTAGGACACTAAAATGAAATCTTTCCTAAATCAGTTCAAACTTAATAGAGTGGAAACTGTACGAAATAATCATTGTTTAAATGTTGGGATGATGGAAGAGTGTTAAATACGACATGGAGTGTAAGTTTAGTAAATCAGATGTGTACAACTTCCAAAGACTGTAATGGGACTCAGACAGGAAAATCTTTTGTGGCTACGGTACTACACATATGATAGTATGATTATAGATACTATAGGTTGGAAAAATATGCAGGTCTGTCAAGTCCAACTCATAAGTCAATGGAATCTGGGATTCTCAGTCAATCTCCCATGCTGGTACTTGCCAGGCATGAAGCCGCATTGCGACTGAGATCTCACAAGGGCAAGCACATTCAGCTTACAACATACAGTATTTTTCAGACTATAAGGTGCACGATCAATAAATTCCTGCTAAAACGTTGAGGTTCATATATAAGGCGCACCGGATTATAAGGATGAATGACCAGCAGATGGAAGACCTGTGCACAGTTCAAGGCAGCTGTTGTCTGTAAGTACGGTTCATATATAAGGCGCACTGGACTATAAGGCGCACCTTTGATTTCTGAGAAAATCAAAGGATTTTTTGTGCGCCTTATAGTCGCTGACATATGCAATGTTCCGTAACTTTTCTGCTGTGCATACTTCCTGACCAAACTGGATTTATGGTTTTGTTCTGTAGCCCTGGGCTCATGGAGTTGTGTCCCGGGCAGCTGGAGTCAGTTCCCAAACATCAACCTTATGGTGTGTATGCAATTGGTAATGTAGGAAACCATTGGTTCCCCGCATCGCCAGTGATCCTCTGTCCATAGGCCAGACCCAACTTCTGCCTCTCTTTGGCATTCACAAAAGTTGGTAGGTAGGGATAGGTTAGAGGGAGAGGAGAAGAGAAGAGGACCTTAGCATCTGGGAACAGGGGAAAAATTTGCAGAGGAAACGTGGCTGCAGCGTTGGATGTCCGGAAAACACTGCTGAAGCTTCGGTGGTGATGCTGAAGGGCCGAACACTGACATAGACAATTGAAGACCTCAGTGTTGACCTCTACTCAAAGGAAACTTTAGTGACAGGACGACTACAACATTGCAGGAGCTTTAACAAAACGGCAAGAAATATTTTATATAAATTAAACAATCCACTCGTAATGTGTCTATAAAGTCGTAAAGTTTACGTACCCCGTTGACCACTTAACTACTCTAGGTAACCATTAAACCATAAATAGTTTTAGAGTTGTCAACACTGTATCTTCGCAGTCCTATATGTAAAAGTTTTTGTTAGGGGATACTTAAAGCGATAACCAATACTTAGGATAGACCACCAGTATCAGAGAAGAGCGAAACAGTGGCCAATCTTGGTTACTACACTTTGTTTCCTATTTGAATTTGAGCTAAGCTCCAATAACTGGATTAGAAAACCCCTTTAATGCCCGCCACGCCCTGCCAGATCAAAGTAAGATCATTTGGTGTTACAAAATTCCATTTCTAGTTCTATTTGTCAAGCAGCCATAATGCCTCACCTTCACTTTCTTCTCATATGACAAGAGTCGTTGAAAGAGTACAAGAGGAGAATTATGGAGAATAGATTGTGGTTGGAGACAGAGGCAGCAAGACAGAGGAATTATGTGAAATAATAGACTCAGTGATGTGTGAGATGCTGGCACGACTAGAAAGAACACACACAATGGGTGCAGTCTCAACACATGGGGCTGTTTGGTTTTTGCTTCAGAGAGAGTGAACACTGAAGTCAGTGATTTGAAGATTTCATCAGTTTGTTTTGATGGATAAACCCGGTGATAAAGGATCCACATATGACTGTACTACACTTCACTGACAGTAAATGTAGCCAAAAGATGTCACTGCATAACGGGATGTGAATGATGAAGTGTGTAAACATTATAGCATAGCCCAAGATGGAAACCTGACTGTTGTATAGAAGTACATTCAAGATTCTGCTCAGGCTGCAAAAAACAAGCCCATATTTTCCTCCCACTTCTGTCTCTGTTTACAAGTAATAATACTTATGCTGTTTTGACAGTAGATAATGGAAATTGAGATGAATTAGGAACCGTCAAAAAATGTAAGTATTGGAAAGGAAGAAATAACGTATTGCTGGAGCTGCCCATGATGAGGTGCTACCCTACTACAGATTCTCAGAGTGGAAAACGGAAAAAGGGACTGAAGCTCCCCCCCTGATCAACTCGTTGGACAAACAGAATGATTCGGACAAACCGCGGAATATAAAAACCAAATTGTGTCGCATGATCAGCACTTACATGCAACAGGAAGAAGATGGTGAACTCCGGCGGACCTCAGCAGGGGAAGCAACACATGCAGGAAATTGGACGCACAATCTTAGTGAATTGCGGCAGACCCGAATCCTCGTCGGACGTTCTGGATCGGCATCGTCAACGGGACGGGTAAGTAATTGTGCCCCATTAAGTGTAAAATTAAGTCAGGGAATATCTTGGAAACAGCACAATGGATATAAATTATAAAGGTAAGTTGGAAATGACAGTGCATTTCTCTACACAATGCTGGCAGCATATTATAATGCTTGGGGGAGGCGGTAGATTACGCCACTGTGCTCAATAAGTTCCATGATTTTTGTAAACTTAAAGGGGTATTCTCATGAAGACAAGATTCTTTAATATACTTAGGATAACAAAATACCTTATATACTCGAGTATAAGCCTAGTTTTTCAGCACAAAAAAATGTGCTGAAAACCCAAACTCGGCTTATACTCGAGTAAAAAATATATAGGTTTTACCAGGTTTTTGTGGTAAAATTAGGGGCCTCGGCTTATACTTGGGTCGGCTTATACTCGAGTATATACGGTAACACATTCTCTAATTCACTGTTATTAACAAAAATACAGGATTTCACAGATATCATTCCAACCTGTCTCTATCAGTGTTGGTGTACACAATTTTGGTTGCCCTGGGATCGGACAGTAAATCAAAAGTCTAGGGCCGGGTATGGTAGATAGTTCTCCTGTCTGACGCTGCACTGAGCTTCTCTCTGCATCTGCCCCTCCACTTGAATTCCAAGAAGAGCTCACACACACACAGACTTCCTGCCAGCAAGCAACAGTGTGAGGAGACTTACTCTACAAGCTACATGCAAGATAAGGTCTTTATCTTGCATAAAGCAGAGATGACAGTGTATATTATCTGTGAAAGAGCAGAGCTGAAAATGTAATTGTGCGTTATATGCATCTCATGGATCTCATCATCTCTGATCTGTGTCATCTCTTTCTTCTATCTGTCAGATACAAGTGAATTTTAAGAAGCTAGACAAAAGTGTAGACAAACCTTGTACCCTGATAAGCTAAGCACATTGTCAGCACATAGCATCTTACAGCAGATGAATAATGACGTGTCTGCTTAAAGAGTGATAGGAGCTTAAACTGAGTAAAATAAAACTGAGTAAAATTTTAAAGTAAGGGGTTAAAAATTACCTTAATAGCTAAAAAATGCTTGAAAATAAATTCCTACAACAGACAACTCCATGAAATGATATAAACACTGGGTAAGGTTAATTGGTTTGGCCATGATAATTTGCCGTTTTCTCCCCTTCTTGGGTAGCGGTATTGAAGCGCTCGTTTGTGTATTCATATTTATTCCATCCTAGTTTTTTCAAAGCATTTGTGGGATTGTCTGGGTGTAACTTGTAGTCACATCTGAGAACACACCGGAAAGGAATGTGTCTTGGATACTGTTTTTCATAACTCTGGGATCCTGGACTCGACCCAATCGTCACCACAGTTACCAAAAGTCATTCTGATTAGATGGTCACTCACAATGAGGACCAGTGTACTCTTCCGCTCCATCCAATACAAACACTGAAGTGGCCTCCTAAGCAGTGTAAGCTTTTCTTTCAGAAAACCAGGATTACATGACTAAATCACTGCACTCATCTTGTCCTATAAATTTTAATACACAGACCTGACACAGTTCCATTAATAATACACACCGCTTGACTACGGGTGGACGGGTCAGTCTTGGCTCAAATTAAACGCCTAGACCTTTGCGCATTGTATTACAGTCTGGATAATTGCTGACATTTCCAGATGTGATCCATTTAATGTCTCTCTTTACAATCCAGGACAATCTGGGGCCTTAAATCCTCCTATTGTAAAAATATGTCTCCAATTACAAAACAGAGAACAGAAGACGAGCCAAGGAAGGTTTGTTACTGGTAGAAGAGCAATCTCCCATGACTATACTGGCACCATCGTGTGCCAGATCTTCCTACAATGCTTTATGGATGCCTGATTAAAGGTGCCTGTTGGAAATACAAAAGGGATATTCTTTTACAACCTCTGTTAACCTATAATATTTAAAGGGGTAAACCCATCTTGGCATTCACATTTAATTAAATTCATCAGCCATATAAATATATATGTGTGAAGATAATTTCCCATAAATGTTTGTCCATTAGAAACAAGATAGTTGTCCTTGGATACGACCATCTAGCACACTTGCAGTTGTGACCAGATAAGCGTTATTGAGCCCTGCCCAGCCACTTTAATTCTGCATTCATTTCCGCAGGACAGTCATAGGACACAGGACAGCCTGGACATTTCATATGCAAAAATAATTTATTTCTTTGTGCAGTCTCGCCAACAGAGTTGGTCGTAACCATGGACAAACTTGGCTACATTTATGGGAAATTATTTAACAGGGACAATTTTTTAATAAAAAAGTAGAAGAATTGTATGTATATGGAAAATCAGCCTCACTGGTTTCCATTAAGAACTCCCATTTCACATTAATAAAACGAAGAAAAAACAAACAAAAAGTAAACCATACAAAATATGAAATGAAAGGCAAAACCAGCTGCAATTCACAACACAACCACTGGGCGGTCACACATAGGACAGAATTTCACATGAGACAACATGATGTTGCTTTAAAAAGCAGCTCCTCTAGTGCAATCTTCCTCTTCACAGCTTCTGTTGCAATCCCCTCCTTAGGTCAGTCTTAAAAGGCAGCCCCCTTAACACCAAGCATGACTTACAAGAAGCCTAATGACATGATGTGGGATTAAAGCAAAACCAGTATATCTATTCCAAAAGGAACAGATTAAAAAATAGCTATTGTCTTCCTCGTCCCATCCTGGAAAATATATTTGCATTTTTCCCAGAAATCCCTAGTGCATCAATGGCTATAAGTCTCAATATGCCTACAAGGCAGCCTTTATAGGCAAAGTTTCCATAAGGAGAGCTTTTACTTCCCGTCCCTACGTCCATCTTACTGAGGCTCCATTCACATGTCCATGTATTGCAGCCATGAGCTGGCCACAAAAACAGCAGTTATCTTGTGTCTGCCATAGAAGTGGGTTAAGTACGGGCATGGTGTGGTGAGCATGCCGTGTCTCAACCCAACATGTCGGAGTCGTGTAGTTGTGCCACAAAAGAGTGGGCAGATCCTATTCCTGTCCGGATTTACAGCTCTGCCGCACAGTTCCCAATGGAAAGGGGGAGGAGCGCTCGCCCTCTCACTCTCCATCCACCCCTCTTGCGGCTCACAGATGACCTGTTCACATGGACACGTGAATAAGAAATAAATGCATTTTCACAGTCCTGCTGCTACTAACTATAATATAAATGCATGTTTACACATATCTCCATGGGCAAAACCTAACACTGTCTGCGTGTTTGTGTGGTCCAAACTACTGGTCAATTTGGGTTAACGTTAAATAAGCAAGCATAAGCGGTGATTACACAAGCTCTTTAAAACACATCTACCACCAGGTTGAAGCATTGTACAACAAGCACACTGACATACTGGTGTGTGACCCTCTGACTGGATCTGTTGTTCTTTTAGCTTCTTAAGCCGTTGATTTTACCAAGGCCTGAAGTGCTCCAAGTTCTATTGACATCTATGGAGCCTGGAGCCCCTCAGGCTGATTTGCATACATTTTACAACCTTTTTTCATTAAAAACAAGGGCCTAAGAAGCTAAAAGAAGAGCAGGTCTTGAAAGAGAGGGCACACACCAGTATGTCAGTGTGCTTGGTTTGTAGTCCTTAATCCTGATGGTAGATGTCCTTTGAGCGCACCCTAAGGCATATACGTCAAACAGTCCATCATGGGGTATGGGGCATCATGGGGTAAGCATACCCTAGGAGAGGGGGCCCCATTTACTTCTTGGTATAGGATCTCCCAACCTTTGTGGGTTTACAATTAAATACACTACCCATTAAACATCTACTGGGTCATTTCTTTTTGTTAGATAAGGAAAATGTACTTTTTGTAATAAACGTCGCTGCTGAATTAAAATAATTAAAAAATCTCTTCTGTGTTGCCTTCATTTGTTCCAGCTACTGACCCTTTAAAGCTCTTAAAGGTACTAATCCACTTATAGTCGTCTGTATGAGAAAATTACCAATTATCACTATGACATTTCATTTTTGTACATTGAAACCGGGAATCACTTAAATACTTGGGAGGTAATTTTCTTCTTAATTTAGTATAATTATGGTGGACTCTTTTTTTGTGTTTGTTAGATGTATGCATGAGCAAATTAATTAGTACGGCTCTTATAAGCAAATGCTATCCGCAGCCGTGCGGTAACAGGAAAATTACATCCCAAATTATGGGGCTCTTTTCATCATCAACACCTTAAGAGGTGTTACAAAAGCCACAATCTGTGCCAATCATCGGTAGTGGAAGGACCAGCTGTGCCATCCAAACTCATGATAGTTTTCTATTTGGCTTCGTTTATGTCAACAGAACTATTTAGCATCAATCACTATAGAGGAAGGTGCAGGTTCCATGCTACATAACATACATAATACTTAGAATTTTATTTAAGGGGTCATAAAGAATTTTAACAAACCGCATAAATCAGTTGTACAAGTCACTACAAGAAACTTTGCAATGTATCTTATCAGAGAAAACAGCTTCCTTGGCTTCTTGCTCTTATTATCTACTTCTCCTTAAAGAGGAACTTTCACCACCCCAGACTTCCCGAACTAAATATGACATAAAGCAGGCTCTGGCATCCTGATTCTGGGGCACCTGGAATTTTCCTTCTAGCCCCCTCCGTTCCAGAGATATGACCCCAGGGATCTGACGACTCCAAGGTCTGTATGGTCAGAAAGGAGGAGCTGCAGCACAGGTGGGGGTGTGTGAGTATGCTAAAATATTCTGATACATGCTAAAATCTTCTGACGCATGATGCCGGGAGCGAGCAGCCGCTGCTCGGCGCACACTCACCCCGATACAAGGAGTCTCTTATCTGACACCATCCAATGATTTTAGCATAATCATGCCCCCACACCTGGGCTGCAGCTCCTCCTTTCTGACCATACAGACCTCAGAATCATGCTTTATGGTATGTTCAGTTTGGGAAGTCTGGGGTGGTGAAAAGACCTCTTTAATCTAGAAGCACAATGAGGTATTAGATTACACAGAGGGGAGGTGGAGCAGTGAGTCACAGCAGCAAGGTCCCCTCCCACTGAGGTCTCAGATTACACAGAGGGAAGGAGGAGCAGTGACTCTTCTATGGTGATGGTAGAACCGCCTCTCCTATAGACATGAAGGATGCAATGGTAGAACCACCTATCCTCTAGGCAAAGAGAATGCTCCCTTGATCTAGGTATGGAAAGATCTTTGGAGAGATCCTTGTACTGCCCATTCAGTATTTCTATATTGTAATGAGGTTTCCCCGTAGCCTCCCTTTCTGGTCAGCCACACCCACACATTACCATATCCCAGCACTGTACAAGGCATTGGGATATGGGGACGAGTGAGCGTGGCCAGCCACCTCAGCTGGCCTGGAAGCTGGTCCGAGTACATGACCTGAAGAGACCACGACACCGGGGTATTTTTTTAAGCAGCCCCCTCCCGGCCACATGGCAGTTATTTTACAGGTCCGCACAACTCCTTTAACCATCCCTAGCCACTCCATTTTAGCACCAGTGACCATTTCTAGCTGCTTCGCTCTGATGTTTGTCAAGCCAACACAAATGCTTGCTGCCACTGAACACTGGCCTCAGCCTTCTATTCCATTGTTACATCCATATCCTTGTTGTGTGGATCCCAAATACATTTTGTATATGACTTTTTATGATAGGTACATGTTGATGAAGATGAGATGTAGTCAGGAACAAATGTATAGGCAGGTCCTTGAGGTATTGAATGACTGGGTTTAAAGTAGTGTAGCGAGCAGATGTCGTCAATTAAAAATATTCAGCTTTCTTCAGCAGTTATCTATAGGGATCTCAGTGCAGAAAAGGGAAACCAATTACAACCTAGAGTAACTTTGGGTCCTCCTAACGTTACCCAAGCATTAGTCTCTTTCGCTTTCACAAAAAGTGGTCTTGTATGACTCTGAAACGCGTTGTGTTATTGAGATATTGTTAAAACGGTTCCTTGTTATGAAAACCCTACGACCTCCTAATTTCCAAAGCACCAACCCCAAATGCCAAAGCACCAACCCCATTGTAACCTAGAGTATCGTCATTTATTGTGCAGTAGGTGAGGGTGAAAATAAGGAAGTAAAGATTTAGTAAATCTATTAACTTATATATACAGAAGTCCTGAAAGTAATAATGTGTGTATCAATGAAATTCTACTAATGAGCAGAAAGGAGATGAGAAGTGGATTTCTCATAGTTTATAGATGAAAATTGTGAAACTCAGAAATATAGCGATATGACTATCCCTATATTGTTACTGACCATGCCTGTAAAGTTCCACAGTTTGTTTGAAAAGTTAACTCACCACCGACGCATATTTATGTTCTTCCAGCTCAGCAACAGGGCCTGCTTTCTCTTCAGCTGAGAACTCGGCTATGCTACCTACTTCCCCCTCCCCTCAGAAATGAGAGAGATGTGTGCTGTGTGTGACTCGCTGAAGAGAAATCAGCTACCTCATTCCCACCTCCCACAGGAATTCTCTTCAGCAAGTCACACACAGCACAAATCTCTCATTTTTGCTTGAGGAGGGAATGAGGTAGCAGAGCTGAGTATTTGACTGAAGAGTAAGCAGGCCCCTTGTCAATCAGGACGCTGAAGGCGCAGCTAGGCTGGAAGAACATAAATATGCCTGACTTAAATGAAAGACAATAGTCGGACTCCCATGGGGCAATTTTCATAGACGGTGATTCAACTTTATAAACAGACAATGGAACTTTGTAAGCATGGAGAGGAACAATTTAAGGATAGTTGTATGGGTAGTGTGGGTAAGTTTAAGTGACAGGTTCCCCTTAGAACTTAGCAGTGAATACTGCATTCCTTCGTACAACATCAGATTTGCTCTAAATAAATTACCCAATAGTAATCTTAAAACATAAAACAGGACACTGGGATCTTCTTCAGGTCAGCTACAACATCAGAACATGTTATGTAAATGATGCAGATGAGCAAGGACTCTTATAGGGGAAGGGGGTTGGTGTGGTTTCAAAAACAAAATTCGACTATGTGATAGTTCAGGGTTGAATAACTGCAAAAAAAAATTGTAAGAATAATCTTTTGGCACCATTAGGCAAGAATCAATTGTCTAAAATTGACATCACCTTTAATCCTTAGAAAATGCAATCTGTTCTCTCTGAAACTCTTCAATGTGTTACAGTTGAATCATCTCATTATACAAGGTTCTGGTCTCTTTTCAGTATCTCTGGATGTATTTACCAGACAATAATACAAAGTCCTCCAAGTAGAAGTGTCTGCACAGAACTATGCGCCAGTCACAGTCTCTTGAGCTTAAATTAAAATCAGTGTTTAGACTTCAGAGGCAGCGTACCCAGGCCGCAAGCATCTACAAGCCTCTGTTTATTGCCGCCTTTATGCCGAGAATCTTGAGTCAGTATCAGAAGCCTAAACATTGCGTAATGTTTCCAAGGAAGAAAAAATGACTGGAGCCCCGGCCAGGTACAAGACTCAGACTCAGGACTCCATACTACAACTCCTAGGACACTAAAATGAAATCTTTCCTAAATCAGTTCAAACTTAATAGAGTGGAAACTGTACGAAATAATCATTGTTTAAATGTTGGGATGATGGAAGAGTGTTAAATACGACATGGAGTGTAAGTTTAGTAAATCAGATGTGTACAACTTCCAAAGACTGTAATGGGACTCTCTGGGACGGGAAAATCTTTTGTGGCTATGGTACTTTTCAGACGGATACTACACATATGATAGTATGATTACAGATACTATATGTTGGAAAAATATGCAGGTCTGTCAAGTCCAATTCATAAGTCAATGGAATCTGGGATTCTCAGTCAGTCAATCTCCCATGCTGGTAGTTGGCAGGCATGAAGCCGCATTGCGACTGAGATCTCACAAGGGCAAGCACATTCAGCTTACAAAATACAGTATTTTTCGGACTATAAGGCGCACCATCAATACATTCCTGCTAAAACACCTAGGTTCATATACAAAAACGCGCACCTGATTATAAGGATGAATGACCAGCAGGTGGCAGACCTGTGCACAGTTCAAGGCAGCTGTTGTCTGTAAGTACAGTTCATATATAAGGCGCAGTGGACGATAAGGCGCACCTTTGATTTTTGAGAAAATCAAATAATTTTTTGTGCGCCTTATAGTCCGAAAAATATGGCATGTCAACATTCGTGGACATGTGCAATGTCCCTTAACTGTTCTGCTGTGCATACTTCCTAACCAAACTGGATTTTTGGTTTTGTTCTGTAGCGCTGGGCTCATGGAGTTGTGTCCCGGGCAGCTGGAGTCATGTCCCAAACATCAACCTTGTATGCAATTGGTAATGTAGGAAACCATTAGTTCCCCGCATCGCCAGTGATCCTCTGTCCATAGGCCAGACCCAACTTCTGCCTCTCTTTGGCATTCACAAAAGTTGGGAGGTAGGGATAGGTTAGAGAGAGAGGAGAAGAGAAGAGGACCTTAGCATCCGAGAACAGGGGAAAAATTTGCAGAGGAATCGTGGCTGCAGCGTTGGATGTCCGGAAAACACTGCTGAAGCTTCGGTGGTGATGCTGAAGGGCCGAACACTGACATAGACAATTGAAGACCTCAGTGTTGACCTCTACTCAAAGGAAACTTTAGAAACAGGACGACTACAACATTGCAGGAGCTTTAACAAAACGGCAAGAAATATTTTATATAAATTAAACAATCCACTCGTAATGTGTCTATAAAGAGGCAGCCAGAAACTACTGATGGTCTACTGATGGCCGCTGAAAAAGTTTACGTACCCCGTTGACCACCTAACTACTCTAGATAACCATTAAACCATAAATAGTTTTAGAGTTGTCAACACTGTATCTTCGCAGTCCTATATGTTTAAGTTTTTGTTAGGGGATACTTAAAGCGATAACCAATACTTAGTTAGGATAGACCACCAGTATCAAGAAGAGCGAAACAGTGGCCAATCTTGGTTACTACACTTTGTTTCCTATTTGAATTTGAGCTAAGCTCCAATAACTGGATTAGAAAACCCCTTTAATGCCCGCCACGCCCTGCCAGATCAAAGTAAGATCATTTGGTGTTACAAAATTCCATTTCTAGTTCTATTTGTCAAGCAGCCATAATGCCTCACCTTCACTTTCTTCTCATATGACAAGAGTCGTTGAAAGAGTAGAAGAGGAGAATTATGGAGAATAGATTGTGGTTGGAGACATAGGCAGCAAGACAGAGGAATTATGTGAAATAATAGACTCAGTGATGTGTGAGATGCTGGCACGACTAGAAAGAACACACACAATGGGTGCAGTCTCAACACATGGGGCTGTTTGGTTTTTGCTTCAGAGAGAGTGAACACTGAAGTCAGTGATTTGAAGATTTCATCAGTTTGTTTTGATGGATAAACCCGGTGATAAAGGATCCACATATGACTGTACTACACTTCACTGACAGTAAATGTAGCCAAAAGATGTCACTGCATAACGGGATGTGAATGATGAAGTGTGTAAACATTATAGCATAGCCCAAGATGGAAACCTGACTGTTGTATAGAAGTACATTCAAGATTCTGCTCAGGCAGCAAAAAACAAGCCCATATTTTCCTCCCACTTCTGTCTCTGTTTACAAGTAATAATACTTATGCTGTTTTGACAGTAGATAATGGAAATTGAGATGAATTAGGAACCGTCAAAAAATGTAAGTATTGGAAAGGAAGAAATAACTTATTGCTGGAGCTGCCCATGATGAGGTGCTACCCTACTACAGATTCTCAGAGTGGAAAACGGAAAAAGGGACTGAAGCTCCCCCCCTGATCAACTCGTTGGACAAACAGAATGATTCGGACAAACCGCGGAATATAAAAACCAAATTGTGTCGCATGATCAGCACTTACATGCAACAGGAAGAAGATGGTGAACTCCGGCGGACCTCAGCAGGGGAAGCAACACATGCAGGAAATTGGACGCACAATCTTAGTGAATTGCGGCAGACCCGAATCCTCGTCGGACGTTCCGGATCGGCATCGTCAACGGGACGGGTAAGTAATTGTGCCCCATTAAGTGTAAAATTAAGTCAGGGAATATCTTGGAAACAACACAATGGATATAAATTATAAAGGTAAGTTGGAAATGACAGTGCATTTCTCTACACAATGCTGGCAGCATATTATAATGCTTGGGGAGGCGGTAGATTACGCCACTGTGCTCAATAAGTTCCATGATTTTTGTAAACTTAAAGGGGTATTCTCATGAAGACAAGATTCTTTAATATACTTAGGATAACAAAATACCTTATATACTCGAGTATAAGCCTAGTTTTTCAGCACAAAAAAATGTGCTGAAAACCCAAACTCGGCTTATACTCGAGTAAAAAATATATAGGTTTTACCAGGTTTTTGTGGTAAAATTAGGGGCCTCGGCTTATACTTGGGTCGGCTTATACTCGAGTATATACGGTAACACATTCTCTAATTCACTGTTATTAACAAAAATACAGGATTTCACAGATATCATTCCAACCTGTCTCTATCAGTGTTGGTGTACACAATTTGCCCTGGGATCGGACAGTAAATCAAAAGTCTAGGGCCGGGTATGGTAGATAGTTCTCCTGTCTGACGCTGCACTGAGCTTCTCTCTGCATCTGCCCCTCCACTTGAATTCCAAGAAGAGCTCACACACACACAGACTTCCTGCCAGCAAGCAACAGTGTGAGGAGACTTACTCTACAAGCTACATGCAAGATAAGGTCTTTATCTTGCATAAAGCAGAGATGACAGTGTATATTATCTGTGAAAGAGCAGAGCTGAAAATGTAATTGTGCGTTATATGCATCTCATGGATCTCATCATCTCTGATCTGTGTCATCTCTTTCTTCTATCTGTCAGATACAAGTGAATTTTAAGAAGCTAGACAAAAGTGTAGACAAACCTTGTACCCTGATAAGCTAAGCACATTGTCAGCACATAGCATCTTACAGCAGATGAATAATGACGTGCTTAAAGAGTGATAGGAGCTTAAACTGAGTAAAATAAAACTGAGTAAAATTTTAAAGTAAGGGGTTGAAAATTACCTTTATAGTGTAAATGTTACTAGGGGATTGAAATTTGAGAATTTTTGTTCATAGGAAAACCCCTTTAAATAGCTAAAAAATGCTTGAAAATAAATAAACTTGAAAATAATAATAAACTCCATGAAATGATATAAACACTGGGTAAGTTTAATTGGTTTGGCCATGATAATTTGCCGTTTTCTCCCCTTCTTGGGTAGCGGTATTGAAGCGCTCGTTTGTGTATTCATATTTATTCCATCCTAGTTTTTTCAAAGCATTTGTGGGATTGTCTGGGTGTAACTTGTAGTCACATCTGAGAACACACCGGAAAGGAATGTGTCTTGGATACTGTTTTTCATAACTCTGGGATCCTGGACTCGACCCAATCGTCACCACAGTTACCAAAAGTCATTCTGATTAGATGGTCACTCACAATGAGGACCAGTGTACTCTTCCGCTCCATCCAATACAAACACTGAAGTGGCCTCCTAAGCAGTGTAAGCTTTTCTTTCAGAAAACCAGGATTACATGACTAAATCACTGCACTCATCTTGTCCTATAAATTTTAATACACAGACCTGACACAGTTCCATTAATAATACACACCGCTTGACTACGGGTGGACGGGTCAGTCTTGGCTCAAATTAAACGCCTAGACCTTTGCGCATTGTATTACAGTCTGGATAATTGCTGACATTTCCAGATGTGATCCATTTAATGTCTCTCTTTACAATCCAGGACAATCTGGGGCCTTAAATCCTCCTATTGTAAAAATATGTCTCCAATTACAAAACAGAGAACAGAAGACGAGCCAAGGAAGGTTTGTTACTGGTAGAAGAGCAATCTCCCATGACTATACTGGCACCACCGTGTGCCAGATCTTCCTACAATGCTTTATGGATGCCTGATTAAAGGTGCCTGTTGGAAATACAAAAGGGATATTCTTTTACAACCTCTGTTAACCTATAATATTTAAAGGGGTAAACCCATCTTGGCATTCACATTTAATTAAATTCATCAGCCATATAAATATATATGTGTGAAGATAATTTCCCATAAATATTTGTCCATTAGAAACAAGATAGTTGTCCTTGGATACGACCATCTAGCACACTTGCAGTTGTGACCAGATAAGCGTTATTGAGCCCTGCCCAGCCACTTTAATTCTGCATTCATTTCCGCAGGACACAGGACAGCCTGGACATTTCATATGCAAAAATAATTTATTTCTTTGTGCAGTCTCACCAACAGAGTTGGTCGTAACCATGGACAAACTTGGCTACATTTATGGGAAATTATTTAACAGGGACAATTTTTTAATAAAAAAGTAGAAGAATTGTATGTATATGGAAAATCAGCCTCACTGGTTTCCATTAAGAACTCCCATTTCACATTAATAAAACGAAGAAAAAACAAACAAAAAGTAAACCATACAAAATATGAAATGAAAGGCAAAACCAGCTGCAATTCACAACACAACCACTGGGCGGTCACACATAGGACAGAATTTCACATGAGACAACATGATGTTGCTTTAAAAAGCAGCTCCTCTAGTGCAATCTTCCTCTTCACAGCTTCTGTTGCAATCCCCTCCTTAGGTCAGTCTTAAAAGGCAGCCCCCTTAACACCAAGCATGACTTACAAGAAGCCTAATGACATGATGTGGGATTAAAGCAAAACCAGTATATCTATTCCAAAAGGAACATATTAAAAAATAGCTATTGTCTTCCTCGTCCCATCCTGGAAAATATATTTGCATTTTTCCCAGAAATCCCTAGTGCATCAATGGCTATAAGTCTCAATATGCCTACAAGGCAGCCTTTATAGGCAAAGTTTCCATAAGGAGAGCTTTTACTTCCCGTCCCTACGTCCATCTTACTGAGGCTCCATTCACATGTCCATGTATTGCAGCCATGAGCTGGCCACAAAAACAGCAGTTATCTTGTGTCTGCAATAGAAGTGGGTTAAGTACGGGCATGGTGTGGTGAGCATGCCGTGTCTCAACCCAACATGTCGGAGTCGTGTAGTTGTGCCACAAAAGAGTGGGCAGATCCTATTCCTGTCCGGATTTACAGCTCTGCCGCACAGTTCCCAATGGAAAGGGGGAGGAGCGCTCGCCCTCTCACTCTCCATCCACCCCTCTTGCGGCTCACAGATGACCTGTTCACATGGACACGTGAATAAGAAATACATGCATTTTCACAGTCCTGCTGCTACTAACTATAATATAAATGCATGTTTACACATATCTCCATGGGCAAAACCTAACACTGTCTGCGTGTTTGTGTGGTCCAAACTACTGGTCAATTTGGGTTAACGTTAAATAAGCAAGCATAAACGGTGATTACACAAGCTCTTTAAAACACATCTACCACCAGGTTGAAGCATTGTACAACAAGCACACTGACATACTGGTGTGTGACCCTCTGACTGGATCTGTTGTTCTTTTAGCTTCTTAAGCCGTTGATTTTACCAAGGCCTGAAGTGCTCCAAGTTCTATTGACATCTATAGAGCCTGGAGCCCCTCAGGCTCATTTGCATACATTTTACAACCTTTTTTCATTAAAAACAAGGGCCTAAGAAGCTAAAAGAAGAGCAGGTCTTGAAAGAGAGGGCACACACCAGTATGTCAGTGTGCTTGGTTTGTAGTCCTTAATCCTGATGGTAGATGTCCTTTGAGCGCACCCTAAGGCATATACGTCAAACAGTCCATCATGGGGTATGGGGCATCATGGGGTAAGCATACCCTAGGAGAGGGGGCCCCATTTACTTCTTGGTATAGGATCTCCCAACCTTTGTGGGTTTACAATTAAATACACTACCCATTAAACATCTACTGGGTCATTTCTTTTTGTTAGATAAGGAAAATGTACTTTTTGTAATAAACGTCGCTGCTGAATTAAAATAATTAAAAAATCTCTTCTGTGTTGCCTTCATTTGTTCCAGCTACTGACCCTTTAAAGCTCTTAAAGGTACTAATCCACTTATAGTCGTCTGTATGAGAAAATTACCAATTATCACTATGACATTTCATTTTTGTACATTGAAACCGGGAATCACTTAAATACTTGGGAGGTAATTTTATTCTTAATTTAGTATAATTATGGTGGACTTTTTTTGTGTTTGTTAGATGTATGCATGAGCAAATTAATTAGTACGGCTCTTATAAGCAAATGCTATCCGCAGCCGTGCGGTAACAGGAAAATTACATCCCAAATTATGGGGCTCTTTTCATCATCAACACCTTAAGAGGTGTTACAAAAGCCACAATCTGTGCCAATCATCGGTAGTGGAAGGACCAGCTGTGCCATCCAAACTCATGATAGTTTTCTATTTGGCTTCGTTTATGTCAACAGAACTATTTAGCATCAATCACTATAGAGGAAGGTGCAGGTTCCATGCTACATAACATACATAATACTTAGAATTTTATTTAAGGGGTCATAAAGAATTTTAACAAACCGCATAAATCAGTTGTACAAGTCACTACAAGAAACTTTGCAATGTATCTTATCAGAGAAAACAGCTTCCTTGGCTTCTTGCTCTTATTATCTACTTCTCCTTAAAGAGGAACTTTCACCACCCCAGACTTCCCGAACTAAATATGACATAAAGCAGGCTCTGGCATCCTGATTCTGGGGCACCTGGAATTTTTCTTCTAGCCCCCTCCGTTCCAGAGATATGACCCCAGGGATCTGACGACTCCAAGGTCTGTATGGTCAGAAAGGAGGAGCTGCAGCACAGGTGGGGGTGTGTGAGTATGCTAAAATATTCTGATACATGCTAAAATCTTCTGACACATGATGCCGGGAGCGAGCAGCCGCTGCTCGGCGCACACTCACCCCGATACAAGGAGTCTCTTATCTGACACCATCCAATGATTTTAGCATAATCATGCCCCCACACCTGGGCTGCAGCTCCTCCTTTCTGACCATACAGACCTCAGAATCATGCTTTATGGTATGTTCAGTTTGGGAAGTCTGGGGTGGTGAAAAGACCTCTTTAATCTAGAAGCACAATGAGGTATTAGATTACACAGAGGGGAGGTGGAGCAGTGAGTCACAGCAGCAAGGTCCCCTCCCACTGAGGTCTCAGATTACACAGAGGGAAGGAGGAGCAGTGAGTCACAGCAGCAAGGTCTCCTCCCACTGAGGTCTCAGATTACACAGAGGGAAGGAGGAGCAGTGAGTCACAGCAGCAAGGTCTCCTCCCACTGAGGTCTCAGATTACACAGATGGATTTCCACGGAATCCAAGGCTTTTATGTGCGCCTATAGTCGGAAAATACGGGAAAGCCTCGCTATGATTATATAAGGAAAATAAAATTGTAAATAAAAAATAGGAACGATTAAATACAAGACTCACAGCCACATTCAATTTTGGAATAAAACAGTTGATTTTGGAAAACTATATCCAGTGTTATTTTCCATTAGAGCAGCGAAATTCTTGCCGCCACCTTTTACGTGCAGGTCATAAAGAGCTGTAAATGAACCATTTTATAATTTGCACATGGTCGGCTAGTAAGAAAACCTCATTGGGCTGCGCAGTGTGTAGTTCAGTTAGTTCAATCCATTCCACAGCATCAATGCTTTTCAATCCTGAATAAGAAATAAAATATGCATTCGGCACAGATCTTTTTTTTCTACGCCCCCGGCATAGTGAGGAATTACCATGTGTAGAACAGAAGTAGTCGTTATCTAATACAGACAGCCGGAATCCGTTCAAAGTGAAAGCTGAAAAGTATGCTGCTTCTGCGAAGTAAAAAGTAAAAATTAATTTATTCCCATCTAAAGACGGTTATTTGCCAAGGAATCGGTGTAGTGGGCCATTTTATGTGACTAGAGATCCGTTACAGTGTGATTGTATGACCTGTGAGGATATTTATAGGATAATTATGAGAATTAAAAGAGAAAAAAAAAAAATCCCCATTCTTAAAAAACTTGCTGTGTGGGCGTGTTCTTCTATGAAAGGCGGAGGGGGACAAAATGAGTGTCAATCATGGATGTTGCTTTTGGTACTTTCCAGACGCACAATATACTGCTAATTGTACAAATTGGCACCAAGAAACTGGTTGATTTGAGAAGTATGAATTTGTTGAGAGTTTTAAAAAATTTTCAAGTGTGGCCCTGCCAAAAGGGGCATGATCTAGTCGAAATGAATGATTATGAAGCCATAAAAAATGACGCAACGTTTGGATGTGTGTTCCTACTAATGTGGAACCGAAGAAGGAGCATTGTTGTAAGTATAAGTTGCCAGGAAATCTACCACTAGATGAAGGATTTTGATAAACCAAACCACAGGTATATGTAACTGGGGAGCCCCTCTGGCAGGTAGGAAATAAAAAAAAATAAAAAAAAAAAAGGCTCTAAAAATTGCCTCTTTCGTTATAAAACGAGACCCACCCAGGGAGTTAATTGATCTGCAAAGGGTTGTATTGCGTCTCTGCTTGTGCGGTAGTGTGGGTGCGACTTCCGGGGTCCCTCCGTTCTCTCCAACTTCAAAACATAATGGTAGGTGTTAGATTGTGGCGCCCCATGGAGACAGGGACCGATTTGGCAAGTTCTGTGGCAGCGCTGGTAATCTGTGTGCGATATATAAATTTAAGGAATTATTATTATATTATTATAAGGTATGTACAAGAAGTTACAAAGAAGATGTTGAGTCCTGCCATGAGGGGGAACCATCAACCAGTTATGTCAGTGTGGGCTTTGGTTTGTAATCCTTGCCATCTGGTGGTAGATGTCTTCTTAACCAGACATATCATTCACTATCACTGCGGACCCACCACACATTAACTTATTTTGTGAGAGACCCTATTACATATATGGTGCACTATAAGGCCTGTTCTGGGCCTTTGCAGGGGGAAGTTTCAAGGCCTTTGTATACATTTGCCCATATATGAGTGTTTGGTCTACACACTACATAAGACGAGCGAAATAGCAAAGGCATAGTACATGACCCCTCCCTATAGCATATGTGTACAAGATACAAGAGATGATTAAGAGAAACCCGATCACTGCCACAACCAAATAGCCACCCCTCAAACCTAAATATATGTTCATAAACTGCATAACGAAAGCATTTGCCCTCCATACCTCTCTCGTTGGTCTCTGTCTCTACATATGCAGCCTGACAAAACCAGCACCGTGTTGATTGGTCCCTAAACGCTGTATGCAAAGATTGACCCTTGTGAGTTGGCCAATGACGTTCAGTAGCATATGTTAAGGATGTGCCAGTCTCAGCAATCAGTTGGATGCGGGTGCGGGCACAGCCCCACCAACACCCAGTGCCGACATGATCAACCGGACACTGCTCCATGTAAGGTGGCCTCCATGTGATTGCAGGGCCCCTGCCTAGCCTTATTATGTGTGCTGCATATAGGAGCATACAACGCTCCAGGAAGCCATGTTTATAGCAGAACATGTAGGTACAGTGAGCTGATGTCTATATCTCGGGTTATAGAGGGATGGAGTGCAGCATGTCGCAGATGCAGCAACACACACTTAGCCATGCTTTAACTCATGTAGATTAACACAACTGAGCTGGGGAAGGAGATGCGGTGGGGGGAACAGGGGTGACATTCACACTGCCTAGACCATGTGCCAGCCTCTTTAATAATAAAAGAATAGATGATTTTTATAATGATAGGTATGAAATGACGAGATAAGGCTGGGAATGGGTCCTTGGAGCTGATCCAACAGGTAGTTAGTGACAGGACAAGTGGCAGAGACTGATTGGACAGGTGTCCTTATAGACCTGACTACCAGGGGCGTAAACTGGAGAGATAGGGCCCCCATTGCAAATCCCCCCATGGTATATACACCACCATTCTGAGTAGGAGCATAGAATTATATAAAATTAATTATACATATAAAAGTAGGTATAGTATAAAAACACCCATATACAATACGAACTGCGTAACGGTATCATACAAATATGCGCCTTATACTATACATAGACATCATACAACATACACTACATTTTTGAATTATTTTACTACTTACCATTACATACATGATACTACATTACCATATTTAGCCCATATACAACATACGCATAACTTTACTCACCAGATGATCTTACATAGTATAGACACATCATACACCCACATTCACATATAGTTATAAACACCGAACAGAACACATAATGATGCACTGGCAGAGGGCTAGGGTACCAGATCTGGAAGGAGGGGATACCTGTGGCATGCACCTGATGGCCATGATAACAACAATATAAAAACTTGGCCTCTTCCTCTCATGCAGAAGTTGCCGCCATCCACGGCGCATGCAGGTGGAACAGCACGGTGACTGTGTGGTTGCACATTGCTGTGTAGCATTATAAGCTTGCAGCGCTGGGGACATATGGGTCCAAGTCCAGGTGTGTCAAAATACTGTACAAAGAGTTTATATGTTCTCTAAAAGCCGCTGCTGTGGCACGCTTCCTAAGGGACCGACTTTGGCAAACTCTTGTGCAGCGCTGCGTCACATCTGTTATTGCCTTGCTATTATAAATTAAAGGAATTATTTTATGATAAATTCTGACTTCGCCGTGTGCCACCGGGCCCCCCTGTGGACCAGCCTGCACTGCGGCGGTGTTAGTTACGAATGGTCTCTGTGACTACTCACAGCTGGCTATGCAATGTATTTGGAGTGTATTATTGAGCGCTTTTCTGGAATGAACGGTGTATGAGATTACTCAAATTATTTAATGACGCCTAGATATGCTAATAACAATATGGGATCGGCTGGGATCCTCAGACATGCCGGTCAATTTGTCCCTGACAGACATGGAGTGTAGTGTGATATGGTCCTGCTGAGCAATTGCCGGAGGGCCTGTGCAGGCCACATGCTATGTTTTCTTCCCACCTAATTGATGATTCTGTTTAATATTAGAAAAATTCGTTGGACATGATTACGTGATTTCCCATGTGAAGCCGTGTGTATTATGTCTCATCGCGCAATGATTTGCTTTATACCAAAGTCAGTACAGGTACCCCCGTGTTGTGTAGACTGTTGACCCACTTTCAGTCTTCTATTCATACCTTGCTTTCGTCTCCGCCATTTATCTTTTTTTTTTTTGCAGTGTGAACATATTTTAGAAAGATTGGAAATTTTTTTTTCGAACCATATTGGATATCCAAAAACGAATAGTATGTGTAGCGAAAAAACGTATTCTGGGCAAGTTTGATTTGATTCACAGTTTATCTACCAATAGAAACTTTAACATTCTCAATGATATACGCTAAAATGAAGTATAATCAAAAATAACTCAAGATTTAAACATCAGGTGTGACCCATTAATCTCATATTTCCTGCAAGGGTAATCAAGTCCAAATAAGAAGAAAATTTTTGTGAGTCATACTGGATCAACACATGCCCCATTGCTCCCTTCTCACAGTCTGCGCTTGGGAGGCTAAGAGAAAAGGGCTGCAGGAGGGATGACATGTCCATTCTGAGCGAGGTGGAAACATGTGCTCCTTCTTTAAATAATAGAATCTGTTTATTTATTAGCGCACACAGATTGAGCGCAGCGCTGAACAAAGAGTATTCTGAGTCAAATTCAGTCCTGTCCCCATGGGGCTCATCAATCTGAAACACACCTAAACAGTAGTGTTTTTTGGGAATGTTGGGAGGAGGGGAAACAAGAGTACCTGGAGGAAACCGCTCACGAAAAACACAGAAGAACGATACAAAACTCTTTGCAGTGTTGACCTGGGTAGGATTCGAACCCAGGCCCTGGCGCAGAAGGAGCCGGTCCATTCCTTCATGTCTCACAACCTTTGTTTTTGCGTTGAGAGAATGGGAGGTGCAGCAGAAGGCTCTCACCATCTGCTCCATTCTGCTTGCAAGGAGAATCATCTCCGTTGTTGAGCCAGGTGATCAGTCATTGCCGCCTTCTTGATAATATTGCCTGTTTATGTAGAGAGAATTAGTGACCGCGAGTGTGCCTCTCCCCTTTCGTCGGTTGTAAGCTGTAAACACCGAGCACAGCATCGGGGTGATGGTGCCGGGGATTAGTTGTAGTGTTTATAAACCGCGTATCGCGGTTTTAACACTTTTTAAAGCTTTCTTATCAGCTCGAAACTGAAATGCCGCAGGCGTTGCCTGGTCAGCCTCATGCGCACGAAAGAGGGCTCTTGTCGCGAGTAAGTTTAAAAAGTGGGTGAAAACCGCGATTACCGCAGTTTTTTTAAAACTACTAACCGAGAACTAAGCACGGCCAACCAGCTCACCCCCTGAGCTGGTGATCAGTGTTTACAGCTTACACCGAACGTTATCTGAAATGGTCAGGTTTCCTTTAGTGGATCAGACAATCCGTCCTCATACATCCCTCAGCCAAATATTAAGCCTTTCTGTAAGAGAACTGGCTGCAGACACGAACTGACTGTCAGCACCAGGACGTCGTACTAGTAAGGAAACAACTCTGTTGGTGTGATATTGAATAGTGAGTCGTCCATTGTGCTGCTCTTTCGCCTCCAATCTTCATAATCTTGCCCTTGCTGTAAGCAGGTAACAGGGCATCTGCAGCAGGAATCCTCTCTCCTCTAACCTGTTTGCAGAGGATATATCTATGCTTGTCCCAGGTGGTCAGCTAGACCCCTCTCCTGTTTCACAATCTTGTGACCACTCATTGTACAGGAAACTGGCTGACGGCAGTGATTGCCGCCTCTCTCTTGTTAGCCCGCTATCGGCGATACGAAGTAGAATAATAGTAGAAATGACATCGTCTGAGGAGTCCTGCTATCCCCTCTCTGCCTAATCACAATTCATGGCTTCATTGTAAGAGAAAGCTGGCTGCCAGCGGGCTTCTCGTCTGCCACTATCACGACGGCAGTAGAAGAGCATCTCTGAGGAGATCTTCTATCCCCTTCTCCTTCCTTGCTCAAAATCCATGGTACACTATTTTGTAAGAGAACTGCCTATGCAGCAGAGCTTCTTCTTGTAACCCTAGCTGGCCGGAGAAGGACATCTATGTGGAAATTGTTCTTCCCCTTCTCCTTCCTCTCACAATCCTGTACCTTCGTTGTAAGAGGAACTGCCTTGCACAGCAGGAGTTCTTCTTGTCCCATGGCTAGTAGAATACTTTCTGTGGAAAGTTTGGTTAATCCCATTCTCCTTCCTCTCACAATCCTGTGCTCATTGTAAAAGACTGGCTGACAGCAGCAACGAAACCAAAAAAAACTTTTTGAAGGAAAATAAAAACCCATTTCCAAGGCTAGATGTGAAGCAGTTGGCCATGGTTTATCACTTTTTATTTTTCCTTCAACCCCACACTAGGTGCGCTGTTACCTAAGACTCGCTTTTTGGGGGAAATCTTAGCAATGACCCAGGTGCAGTCCTTTCTAGGTTCATATGTGTAATCTGAGGGAGTCATGTGGTGATCATTCCGTCCCGGACTCCATAGATCTGAGATGCGGACTATGGTTCAATGTGATCTGACATACTTGGATCGCCATGATCATACCAGTATGGTCACTGCCTTGATATAGGTCCTTTAATATTGGCAACCAGTTTATGATGAAATAGTCCAAAACGCCTGGACTTAATAAAAACACTAATCCTCACCTGAAAAATCTCCCAGCACATGAATACTGAGTGCAGTGGAAACCAGTGTTAATTTATTTGTTGTTCGGGGGCGGCCATAAGATATTTTTACAGCACTTGTTGGAATCTGATGATGTATGAATGCGCACGGAGTCTATACTTTGCGGTCATTCCCTTTCAGCGCAGTTTAAGAGTTTACACTGGTAAAAATAATAATAATTTTCAGTTTGATTTGTCTCTGTGCAATGGAGTCATTCTTGGAATGATATCCGGCAAGAGATTCGTATTCTCATGGATTGGAAATGTGGCTTTATATGTGTTTTCCAGACGGTTTCCCTGTTTGTGGATTGATTGACGTTAATTGCACGGAGTTGAAAAACACTGCAAAATTTCACACAATGTCCTATTATGAGGATTGTGGTGCTAACACATTTCTTTTCATTGAAGATTCAGTCTCTTTTAATTGTACTATAAATTTAAAAAAAGGAAAGTTCCCCTTATTAGAATTCTATGGTTACATTTTAAGACTTTATCTTCAACATTGGTCCTTAGAAGCTCCTATATTAGGTAAATAGAACTTAATATGCAGAAAAACACATGATAAAATAATATGGTGCAGATTTATGAAAAGTGTGGGCGGCACGGTGGCTGAGTGAGTAGCACTTCTCTTGCAGTGCTGGGGGTCTGGGTTTTCAAGTCCCATCAGGTCAACATTTGCTAGAGTTTGTATGTCTCCCCGTGTTTGCGTGGGTTTCCTCCAGGTACTCATGTTTCCTCCCACACTCCAAAACATACTGT
The DNA here is from genome assembly GCA_019512145.1 of Engystomops pustulosus. Taxonomy (NCBI): domain Eukaryota; kingdom Metazoa; phylum Chordata; class Amphibia; order Anura; family Leptodactylidae; genus Engystomops; species Engystomops pustulosus. The sequence goes on from CM033645.1 coordinate 15,343,991, forward strand.
TAGGTTGTTTAGATTGTGAGCAGCATGGGAAGATGGACCAATTTAACATGCTTTGGCAGCGCTGAATAATCTGTGTGCTATATAAATAAAAACATATTATTATTTAAGTGTCTTAAAGTTAAACTATGCAAAGTATAGGCAGTTATACTCAGGGTCCGCATTAGGGGGCGGCAAACTGGGTATTTGCCCAGGGCCCCCTGTCCTAAAGGGGCCCCCTGCATGTGGACTTTTGTTTGCAGAGGATATATTGCTCTATAAATACCTCTTGGTTGAATGCCCGGGTGAGAGATGCTTCTCATCTATCTCCTGTATTTATATATCATCAAATGTGTCTAGTATCTTACCTCCTATTCTATTATCTATCCATAAAATCATCTTTATCTCTCTTCTCTGTATCTATCTCTCATATCTTTCATCTATCTATCTCCTACATATCTATATATAATCTACTTTATATTTCTGCATCTATAAATTTGTCATCTAGTACAGATGATTCATACTATATCATCTTTACATTTTATCTTCTATCGTCTGTCTCTCCTATAAAATTCTCCTACTGTCCTATATTACACATTGCCTTACCCTACTCCTGTGTGTAACGGACAAGTGTTATTATTGTGCAGGGTTAAAGGAGCCTCTTTACTGGAATGTGACTGGTCACTAAAATTGTTTTATTTTGGGGCCCCACTCTTAGTTTTGCCCAGGGCCCCACTGTATCTCAAACCGGCCCGGATTATACCCCCCATATTTATCAGAGTTGTCTGGCCCTGCATTTTGAATCGTTAGGCTTATGATTTTCTAGTCTGGAGCTCAATCAGGGCGGTCCGTCTTACCAGTGGCCAAGCCCTATGTTCATACCAGTGACATACTATCTAAAAAAAATGACTGGTCAAGACTGGGAATGGAAAAGAGTAATCCTTGGCAAAAACTGCACCCAACCGTGAGCCCAACATCAAAAATAATATCAGGTTGAAAGCTGCTCATCTCATGACCACACATATCGAGCTGTGCCCCAAGGGTGGAAAGATATGGAATATTTCTTGTTATCGCCCCGCAACTGAGATGGGCCTTAAATGTGGTGTGTGGGCGCCTCTGTCTTGGTTGGAATTGGCACCCCACCACCACCTCATGACGTCATCCGGGGGAATTGCGGTGTGCTTTGACAGCTGTAACCTTACTGTTAAGGCTTTGTCCCTCCTGACCTGTTAAACAGGATCTGCTTTAGACCGTGAAGGAGTAGTATGCAGTATATAGGTCAGGATCAGACCCATAAGGTTTAAGTTACCAAGGGGCCCTAAAAAGAATACAGGCGGTCCCCTACTTAAGAACACCTGGATTACATACGACCCCTAGTTAAAACGGACCTCTGGATGTGCTAATTTAGTCCTAGGCTACAATAATAGCAGCTATAACAGTTCTCACTGGTGTCCTAAATGAAGCTTTATTGTAATTCTGGTTCTTATGACAATCCAACATTTTTACAATCCAATTGTCACAAGAGACCAAAAAAATTGGCTGGAAAGTTACAGTTATAAAGTATACGTTCCGACTTACATTACAAATTCAACTAAGAACAAACCTACCTATCTTGTATGTAACAGGGACTGCTGTAAGTTAGGAAAAAATAAATAAATAAAGTAGATTAAAAATACCCCTAAAAGTTCAAATCTTTTTTCCCTGGGAAGAAAATAAATTTAAACAAACACAATCATAAACATGTTAGGTTTGTCTGCGCCCTAGAACGCCCAAAAAAGCCAAAGTCTAAAAAACTTTATTGGGTGAACCGCATTTCACAAACACTTAGCTTCCAATTCAACCCCTTATGGATAATATGGACGGGGCATATACAGACGCGCCCCTACTTAAGAACACTCTGGACTTACAAGACGACTCCTAAGTACAACCGATTTGGTACTGGTAATTACTGTTCTTTAGCCCTAGGCTACAATAAAGTTATTAAGGGTGTCTTCAATGAAGCTTTATTGTTAATCCTGGTTCTAATGACAACCCAACATTTTTTAAAATTCCAATTGTCACAGAGACAAAAAAAACTATTGTCTGGAGTTACAAATTATAAAGTATGAGGTTTCCGACTTACATACAAATTCAACTTAAGAACAAACCTACAGAACCATTTGTTGTAACCCGGGGACTGCCTGTATTGAGGTTGTATCTGCCATTCTTGTAACATATGATTTTCAACAAGTAAGAGACCTTAACCCCCAATGTTTTTGGGTTGTAAAATGGGGAAGTAGTGTAATTTGTAAGAAAAAAGTCATGAGTCCAATTCAAAGTGGAATAGGTGTATGCACATAGCAGAGCGAGCTACATGTTTCATCTCTATGAATGACTGGGATAGGAAGGTCGCCTTAATTTAATTAAATTAAAAATCAAATTTACTCACTGTGTTCTTATTGTTGCCGAAACAAATACACAAGTGTTAAAAACGTAAAGGGTGTTAAAATGTTGCAGCCTAAAAATAATCTTGCATTGAATGACTAAAACAGAACGCTTCTCGTGCCGGGCATATGGTTGCCGTGAAGTTGCCAGACTATTTTAATTCTTTGTGAACTTCGATGAAATTCTTTTATGAATATAATATTGAGCTGCATGCTACAGATATGGTTTGTATTGAAAGTTGTGATAACATTAAACAGGGAGGTTTAAAAAAAGATATGGTTCATCTAGATAATTAGTGTAAATAAGCCATAGCATGAGCATGGAGGGTCTTAGTTATGAGAAAAGGAAAGAATTAAAACAACTAGATTTATTTAGTCTGGAAAAGAGACGACTACGAAGGGGGGACATGATTAATTTATGTAAATATAGAATGGTCCTATAAAAAAAAATATGGTGGTAAGTTGTTTTGTCACAGCAGCAAGGTCTCCTCCCACTGAGGTCTCAGATTACACAGAAGGAAGGGGGCATTGTTTCCGTCTAGAGAAAACAAAGTTTAATCATCAGAGGCGACAGGAATTTTTTTTTTTACTATGAGAACTGTCGATCTGTTGAATAGCCGAGTTCCAGTGATGGTCACAGCAGGGACAGCATAGAGCTTCAAGAAAGGCCTAGATGCCTTTTAACATGTAAATAACATTGATGGTTATGTTATATAGAATTGTTTTCCTTAAATCCCTCTCCCCCTAATCCAATCCTCTCAATTCCTTAGTTGAACTTGGACATGTGTCTTTTTTCAACCGTATAACCTTTGTAACTGCTTGTACAAAGCAATTTACCTGGGGGGGTCAATAAAGTTGTATTGTACGGCCATATCAACATTCCAAGTATCTAGAGAGACCAAACTAACTGTGGAAACATCAATATGATTTAGCGCATTGCTATATACTGTAAGCATAGAAGAATTTCACTGAAGTGTCCATAAGGTGTTAACATTTTTTTTAACCCAGAGAAAAAATTAAATGTAATCTTAGTAAAGTCCTGTGATCACAGCAGCATAGGCACTGATCCACCTTCTATACAGTGTGAGACAAGCGTAATGTAATCCTTTAGGCTCACATTACTGCTCCCTGTATGTGCAAGTTTACATCTCAATTAGGATTTATAAATCTGTTCCGGTCTTTTCAATTTTTCTGGATTTTTTTTTTTCTTTAAAAGGAACCTAATTATTTTCCTTCAGGCTAAGATCTAAAAAAAAACTATAGAGGTTTATAATGAGTGGAGAACATCAAAAGAAAAGCTGTTACTATGTGTGGCCCAGCATCTAGGACACATATACAGCCATCTCATCCCTTCCCTTATAAACTATTCCGCGACCTTCATGACTTTCTCAACACAATTCTGAGAAAGATGTCAACTTGTAGGACTGAGAATTCTCTCTATGACATGTACAATGTATACACAGGCGGCAAGTCAAACCACAGAGAACATAGTGTTATTACTGGGAATCCCAGAGTCCTGATAATGACCGGGAATTATGTCCAGAGGACTAAAAGAGCTGATCCGCTCCGTGATGTGGGGTAATGACCTGCTCTCCGACATAAAGTGACACCCACTGTACAGGACAGTGTGTGATAGCACTCCGACATAAAGTGACACCCACTGTACAGGACAGTGTGTGATAGCAATACCTACCTATCTGCCTACTTATCTATACATCTCAGAGCAATCTATTCATAATAATAATCTTTATATAGCGCCATCATATTCCATAGCACTTTACAAATCATAGGGGACATATACAAATATAATACTACATTACAGACTGATGATAATCTTCAATGAAAGAAAGTGTAGCACCACCATCCTCAGTAATAGGACATTGTGTGAAATTTTGCAGTGTTTTTCATCCGTGCATTAACGTCATCAATCCACAACAGGGGAAAAAGTCTGGAAAAAACACATATAAAACCACATTTCATCCATGAGAATACGAGATCTCTGCCGGATTATTCAAGAATGACTTCCATGCCAGATAAAGCAAACGAAAATATATTATTTTTACCAAGGTAAAACTCTTAAACTGCGCTGAAAGGAAGACCGCAAGTATAGACTCCGGCGTTCAATTACATCATCAGATTCCTAAAGTGCTGTAAAATATCATATGGCCGCCCGAAAAACATAATTACACTGGTTTCCACTGCACTCAGTATTCATGTGGTGGGAGATTTTTCAGGTGAGGGATTAGGTTTTATTAAGTCCAGGCCGTTTTTGACTATTTCATCATAAACATGGTGCCATATTAAAAGGACCTATATCAAGCAGTGACCATACTGTATGATCATGGATGGATCCAAGTATGAGATCACATTGACCATAAAGTCCATGACTACAAAGTCTATGATCGGGAAGGATGATCACCACATGACTGTCCCTCAGATTAGCACATAATGAACTAGAAAGGACTCATCCATGGGTCATTTCTAAGGATTTCCCCAAAAAAGGAGTCTTTAAGGTAACAAGCCACCTAGTAGTGGGTGAAGAAAATAAAAAGTGATAAACCTAATGCACTGTTCATCTGCCATGTGGAAATGGGTTTATTTCCTTCAAAAAATTTTTTTGGTTTCTTGCTGCAGCCAGTTCTTTTACAATGAAGCACAGGATTGTGAGAGGAAGGAGAATGGGATAGACAATTTCCACAGAGAAGTCTTCTACTGCCAATAGGGTACAAGAGAGAAGCTCCTGCTGCAGCCAGTTCTCTTACAACGAGGTACAGGATTGTGAGAGGAAGGAGAAGGGGATAGACAATTTCCACAGAGATGTCTTCTACTGCCGATAGGGTACAAGAGAGAAGCTCCTGCTGCAGCCAGTTCTCTTACAACGAGGTACAGGATTTTGAGAGGAAGGAGAAGGGGATAGAAGATCTCCTCAGAGATGTCTTCTACTGCCGATAGGGCAGATGAGAGAAGACAATTCCACAGAGATGTATTCTATGCCGATGGGTACAAGAGAGAAGCTCCTGCTGCAGCAGTTCTCTTACAAAACGAGTACAGGATTTTGAGAGGAAGGAAAGGGGATAGAAGATCTAAACAAAGCACACTGACATACTGGTGTGTTCCCCCTCTGGCAGGATCAACTCTTCTTTTAACTTCTTACACCCTTAATAATAATAATAATAATAATAATTCCTTTATTTATATATCGCACACAGATTACGCAGCGCTGCACAGAACTTGCCAAATCGGTCCCTGTCTCCAATGGGGCTCACAATCTAATCAACCTACCAGTATGTTTTGAAGTGTGGGAGGAAAAGGAGGACCCGGAAGAAACCCACACAAACACAGAGAGAACATACAAACCCTTTGCAGATGTTAACCTGGGTGGG
>CM033645.1:15349780-15475384 GCA_019512145.1 Engystomops pustulosus
TCTTGTTTTTACGAAAAAGGAATTTTTAGAGCCTTTTTTTTTTTTTTTTTTAGTTCACTGCCAGAGGGCTCCCAGTTACATATACCTGTGTTTGGTTTACAATCCTTCATCTCTAGTGGTAGATTTCTTGCAACTTATACTTACAATTTCTTGCTAGTTCCAATTAGGAACACACACCAAACGTTGCTCATTTTTGGCTCATTATCATTTCGACTAGATCATGCCCCCTTTTGCCAGGGCCACACTTGAAAATTTTTAAAACTCTCAACAAATTCATACAAAATCAACAGTTTCTTGGTGCAAATTTGTACAATAGCGTTGTCTCGGAGCCAGCAACTCGTTTGACTCATTTTTCCCCCTCCCCTTTCCATAGACACGCCACAGCAAATTTTTAAGAATGGGGATTTTTTTCTCTTTTAAACTCCTAATATCCTATATCCTCACAGGTCATACAATCACACTGTAACGGATCTTAGTCACATAAAGGCCCACTACGATCCTGCAAATAACCGCTTTAGTAGGATAAATTATTTTACTTGAGGAGAAGCAGCATAATTTCAGCTTCACTGAAGGATATCCGGCTGTGTATTAGATAACGCATATTGGTTACACATGGTAAATTCCTCACTTAGCCGGCGTATAAAAAAAAAGATTGTGCCTAATGCATATTTTATCTTTTCAGGATTGAAAGCATTCTGTGGAATTGATTAACTAATGAAACACACTGGAGCCCAATGAGGTTTTCTTACATCCGAAATTGGTGCAAATATAAAAAATGGTTATTTACAGCTCTTTATGCCTGCACGTAAAAGGTTCGGCAAGAAATTTCGCTGCTGTAATGGAAAATATACTGGATATAGTTTTCCTAAAATCAACTGTTTTATTACAAAATTGAATGTGGCTGTGAGTCTGGTATTTAATCGTCTCTATTTTATACAATTTTATATTTGCTTATATAAATCATAGCGAGGGCTTCCGTATTTTCAGGACTATAAGGCGCACATAAAAGCCTTGGATTCCTTGGAAATCCAAAGTGCGCCTTATAGTCCGTGCGCCCTATATGAGACAGCGGACATAGTCCCCGCTACCGAGACAGCAGATCTCAGCGGAACTGCAGAACCACACGGCCGAACAATTTCTGCAGTCGGTCTGCAGTTCCCGCCTGGAGATCTTGCTGTCTCCGTAGCGGGACCTATGTAAGTATGGTCCCTAACCCTCCTCCACCTCCCCCGTCGCCGCGTCTCGTCTTCGGGTCGCGTCGGGTCTCTCGCTCCGCCCCCGGACCTCGCCACGCCCCGGACCCTGCGCCTTATAGTCCGATGCGCCTTATATATGGAATATTATTATTATAAGGCGCATCGGACTAATGTGCCTTATATTCCGGTGCGCCTAATGGCCCGGAGGAAAATACGGTATATCTATTTCTAACCTTAAAGTTATGAGGGGGAGATTTATCAGAAGTGTTAAACTGTTCTAGTTGCCCATGGCAGCCAATCAGAGATCAGCTTTCATTCTCCCACAGCAGTTTATAAAGTGAAAGCTGAGCTCTGATTGGTTGCTATGACACATCTGGTAACTCCCCTCCAAGTCTACGGGGTCTATGGTCACTTCAGTGTAATTGGGACATAACTTTAGTGCACTCTATCTGTTGCCATATTACAATAATATTTTATGATCAAAGAATTATAATTGTGACAGCAAAACTGATACCTTATGACAGGGTTCAGGAACCTTTTTGGCTGAGAGAGATGAACGCCACCTATTTTAAAATGTTATTCGTAAGAGCCGTACAATATGCAGATGCCCCCAGTTAGATAGGTAGCCCCAGTGTCAAGGGTGCCCCTGCGATCTACTCTCGGTTCGCAGGCACACCCGTGCCCCTCTCCATGGCAGCACCCCTTTCGAGCTCACTCTCCTTCACGTTCAAGCTCCGTCCCGGCTGACCAGGGCAAGTGCCAGCACTTGCAGATTTAAAGTGCCACTGATTGGCGCTGCCAAATCCCCGGGTTCCTATAAAGACCAGCGGCTCCAGCATTCCCCGCCAGATCTTAGCGCTTCATGCTATAAGGAATTTTCCACAGTTGTTTCCTTCCCAAGTGTTGACCTCCTGTTGTGACTCCGAACCGTTCCTGATTCGCTCTTCGCTGCAGCCCCCATCTTTGTCCCCGAACTCGCATCATTGCCGCTGCCTTGACTGTCTGCCTGTTTTGACCATAGGAACCGTCTAGTGATCCTGTACCTTGACCTTGGCACCACATGTTGGACATCGCACTGTGAACGACCTGGTGGTACAAGGTGCAGCAAGACACATCCTACTTCGCTAAGCTGTTGTCTGCTATATCACCATCCACGGTGGTCCAGGGGTTCACTACTCCATATCCTGACAAACCCACACATGCCTCCAGTAGATAGGTAGTCCATCAACATGCCTCCCAGCATATAGGTAGCCCCAGCACATACTCCCAGAAGATAGGTAGCTACAGCACATGACCCCAAGTAATAGGTAGCCACAGCACTGCCCCCCAGTATATGGTAGCCACAGTACATGCTTCCCAATATGTAGGTAAGCATACATAGCACATACCCCCAGTAGATAGGTAGCCCCACATACCCCCGTGATAGGTAGCCACAGCACACCCCCAATAGATAGGTAGCCATAGCACATGCCCCCAGTATAGTAGCAATAGCACAGCCCCAGTATATAGGTAGCCACAGCCAATGCACCAGAGATAGTACCATTAGCACATGTCCCCGTATATGTGCCAGCAAATGCCCTCCCAGTATATAGGTAGCCACAGCACAACATGCCTCCCAGGGGATAGGTAGCCACAGCACATATTCCCACAGATAGGTGGCCACAGCACATACTCCAGTAGATATGGTAGCCACAACACATGCCTCCAAGTAGATAGTAGTGGTAGCCACAGCACATGCTCCCAGTATGTAGGTAGACACAGCAATTGCTCCCAGTAGATAGGTAGTCACAGCAAAATATTTACCAGCGCTACTGCAGCCGTCCTCATCACTCCCACGCTCTGGCCCGGCCAGATAGGTCCCTATCCCTGCCTATGGCATCAAGTCTATAAATTCAAACAATTCACAAGCCGGGCCCATGTTTAATAATAACCCGTGAGATACAATGGGGGACGATCATTGAGACTGGCGTTTTTAAAATTCCCCCTATTTCATTAAGAGGCTCCAGCTCTTCCCAGTTTCGGACGGTAAATCAGAACTGAAATGGTGAGTTTTTTTTGCTATAACAATTTTTCTGGCAGAGACTATAGTAGATACTGGGCAGGCGTTTATAACTGACGGCCACACCCCACCCTCCCGACATGCCCCCAATCCTGCGCGCCCACAGGGCCTGTGGGTCGTAGTATGCCAAAAACTGGCCCGGGAGGGGTAGAGTTCATGTGGCAGTTTCTGAGGAAAAGGCATAAAATCTTTTGTGTTTTAAAAGCCATAACATTAAAGATAATATAACTCATACATAGAGGGAATAAACTTCTACACAGGTAAATAAGAATACAATACCATAACCATCCCCATAAAGGGAAGCTTATACAGCACAAGCAAAAACTACAGCAGATACTCCATACCTACATTAAAGGGGTTTGTCTACTATAGCAAAGTTAGTAGGGTTAGAAAACATCCAAATAGGGTCCTCATATTATACTATCTAGTTTGTAGTCAATTAACTCCCGATCATAGACTCTGGACTCTCGGGTTTACCCATGTCTGCTGGTTTTTGGCGCAGATGGAGGGGCTGTGCAGTATGCAATTATGAGTGGGCGTGTAAAGATGTATTCTGGACCTAGAGCACCAGTAATACACCATAATTCGTTTGATCACATCAGTTGTTATCACCACACCAGTTGTAAAACAATATACTGTTGGGGCACCTCCTTTGGTGAGACTTCTTCACTTCATGAACACAGCAGAGCCCAATAGGTCGACATACGCATGTACAAGCATTGAGACGTTTACAGGCTTCTAATTTCCAAAAAAGCGCCCATGTTTTTTGACAAGTTCAACGACAAGAACAGCAGCTCTTCCTGTCCCTCACTGCTGCAGCTGCGGCCAGCCAGTAGGGGGAAAAAGTCGTGCAAGATTATTCTCATGGACTTTTGCTTAATATTAAAGAGCTTGTGCAGCTTGATGAGCTTGGTAAGGGTTATGCAACTACAGTCTGGGTCGAGCTGTGGTCATCACTGAAGCTACAACACAGAGAGAACATACAAACCCTTTGCAGATGTTAACCTGGGTGGGACTTGTTTTTACGAAAAAAGTAATTTTTAGAGCCTTTTTTTTTTTTTTTTTTTAGTTCCTGCCAGAGGGGCTCCCAGTTACATATACCTGTGTTTGGTTTACAATCCTTCATCCTAGTGGTAGATTTCTTGCAACTTTATACTTACAATTTCTTGGCTTAGTTCACATTAGGAACACACACCAAAACGTTGCGTCATTTTTGGCTCATATCATTTCGACTAGATCATGCCCCTTTTGCCAGGTCCCCCCTTCTATCCGCATAGACTGTTTAGCCTCTTGTGTCACCCCTCATCCTCATCAGACTGAAGCTCTTGTGTCACCCCCTCATCCTCCTAGGACTGCAGTCTATTGTGTCAACCTCAGCCTCATAGACTGTGTCAGCTATTGTGTCTCAACCCTCATCCTCAGAGACTGTAAGCTCTTGTGTAGCACCCTCATCCTATAGACGAAGCCTATTGTTCACCCCTCATCCTTCATAGACGGAAGCTCTCGTGTCTACCCCTCATCCTCATAGGACTGTAAGCTCTTGTGTTCACCTCATAGACGTAAAACTATTGTGTCGCCCATCATCCAGTCAAGGACTGTAAGTTTAGGGTCCCACCCCCTCATCCTCATAGACTGTAAAGCTCGGTGTTCACCAGCTCCCCATGGTTAAAAAGCCCTCATAGATGTAACTCTTGATGTCAACCCCTCATCCATCATAGTCTGATAAGCTCTGGTGTCACCCCTCTCCTAATAGGATGTAAGCTCTAGCCGTCACCCCCCTATCCTCATGACTGTAAGCCGCTTGTGTCACCCCCCTCCTCATAGACGGTAAAGTTCTTGTGTCACCCCTCAATCCCCTAGACTGTAAGCTCTTGTGTAACTCCCTCATCCTCATAGACTGTAAGCTCTTGTGTCACCCTTTCATCTCTAGACTGTTAAGCTCTGGTGTCACCCCCTCTTCCTCATACCCTGAAAACTATAGTGAGGCCGGGCCCTCCTCCCTTGTTTCATAGCGAAGAGTTTGTATATTCTCTCCGTATTTGTGTGTGTTTCCTCCGGGTCCTCCGGTTTCTCCCACCACTCCCAAACTATCCTGGTCGGTGATTAGATTGTGCGCCCCATGGGGACAGAAAGATTTGGCAAGCTTGTGCCGCGCTGCGTAATCGTGTGGCTCTCTACATCAAGACTTCTTATTCTCTGACTGTGTGTCGTTGAATGAGTATTATATTGGTCTATGTCCCCTAATGCTTTGTAAAGTGGTATGAATCTGTTGGAGCTATATAAAGCTTATTATATGAATAGATTGCTCTGCGCTGTATAGCTAAGTAGGCAGTCTAGGTGGTATGCTATCACACACTGTCCGTACAGGGGTGTCCCTTTATGCGGAGGCATGGTCATTACCCACATCACGGAGCGGATCAGCTCTTTAGTCCTCTGGACTACTTCCCGGATTATCAGCGACTCTGGGATTCCAGTAATAACCCAATGTTCTCTGTGGTTGACTTGCGCCGTGTTCCAATTTACATGTCATAGAGAGAATTCAGCCTACAAGTAGACTCTTTCCAGAATTGTGAGAAAGTATGCGGTCGAGGATAGGTTATACGGACGGATGAGAGGGCCAACTAGTAACAGCTTTCTTTTGATGTTCTCCACTATCTATAAACCTCTATAGTTTTTGTAGATCTAGCTGACGGAAAATCATTAGGTTCCTTCAAGAAACAAAAATCCGAAACACATGCAACCGACCGGAACAGATTCTAAATCTGTATAATCTGTTCGGGTTTTTCACTTTCTGGATTTTTTTTTTCTTTAAAGGCACCTAATTTATTTCCTCAGGGCTTAAGACTTAAAAAAAACAACTATAGAGGTTTATCATGAGGAGCCCCTCAAAGAAAAAGCGTTACTATGTGCGGCCATCTCATCCCTTCCCTTATAAAACATCCGCGACCTTCATGCCTTTTCAAACACATTCTGAGACGATGTCACTTGTAGGACTGAGAATTCTCTATGACCTTCCAATGGATACACAGGCGGCACGCCTCCCTCCCACCCCCACGAGAACATTGGGTGATTACTGGGGAATCCCCCGAGTCCGTACTGCCGGGGGGACTTAGTCCAGAGGACTAAAGAGTTGATCCGCTCCGGAGGTGGGGTAAGGACTGCTCTCGACATAACGTGACACCACTGTTACAGGCCCGTGTGTGCTGCACATTACCTACCTCTCTGCCTACGTCTCTATACATCTCGACGCCATTATTCATCATAATAATCTTTCATCGCGCCATCATTCCATAGCACTTTACAAATCATAGGGGACATATACAAATATAATACTACATTACAGACTACACACAGTCATATAATAATAATTCTTTATTTATATAGCGCACACAGATTACGCAGCGCTGCACAGAGCTTGCCAAATCTGTTCCTGTCCCCAATGGGGCTCACAATCTAATCACCTACCAGTATGTTTTGGAGTGTGGGAGGAAACCGGAGGACCCGGAGGAAACACACACAAACACGGAGAGAATATACAAACTCTCCGCATATGAAACAATGGGAGTGAGGGCCCTGCTCACTATAGTTTTCAGTCTATGAGGATGAGGGGTGACACAAGAGCTTACAGTCTATGAGGATGAGGGGGTGACACAAGAGCTTACAGTCTATGAGGGTGAAGGGGGTGACACAAGAGCTTACAGTCTATGAGGATGAGGGGTGACACAAGAGCTTACAGTCTATGAGGATGAGGGGGTGACACAAGAGCTTACAGTCTATGAGGGTGAAGGGGGTGACACAAGAGCTTACAGTCTATGAGGATGAGGGGTGACACAAGAGCTTACAGTCTATGAGGATGAGGGGGTGACACAAGAGCTTACAGTCTATGAGGGTGAAGGGGGTGACAACAGATCTTACGTCTAGGAGAATGAGGGGTGACACAAGAGCTTACAGTCTATGAGGATGAGGGGGTGACCCAAGAGCTTACAGTCTATGAGGATGAGGGGGTGACACAAGAGCTTACAGTCTAAGAGGATGAGGGGGTGACACAAGAGCTTACAGTCTATGAGGATGAGGGGGTGACACAAGAGCTTACAGTCTATGAGGATGAGAAGGTGACACAAGAGCTTACAGTCTATGAGGATGAGAAGGTGACACAAGAGCTTACAGTCTATGAGGGTGAGGGGGTGACACAGGCGATTCCGATAAAGCTACCAGTTTATCACTGCTAAAAAAGCAGCTCCTACTGCCTTTTTTGGGTGATAGACCCTCTTTAAGGTACGTCTGTATTAAAATGCTGTCTACCAAGTAGTAGTTTTCCTTTAAATACACAGTACAAATCCATCATCTCATATCTTATCTTCCTTCCCATTTCATATGTCTGTATCTCTCATCTATCTCATATTGATCTCTAGTAGGGTGAAAGCATTTCACTAGCCTTATTTATTCTACAATTGCTGAAGTACTTTCTCCAAAAATGAAACAGGATCTTATATTATATTCCTTACTTGCAGGGCATGTCTAAACTTTTCCTATGAAAAAAATCCACATTTATTATTGATCAAAAAAAAAAATCAACATTTATCATGATCTTCTAGATATTCATCGTAGCCCTTTGAAACCTGTAATTTGTTGGGGGTGATTATCATACTGTGGCAGTGAGTGTGCCAGTGTTTGATGTAATATACCCCCCCCCCCCTGCATATGGGACTGTTCTACGCCAGGTTCGGTCTGAGGTAGGACTGCGCCATAGCATAAAGATGTGAAGACTATTGCTAACATCATGCAGTCCCTGTGTAATATTAGAGGGGAGTTTCTCTTCTTTAAAATCACACCAGAACAGTGTTTCAGAAGATATACCCATTTGTAATTAGGGTTCATTTTGAGGGTCAGCCTTACTATGAAAAGGCTGATCATAGTTTCATAGTTTATACGGTTGAAAAAAGACACTTGTCCATCAAGTTCAACCAAGGAAGGGAAGGGATCGGATGAGGAAGGGATTCAGGGGAAATAATTCTATATAACATAACCATCAATGTTATTTAGATGTAAAAAGCCATCTAGACCCTTCTTGAAGCTCTCTGCTGTCCCTGCTGTGACCAGCGCCTGAGCTCGGCTATTCCACAGATTGATTGTTCTCATAGTAAAAAAGCCCTGTCATCCCCGGTGATTAAACCTTGCTTTCTCCAAACGGAGACAGTGCCCCCTCGTCTTTTGATTTGATTTAATCTGAAACAACTTACCACCATATTTTTTTTATGGACCATTCATATATTTACATAAATTAATCATGTCCCCTCGTAGTCGTCTCTTTTCCAGACTAAATAAATCTAGTTGTTTTAATCTTTCCTCATAACTAAGACCCTCCATGCTCATGCTATGGCTTATTTACACTAATTATCTAGATGAACCAATATCTTTTTTTAAACCTCCCGTTTAATGTTATCACAACTTTCAATACAAACATCAATATCATGTAGCACGCAGCTAAATATTATATTCATAAAAGAATTTCATCGAAGTTCAAAGAATTAAAATTGTCTGGCAACTTCACGGCAACATATGGCTCGGCACGAGAAGTGTTCTGTTTTAGTCATTCAATGCAAGATTATTTTTAGGCTGCAACAATTTAACACCCTTTACGTTTTTTAACACATTGTATTTGTTTCGGCAACAATAAAGAAACACAGTGAGTAAATCTGATTTTTAATTTAATTAAATTAAGGCGGCCTTCCTATCCCAGTCATTCATAGAGATGAAACCATGTAGCTCGCTCTGCTATCTCCATAACACCTATTCACACTTTGAATTGGACTCATGACTTTTTTCTGTACAAATTACATCTTCCCCATTTTACACACCCAAAAACTTTGGAGGGTTAGAGGTCTCTTACTTGTTGAAACATATGTTACAAGAATGGCAGATACAACCTCAATACAGGCAGTCCCCGGGTTACATACAAGATAGGTTCTGTAGGTTTGTTCTTAAGTTGAATTTGTATGTAAGTCGGAACCTCATACTTTATAATTGTAACTCCAGACAATAGTTTTTTTGTCTCTGTGACAATTGGATTTTAAAAATGTTGGGTTGTCATTAGAACCAAGATTAACAATAAAGCTTCATTGCAGACACCCTTAATAACTTTATTGTAGCCTAGGGCTAAAGAACAGTAAATTACCAAGTACCAGAGGTCGTTTGTAACTAGGGGTCGTCTGTAAGTCAGGTGTTCTTAAGTAGGGGGCCGTCTGTATATGCCCGTCCATATTATCCATAAGGGGTTGAATTGGAAGCTAAGTGTTGTGAAATGCGGTTTACCAATAATAGTTTTTAGACTTTGGCTTTTTGGGCGTTCTAGGGCACAGACAAACCTAACATGTTTATGATTGTGTTTGTTTAATTTTATTTTCTTACTAGGGAAAAAAGATTTGAACTTTTAGGGGTATTTTTAATCTACTTTTATTTATTTATTTTTTCCTACACTACAGGCAGTCCCTGGGTTACATACAAGATAGGTAGGTTTGTTCTTAAGTTGAATTTGTATGTAAGTCGGAACTGTATACTTTATAACTGTAACTTC
Organism: Engystomops pustulosus; assembly: GCA_019512145.1. Lineage (NCBI taxonomy): Eukaryota > Metazoa > Chordata > Amphibia > Anura > Leptodactylidae > Engystomops > Engystomops pustulosus. The sequence goes on from CM033645.1 coordinate 15,359,610, forward strand.
CAGCCAAATTTTTTTTGGTCTCTGTGACAATTGGATTGTAAAAATGTTGGATTGTCATAAGAACCAGAATTAACAATAAAGCTTCATTTTAGACACCAGTGATAACTGTTACCGCTGATTATTGTAGCCTAGGACTAAATTAGCAACATCCATAGGTTCGTTTGTAACTAGGGGTCGTATGTAAGTCAGGTGTTCTTAAGTAGGGGACCGCCTGTATTCTTTTTAGGCCCCTTGGTAACTTAAACCTTATGGGTCTGATCGCTGACCTAATATACTGCAATACTACTCCTTCACGGTCTAAAGCAGATCCTGTTATAACAGGTCAGGGAGGGACAGCCTTAACAGTAAGGTTACAGCTGTCAAAGCACACCGCAATTCCCCCGGATGACGTCATGAGGTGGTGGTGAGGGTGCCAATTCCAACCAAGACAGAGGCGCCCACACACCACATTTAAAGGCCCATCTCAGTTGCGGGGCGATAACAGAAAATATTCCATATCTTTCCACCTTGGGGCACAAGCTCAATATGTGTGTCATGAGATGGGCAGCTTTTCAACATGATATTATTTTTGATGTTGGGCTCACGGTTGGGGTGCAGTTTCTGCCAAGGATTACTCTTCCATTTCCCCATCTTGACCAGTCATTTTTTTAGATAGTATGCCACTGGTATGAACATAGGGGCTTGGCCACTGTAAGACGGATACGCCTGATTGAGCTCCAAGACTAGAAAATCATAAGCCTAAACAGATTCAAAATGCAGGGCCAGACAACTCTGATAAATATGGGGGGGATAATCCGGGCCGGTTTGAGATAAAGTGGGGCCCTGGGCAAAACTAAGAGTGGGGCCCCAAAATAAAACAATTTTATGACCAGTCACATTCAGTAAGAGGCTCCTTTATCCGTGCACAATAATAACACTTTGTCGTTACACACAGGAGTAGGGTAAGGCAATGTGTAATATAGGACAGTAGGAGAATGTTATAGGAGAGACAGACGATAGAAGATAAATATGAAAGATGATATAGATGATCATCTGTACATAGATGACAAATTTATAGATGCAGAAATATAAAGTAGATTATATATAGATAGTAGGAGATAGATAGATATGAGAGATAGATACAGAGAAGAGAGATAAAAGATTGATTTATGGATAGATAATAGATAGGAGGTAGATAACTAGACATATTGATGATATATATATACAGGAGATAGATGAGAAGCATCTTCACCCGGGCATTCAACCAAGAGGTATTTATAGAGCAATATATCCTCTGCAAACAAAAGTCCACATGCAGGGGGCCCCTTTAGGACAGGGGGCCCTGGGCAAATACCCAGTTTGCCGCCCCCTAATGCGGACCCTGAGTATAATACTGCCTATACTTTGCATAGTTTAACTTTAAGACACTTATAATAATAATATGTTTTTATTTATATAGCACACAGATTATTCAGCGCTGCCAAAAGCATGTTAAATTGGTCCATCTTCCCATGCTGCTCACAATCTAAACAACCTAACAGTATGTTTTTGGAGTGTGGGAGGAAACATGAGTACCTGGAGGAAACCCACGCAAACACGGGGAGAACATACAAACTCTAGGCAAATGTTGACCTGGATGGGACTTGAACCCAGGACCCCAGCACTGCAAGGCAGAAGTGCTACTCACTCAGCCACCGTGCCGCCCACACTTTTCATAAATCTGCACCATATTATTTTATCATGTGTTTTTCTGCATATTAAGTTCTATTTACCTAATATTAGGAGCTTCTAAGGACCAAATGTTGAAGAATAAAAGTCTTAAAATGTAAAACCATAGAATTCTAAGAAAGGGAACTTTCCTTTTATAATTTATAGTACAATTAAAAGAGACTGAATCTTCAATGAAAGAAATGTGTTAAGCACCACAATCCTCAGTAATAGGACATTGTGTGAAATTTTGCAGTGTTTTTCATCCGTGCATTAACGTCATCAATCCACATAACAGGGGAAACGTCTGGAAAAACACATATAAACCACATTTCATCCATGAGAATACGAGATCTCTGCCGGATTATTCCAAGAATGACTTCCATGCCAGAAAAGCAAACGAAAATTATTATTATTTTTACCAAGTAAAACTCTTAAACTGCGCTGAAAGGAAGACCGCAAAGTATAGACTCCGGCGTTCAATGACATCATCAGATTCCTAAAGTGCTGTAAAAATATCATTATGGCCGCCCGAAAAACATAATTACACTGGTTTCCACTGCACTCAGTATTCATGTGGTGGGAGATTTTTCAGGTGAGGGATTAGGTTTTATTAAGTCCAGGCCGTTTTTGACTATTTCATCATAAACATGGTGCCATATTAAAAGGACCTATATCAAGCAGTGACCATACTGTATGATCATGGATGGATCCAAGTATGAGATCACATTGACCATAAAGTCCATGACTACAAAGTCTATGATTCCGGGAAGGAATGATCACCACATGACTGCCCTCAGATTAGCACATAATGAACTAGAAAGGACTCATCCATGGGTCATTTCTAAGGATTTCCCCAAAAAAGGAGTCTTTAAGGTAACAGCGCACCTAGTAGTGGGTGAAGAAAATAAAAAAGTGATAAACCTAATGCACTGTTCATCTGCCATGTGGAAATGGGTTTATTTTCCTTCAAAAAATTTTTTTGGTTTCTTGCTGCAGCCAGTTCTTTTACAATGAAGCACAGGATTGTGAGAGGAAGGAGAAGGGGATAGACAATTTCCACAGAGAAGTCTTCTACTGCCAATAGGGTACAAGAGAGAAGCTCCTGCTGCAGCCAGTTCTCTTACAACGAGGTACAGGATTGTGAGAGGAAGGAGAAGGGGATAGACAATTTCCACAAGATGTATTCTAGCCGGCATAGGGTACAAGAGGAGAAGCTCCTGCTGCAGCAGTTCTCTTACAACGAGTGTACCAGGATTTGAGAGGAAGGAGAAGGGGATAGAAGATCTCCTCAGAGATGTCTTCTACTGCCGATAGTGGAGACGAGAAGCCCGCTGCAGCCAGTTTCTCTTACAATGAAGCCAGGATTGTAGATTAGGAAGGAGAAGGGGATAGAGGACTCTCAGCGATGTCATTCTACTAATTCTGCCGTATCGTGATAGCGGTAACAAGCAGAGAGAGCCAATCCTGCCGTCAGCCAGTTCTCTTACAATGAGGGTCACAGATTGTGAAAAGGAGAGGGGTCTAGCTGACCACCTGGGACAAGCAAGATATATCCTCTGCAAACAGGTAGAGGAGAGAGGTTCCTGCTGCAGCCATTCTCTTACAGCAAGGGACAAGATTATGAAATGAGGAAGGGCAATGGCACGACTCAATTCATTCACACAGAGTTGTTTCCTTACTAGTACGACGGGTAGTGGAAGCAGTTCCTGTCTGCAGCCAGTTCTCTTACAGAAAGGCTTAATATTGGTGAGGAGAGAGAGGAGGAGTCTGATCACTTAAAGGAAACCTACCATTTCAGATACGTCGGTGTAAGCTGTAAACACTGACACCAGCTCAGGTGAGCTGGTGCCGTGCTTAGTTTCGTTAGTGTTTAAAAAACTGCGGTATCGCGGTTTTACACTTTTTAAACTTTATGCAAAGAAGCCCTTTCGTGCGCGCGCACACGCCTGCGGCATTTCAGTTTCGGCTATAAAGTTTAAAAAGTGTTAAAACCGCGATACCGCGGTTTATAACACTAACGAACTAACCACCGGCACCAGCTCACCCGAGCTGGTGCTCGGTGTTTACAGCTTACACCGACGAAAGGGGAGAGGCACCTGCGTCACTAATTCTCTCACAAAACAGGCAAATTATGAAGAAGGCGGCAATGACTGATCACCTGGCTCACAACGAGATGATTCTCCTCAGCAGAAGGACAGATGTGAGAGCCTTCTGCTGCAGCCCATTCTCTCAACGCAAAACAGAAGGTTGTGAGAAGAAGGAGGAGGCTCCTCTGCAGCAGGGCCTGGGTTCGAATCCTACCCAGGTCAACATCTGCAAAGAGTTTTGTATGTTCTTCTGTGTTTGTCGTGGGTTTCCTCCAGGTACTCTGTTTCCTCCCACACATTCCCAAAAAACATACTGTTAGGTGGTTTAGATTGTGAGCCCCATGGGGACAGGGACTGATTTGACCAGATACTTTTGTGCAGCGCTGCGTAATCTGTGTGCGCTATATAAATAAAGAGATTCTATTATTAAAGAGAGGAGCACATGTTTCCACCTGGCTCAGATGGACATGTCTCCTCCGCAGCCTTCTCTTAGCCCCCAAGCGCAGACTGTGAGAAGGAGCAATGGGGCATGGTTGATCAGTATGACTCACAAAAATTTCTTCTTATTTGGACTTGATTACTTGCAGGAAAGTATGAGATTAATGGTCAACCTGATGTTTATCTTGATATTTTTGATATCTCATGTTACGTATATATGAGAATGTACAGTTTCTATTTTATATAAACTGTAATAAACAAACTTGCCCCAGAATAGTTTTTTCGCCTCACACAACTATTGTTTTGGATACAATATGGTACGAAAAAAAAAAGTTTCCAATTCTAAAATATTCAACACTTCAAAAAAAAAAAAAGATAAATGGCGGAGACGAAAGCAAGGTATGAATAGAAGACTGAAAGTGTGCACAGTCTACAACAACACGGGGGACTGTACTGACTTTGGTATAAAGCAAACATTGCTGAGATGAGACATAGATACACGGCTTCACATGGGATAGTAATCATTCCAAGAATGTGTTTCTAATATAAACAGAATCATCAAATAGGTGGGAGAGAAAACATAGCATGTGGCCTGCACAGGCCCCGGCAATTAGCTCAGCAGGACCATCACTACACCCATGTCTGTCAGGAAAATTACCGCTGTCTGAGGATCCCAGCCGATCCCAATATTGTTATTAGATATTAGCGCGTCATTAAATATTTGAGTAATCTCATACACCGTTCATCAGAAAAGCAGCTCAATAATACACTCCAAATACATTGCATAGCCAGCTGTAGTAGTCACAGAGATTGTAACTACAGCCGCAGCAGGCTGGTCCACGGGGCCCGGTGGCACACGGCGAATCAGAATTTATCATAAAATAATCCTTTATTTATAATAGCGCAAACAGATTACGCAGCGCTGCACAGAGTTTGCCAAATCGGTCCGGAGGAAGCCACGCAAGCGCTGTTTAGAGAACATATAAACTCTTTGCAGATGTGACCCTGGGACTTGGACCCAGTCCCCAGCGCTGCAAGGCTATAATGCTAACACACACAGTCACCGTGCTGCCCTGCATGCGCCGTGGATGGCGCAACTTCTGAAAGAGAGGAAGAGGCCAGTGTTGTTATATTGTTGTATGCTGCCACGGGCGCCACAGGTCCCTCCTTCGATCTGTCCCTGCCCTCTGCCAGTGCATCATGTATGATGTTCTGTTGGTGTTTATAACTATATATGTGTGTGGGTGTATGATGTCTATATACTGTAATATGTGGAGTAAGTTCTGTATGTTGTATATGGTAAATGGTATGTATATTATGTATGTAATGGTAGTATATAATGTATGTAGTGATGTATGTATGATGTCTATGTATATATGCATATTTGTATGTACAGTCTACGCAGTATCGTTTTATATGGGTGTTTTTATACTATATACTTTTATATGTATATTATTGTATATAATGTATATGCACTATACAGAATGTGTGTGTATATACCATGGGGGGATTGCAATGGGGGCCTAGTCTCTCCAGTTACGCCCCTGAGTAGTCAGGTCTATAAAGGACACCTGTCATCAGGTCTCTGCCACTTGTCCTGTCACTACTACCTGTTGGATCAGCTCACAAGGACCCATCCCAGCCTTTATCTACGTCATTTCATACCTACTCATTATAAAATCATCTATTCTTTATTAGTAAAGAGGCTGGTCACATGGTCAGGCAGTGTGAATGTCACCCCTGTTCCCCCCCCCATCTCCTTCCCCAGCTCAGTTGTGTTAATGTAATGAGTAAAGCATGGCTAGTGTGTGTGCTGCATCTGCGACATGCTGCATCCTCCTTATAACCCGAGATATAGACATCAGCTACACATGTACCTGACATGTTCTGCTATAACATGGCTCCTGGAGCTGTTGTATGCTCCTATACACACACAGGCTGCAGGGGCCTGCAAGCACATGGAGCGCCATTACATGGAGCAGTGTCCGTGTCATGTCATGGGGGGTGGGCTTGCCGCACCATCATGAGGAGCTGGACCCTTAATATGCTATGACTCATGGCCACTGCACAGGTCAATCTTGCATACAGCGTTTAGGGACCAATCACACGGTGCTGGTTGTCAGGCTGCATATGTAGAGAAGAGCCAACGAGAGAGGTAGAGGCAATGCTCTCTATGGCACGTTTATGAAATATATTTAGTTTGAGGGGGGTATTTGTTGCATGACGGGTTCTCTTTAATATCTTTGTATCTGTACACATATGTATAAGGGAGGGTCATGATATGCTTTGCTATCTTGCTCGTCTTATGTAGTGTGTAGACCAAACAACTCATATATGGGGCAAATGTATACAAAGGTTGAAACTTTAACACTGCAAAGGCAGACAGGCCTTATAGTGCACCAGTATATGAATAGGGTGCTCCACAAAATAAGTTAATGTGGTGGTGGGTCTCGCAGTGATAGTGATGAGATGTTCTGGTTTAAAAGACATCTACCACCAGATGGCAAGGATTAAACAAAGCCCACACTGACATACTGGTTGTGTTCCCCCTCGGCAGGACTCAACTCTTCTTTGTAACTTCTTGACACCTTAATAATAATATAATAATAATTCCTTATTTATATATCGCACACAGATTACCCAGCGCTGCACACAGAACTTGCCAAATCGTTCCCTGTCTCCAGGGGGCACACAATCTAACACTACCAGTTGTTATGTTTTGAAGTTGGGAGGAGAACGGAGGACCCGGAAGACGCACCCACACATACACAGAGAGAACGATACAACCTTTGCAGATGCATTAACTCTGGGTGGGTCTTGTTTTTAACGAAAAAGAGGAATTTTAGGCCTTTTTGTTTTTTTTTTTTTATTCACTGCCAGAGGGGCTCCCAGTTACATATACCTGTGTTTGGTTTACAAAATCCATTCATCTCTAGTGGTAGATTTCCTGGCAACTTTATACTTACAATAATCTCTTCTTAGTTCACATTAGTAGAACACACATCCAAAAAAGTTGGTCATTTTTTGGCTTCATAATATCATTTCGACTAGATCAGCCCCTTTTGCAGGGCCACACTTGAAAATTTGTTATAAAACTTCAACAAATTCATACATCTCAAATCAACCAGTTTCTTGTGCACATTTGTACAATGTAGCGTTATGTCGTCTGGAAAGACCAGCACTCATATTGACATCATTTTTCCCTCCGCCTTTCCATAGAAGAACACGCCACACAACAAGTATTTTGAAGAATGGGATTTTTTTTCTTTCTCTTTAAATTCTCTAATATCTATAAATCCTCACAGGTCATACAATCACACTGTAACGGATCTCAGTCACATAAATGGCCCAACTAACCGATTCCTTGGCACAAATAACCGTCTTTAGCTAGGGATAAATTATTTTACTTTTCTTGAGGAAAGCAGCCATTATTTCAGCTTTCATTTGAACGGATTCCGGCTGTCGTATTAGATAACGCACTACTTGTTCTACACATGGTAATTCCTCACTATGCCGGGGCGTAAAAAAAAAAGATTGGCCGAATGGCATTTTTATCTTATTCAGGATTTTGAAAGCATTTCTGTGGAATGATTAACTAACTGAAATACACACTGCGCAGCCCAATGATAGGTTTTCTTACATCCGAACCATGGGCAAATTATAAAATGGTTATTTACAGCTTCTTTATGACCTGCACGTAAAAGGTTGCGGCAAGAATTTCGCTGCTGCTAATGGAAAATATACTGGATATAGTTTCCAAAATCAACTGTTTTATTACCAAAATTGAATGTGGCTGTGAGTCTGTGTATTTAATCGTTTCCTATTTTTATTTACAATTTTATATTTGCTTTAAAATCATAGCGAGGGCTTTCCGTTTTTCGCGATATAAGGCGCACATAAAAGCCTTGGATTCCTGGAAATCCACAACCTTCTTTGTAACTTCTACACCCTTAATAATCATAAAATAATAATTCCTTATTTTATATATCGCACACAGATTACGCAGCGCTGCACAGAACTTGCAAATCGGTCCCTGTCTCCAATGGGGGCTCACAATCTAATCAACCTACCAGTATGTTTTTGAAGTGTGGGAGAAAAAGGAGACCCTGGAAGAAACCCACACAAACACAGAGAGAACATACAACCCTTTGCGATTAACCTGGGTGGGTCTTGTTTTTACGAAAAGGAATTTTTAGAGCCTTTTTTTTTTTTTTTTTTTAGTTCCTGCCAGAGGGGCTCCCAGTTACATATACCTGTGTTTGGTTTACCAATCCTTCATCCTATTGGTAGATTTCTGCAACTTATACTTACAATTTCTTGGCTGTTCACATTAGGAACACACACCAAAACGTTGCTCATTTTTGGCTCATATCATTTCGACTAGATCATGCCCCTTTTGCCAGGGGCCACACTTGAAAATTTTTTAAACCTCTCAACAAATTCATACAAAATCAACAGTTTCTTGGTGCAATTTGTACAATAGCGTTGTCTCTGGAGCCAGCAACTCGTTTGACCATTTTCTCTCCCCCTCCCCTTTCCATAGAACACGCACACAGCATATTTTTAAGATGGGGATTTTTTTTCTCTTTTAATCTCCTAAGTATCCTATACCTCACGGTCATACAATCACACTGTAAACGGATCTCTAGTCACATAAAGGCCCACTACGATCCTGCAAATAACCGCTTTAGATAGGATAAATTATTTTACTTTGCCGGAAAGCAGCATAATTTCAGCTTCACTGAAGGTATCCGGCTGTGTATTAGATAACGCAATATGGTTACACATGGTAAATTCTCACTTATGCCGGCGTATAAAAAAAAAGATTGTGCCTAATGCATATTTTATTCTTTCAGGATTGAAAATGCAGTCTGTGGAAATTGATTCACTAATGAAACACACTGGAGCCCAATGAGGTTTTCTTTACATCCAAATTGTGCAAATTATAAAAATGTTATTTACACGCTCTATGACCTGCACGGTAAAAGTTTCGGCAAAATTTCGCTGCTCTGAATGGAATATACGGGATATAGTTTTCCTAAAATCAACTTTTTATTACAAAATTGAATGTGGCTGTGAGTCTGGTATTTAATCGTCTTATTTTATTACAATTTTATATTTGCCTTATATAATCATACGGGGCTTACCCGTATTTTCCAGGACTATAAGGCGCACATAAAAGCCTTGGATTTCTTGGAAATCCAAAGTGCGCCTTATAGTCCGTGCGCCCTATATGAGACAGCGGACATAGTCCCCGCTACCGAGACAGCAGATCTCAGCGGAACTGCGAGACCACACGGCACGAACATTCTTTTCTGCCGAGTCGGTCTGCAGTTCCCGCTCTGGAGATCTGCTGTCTCCGTAGCGGGACCTATGTAAGTTGGTCCTAACCCTCCTCCACCTCCCCCGCGTCGCCGCGTCTCGTCTTCGGGTCGCGTCGGGCTCTCCTCCCGCCCCCGGACCTCCGTCCACGCCCCGGACCCTGCGCCTTATAGTCCGATGCGCCTTTATATGGAATATATTATATATAAGGCGCATCGGACTAATGTGCCTTATATTCCGGTGCGGCCTAATGGCCCGGAAAAATACGGTATATCTTTCTAACCTTAAAGTTATGAGGGGAGATTATCAGAATGTTAAACTGTTCTAGTTGCCCATGCAGCCAATCAGAGATAAGCTTTCATTCTCCCCACGCAGTTTATAAAGTGTAAAGCTGAGCTCTGATTGGTTGCATGACCATCTGGTAACTCCCCTCCAAGTCTACGGGGTCTATGGTCCTTCAGTGTAATTGGGACATAACTTTAGTGCACTCTATCATCGGTTGCCATATTACAAATATATTTTATGATCAAGAATTATACATGTGACATGCAAAACTGATACCTTATGACAGGGTTCAGGAACCTTTTGGCTGAGAGAGCCTGAACGCCACCATATTTTAAAATGTTATTCTAAGAGCCGTACAATATGCATAGATGCCCCCAGTTAGATAGGTAGCCCCAGTGTCAAGGGTGCCCCTGCGATCTACATCTCGGTTCGCAGCACACCCGTGCCCCTCTCCATGGCAGCACCCCTTTCCGGCTCACTCTCCTCCTCTTCGCTTCAAGCTCCGTCGGCTGACCAGGCTGAAGTGCCACACTTGCAGATTTAAAGTGCCACTGATTGGCGCTGCCAAACTCCCCGGGTTCCTATAAAGACCAGCGGCTCCAGCATTCCCCGCCAGATCTTAGCGCTTCATGCTATAAGGAATTTTCCACATTGTTTCCTTCCCAAGTGTTGACCTCCTGTTGTGACTCCGAACCTGTTCCTGATTCTCTCTTCGCTGGCCACCCCATCTTTGTCCCCGAACTCGCATCATTGCCGCCTGCCTTGACTGTCTCCTGTTTTCTACCATGGAACCGTCTAGTGATCCTGTACCTTGACCTTGGCACCCACTGTGGACAAGTCACAACTGTGGAACGACCAGGTGGTACCACGGTGCAGCAAGACCATCCTACTTCGCTAAGCTGTCTGCTTATATCACCATCCACGGTGGTCCAGGGGGTTCACTACTCCAAATCCTGACACCCACCACATGCCTCCCAGTAGATAGGTAGTCCCATACATCCTCCCAGCATATAGGTAGCCCCAGCACATACCCCCAGAAGATAGGTAGCTACAGCACATGACCCCAATATAATAGGTAGCCACAGCACTGCCCCCTAGTATATAGTTAGCCACAGTACATGCTTCCCAATATGTAGGTAACCCACACATACCCCCCCAGTAGATAGTTACCCGGCCATACCCCCAGTAGATAGGTAGCCACTACACATACCCCATCATAGGTCCACCACATCCCCCACCATAGATAGGTAGCCATAGCACATGTCCCCAGTATATAGGTAGCCACACGCAATGCACCAAGAGATAGTTAGCCATAGCACATGTCCCCCCGTATATATGTAGCCGCACACATGCCCTCAGTATATAGGTAGCCACAGCAACCACTGCCTCCCAGTGGATAGGTAGCCACAGCCATATTCCCACAGATAGGTTGGCCACAGCACATACTCCAGTAGATAGGTAGCCACAACACATGCCTCCAAGTAGAGTGAGTAGCCACAGCACAGAGCTCCCAGTAGTTAGGTAGACACAGCAATTGCTCCCAGTAGATAGGTAGTCACAGCAAAATATTTACCAGCGCTACTGCACCAGCTCCTCATCACTCCCACGCTCTGGCCTCGGCCCGAGATAGGTCCCTATCCCTGCCTATGGCATCAAGTCTATAAATTCAAACAATTCACAAGGCGGCCCATGTTTTAATAACCCGTGAGATACAATGGGGGACGATCATTGGACTGGCGTTTTTAAAATTCCCCCTATTTCATTAAGAGGCTCCAGCTCTTCGCCAGTTTCGGACGGTAAATCAGAACTGAAATGGTGGAGTTTTTTTTGCTATAACAATTTTTCTGCGAGACTATATTAGTATTACTGGGCGGCGTTTATAACTGAGGCCACACCCCACCCTCCCGCCAGTCCCCCCAATCCTGCGCGCCCACAGTGCCTGTGGGTCGTAGTATGCCAAAAACTGGCCCGGGAGGGGGTGGTAGATTCATGTGCAGTTTCTGAGGAAAAGCATAATTAATCTTTTGTGTTTTAAAAGCCATAACATTAAAAGATAATAATAACTCAATACATATGAGCTGAATAATACTTCTATAACAGGTCAATAAGAATACAATACCATAACCATCACCCATAAAGGGTAAAGCTTATACAGCACAAGCAAAAACGTACAGCAGATACTCCATACCTACATTAAAGGGGTTTGTCTACTATAGCAAGTTAGTAGGGTTAGAATAACATCCAAATAGGGTCCTCATATTATACTATCTATTTGTAGTCAATTAACTCCCGATCATAGACTCTGGCTCTCTGGGATTTCCCATGTCCTATCCTGCCAGAGGGGGAACACACCAGTATGTCAGTGTGCTTTGTTTATAATCCTTCATCCTGGTGGTAGATGTCTTTTAAACCAGAACATCTCATCACTTATCACTGAGACCCCACCACAATTAACTTATTTTGTGAGAGAACCCATTTACATATCTGGTGCACTATAAGCCTGTCTGCCTTTGCAGTGTTTAAGTTTTCAATCCTTTTGATACATTTGTCCCATATATGAGTTGTTTGGTCTACACACTACATAAGACGTAGCATAGCACAAGCATAGTCATGACCCATCCCTTATACTATATGTGTACAGATACAATAGATATTAAAGAGAACCCGTCTAAATAACCCCCCTAAACTAAATATATTTTCATAAACTGCCATTAGAGAGCATTGCCTCTATCCCTTCGTTGTCTCTCTACATGCCTGCAAACCTAAGCAATGAGGTCCTAACGCTGTATGCAAATGACCTGTGAAGTGTCCAATGAGTCATTAGCATATTCAAGCTGTCCAGCTTATTCATGAGGGGGCGGCACAGCCACACCCCCAGTGCATGACTGACAGCTGCTCCATGTAATGGCTGCTCCATGTGCTTGCAGGCCCCCTGCAGCCTGTGTGTGTATAGGAGAGATACAACAGCTCCAGGCAGCCATGTTATAGCAGAACATGTCAGGTACATGTGTAGCTGATGTCTATGTCTCTGTGTATAAGGAGGATGCAGCATGTCAGCAGATGCAGCACACACACTAGCCATGCTTTACTATACATTACACACAGACATGAGCTGGGGAAGGAGAGGGGAGGGGGAACAGGGGTGACATCACTGCCTCTGACCATGTGACCAGCCTCATTTACATAATAAAGAATAGATGATTTTATAATGATTAATGTATGAAATGACTAGATAAAGGCTGGGATGGGTCCTTGTGAGCTGATCCAACAGGTAGAGGTGACAGGACAAGTGACACAGACCTGATGACAGGTGTCCTTTAATAGACCTGACTACTCAGGGGCGTAACTGGAGAGGCTAGGCCCCCATTGCAAATCCCCCCATGGTATATACACACATTCTGTATAGTGCATATACATTATATACACATAATATACATATAAAAAGTATATAGTATAAAACACCATATAAACACGTACTGCGTATACTGTACATACAAATAGCATATACATAGACATCATACATACATACATACATACATTATATACATACCATTACATACATTATATACATACCATTTACCATATACACATACAGAACTTACTCACATATATACAGTATATAGACATCATACACACACACATATATAGTATATAAACACCATACATCATACATGATGCACTGGCAGAGGGCAGGGACAGATCGAAGGAGGGACCTGTGGCCCGGGCAGCATACAACAATAAACAACACTGCCTCTTCCTCTCTCTGCAGAAGTTGCGCCATCCACGGCGCATGCAGGGGCAGCACGGTGACTGTGTGGTTAGCATTATAGCCTTGCAGCGCTGGGGACCTGGGTCCAAGTCCCAGGGTCAACATCTGCAAAGAGTTTATATGTTCTCTCAGCGCTTGCGTGGCTTTCCTCCGGGACCGATTTGGCAAACTCTGTGCAGCGCTGCGTAATCTGTTTGCGCTATATATAAATAAAGGAATTATTATTATGATAAATTCTGATTCGCCGTGTGCCACGGGCCCCTGGTCCAGCTGCTGCGGCTGTAGTTACATCTCTGTGACTACTACAGCTGGCTATGCAATGTATTTGGAGTGTATTATTGAGCGGCTTTTTCTGATGAACGGTGTATGTAATTACTCAAATATTTAATGACTGCTATATATGCTAATAAAATATTGGGATCGGCTGGGATCCTCAGACGGGTAATTTCCTGACAGACATGGAGTGTAGTGATGGTCCTGCTGAGCTAATTGCCGGGGCCTGTGCAGGCACATTGCTATGTTTTCTCTCCCACCTATTTGATGATTCTGTTTATTATTAGAACACATTCTTGGAATGATTACTATCCCCATGTGAGCCGTGTATATGTCTCATCTCAGCAAATGTTTGCTTTATACCAAAGGTCAGTACAGTCCCCCTGTGTTGTTGTAGACACTGTGCACACTTTCAGTCTTCTATTCATACCTTGCTTTCAGTCTCGCCATTTAGCTTTTTTTTTTTTGAAGTGTGAATATTTTTAGAATTTGGAAACTTTTTTTTTCGTACCATATTGTATCCAAAACAATAGTGTGTAGGCGAAAAACTATTCTGGGGCAAAGTTGTTTTATTCAGTTATAAAATAGAAACTGTTACATTTCTCATATATACGTAACATGAGATAATCAAAAATATCAAGATAAACATCAGTTTGACCCTTAATCTCATACTTTCCTGCAATTGTAATCAAGTCCAAATATAGAAGAAATTTTTTTGAGTCATACTTGATCAACCATGCCCCCTTGCTCCTTCTCACAGTCCTGCGCTTGGCTGTAAGAGAACTGGCTGCAGGAGGAGACATGTCCATCTGAGCCAGGTGGAAAACAGTGCTCCTCTCTTCTAATAATAATTCTTTATTTATATAGCGCACACAGATTACGCAGCGCTGCACAAAGTATGTCAAATCAGTCCCTGTCCCCATGGGGCTCACAATCTAAACAACCTAACAGTATGTTTTTTGGAGTGTGGGAGGAAACCAGAGTACCTGGAGGAAACCCACGCAAACACAGAGAGAACATACAAACTCTTTGCAGATGTTGACCTGGGTAGGATTCGAACCCAGGCCCTGGCTGCAGCAGGAGCCTCCTCCTTCTTCTCACAACCTTCTGTTTTGCTTTGAGAGAATTGGCTGCAGCAGAAGGCTCTGACCTCTGTCCTTTCTGCTGTAGGAGACATCTCTGTGTGAGCCAGGTGATCAGTCATTGCCGCCTTCTTTTCATAATCTTGCCTGTTTCTGTGAGAGAATTAGTGCAGCAGTAGCCTCTCCCCTTTCGTCGGTGTAAGCTGTAAACACCGAGCACCAGCTCAGGGTGAGCTGGTGCCGGTGCGTTAGTTCGTTAGTGTATAAACCGCGGTATCGCGTTTTAACACTTTTTAAACTTTATAGCAGAAACTGAAATCCGCAGGCGTTGCGCGCGCACGAAGCGGCTTCTGCTATAAAGTTTAAAAAGTGTTAAAACCGCGATACCGCAGTTTATAACACTAACGAAACTAAGCACCGGCACCAGCTCACCCTGAGCTGGTGCTCAGTGTTTACAGCTTACACCGACGATCTGAAATGGTAGGTTTCCTTTAAGTGATCAGATATTCCCTCCTCTTTCTCCTCACAATATTATGCCTTTCTGTAAGAGAACTGGCTGCAGCAGGAACCTCTCTCCACTACCCTGTTTTCAGTAGGAAACAACTCTGTGTGAATGAAGTGATCTGCCATTGCCCCTTCCTCATTTTCATAATCTTGTCCCTTGCTGTAAGAGAACTGGCTGCAGCAGGAACCTCTCTCCTCTACCCTGTTTGCAGTAGGATATATCTCTGCTTGTCCCAGGTGGTCAGCTAGACCCCTCTCCTTTTCACAATCCTGTACCTCATTGTAAGAGAACTGGCTGCAGCAGGGGCCTCTCTCTTGTACCCTATCGGCAGTAGAAGACATCTCTGAGGAGATCTTCTATCCCCTTCTCCTTCCTATCACAATCCTGTGCTTCATTGTAAGAGAACTGGCTGCAGCAGGAGCCTCTCTCATCTGCCCTATCGGCAGTAGAAGACATCTCTGAGGAGATCTTGGTGCAAGCAGAAGCTCTCACATCTGTCCTTTCTGCTGTAGGAGGACATCTCTGTGGTGAGCCAGGTGATCAGTCATGCCGCCTTCTTCATAATCTTGCTGTTTCTGTGAGAGAATTAGTGCAGCAGTAGCCTCTCCCCTTTCGTCGGTGTAAGCTGTAAACACCGAGCACCAGCTCAGGGTGAGCTGGTGCCGGGCTTAGTTCGTTAGTGTTATAACCGCGGTATCGCGGTTTTAACACTTTTTAAACTTTATAGCAGAAACTGAAATGCCGCAGGCGTTGCGCGCGCACGAAGCGGCTTCTGCTATAAGTTTAAAAAGTGTTAAAACCGCGATACCGCAGTTTATAACACTAACGAAACTAAGCACGGCCACCAGCTCACCTGAGCGGGCTCAGTGTTTACAGCTTACACCGACGATCTGAAATGGTAGGTTTCCTTTAAGTGATCAGACATTCCTCACTCTTTCTCCTCACAATATTATGCCTTTCTGTAAGAGAACTGGCTGCAGCAGGAACCTCTCTCCACTACCCTGTTTTCAGTAGGAAACAACTCTGTGTGAATGAAGTTGATCTGCCATGCCCCTTCCTCATTTTCATAATTGTCCCTTGCTGTAAAGAACTGGCTGCAGCAGGAACCTCTCTCCTCTACCCGTTGCAGGAGGATATATCTTGCTTGTCCCAGGTGGTCAGCTGACCCCTCTCCTTTTCACAATCCGGTTACTCATTGTAAGAGAACTGGCTGCAGCAGGTGCCTCTCCTGTACCCGGGGCCACACTTGAAAATTTTTAAAACTCTCAACAAATTCATACAAAATCAGACAGTTTCTTGGTGCAATTTGTACAATAGCGTTGTCTCGGAGCCAGCACTCGTTTGACTCATTTTTCCCCCTCCCCTTTCCATAGACACGCCACAGCAAATATTTTAAGATGGGGATTTTTTTCTCTTTTAATATCTCCTAATATCCTATACCTCACGGTCATACAATCACACTGTAAACGGATCTTAGTCACATAAAGGCCCACTAACCGATCCTGCAAATAACCGCTTTAGATAGGATAAATTATTTTTACTTTGAGGAGAAGCAGCATAATTTCAGCTTCACTGAAGGATATCCGGCTGTGTATTAGATAACGCATATTGGTTACACATGGTAAATTCCTCACTTAGCCGGCGTATAAAAAAAAAGATTGTGCCTAATGCATCATTTTATCTTTTCAGGATTGAAAGCATTTCTGTGGAATTGATTAACTAATGAAACACACTGGAGCCCAATGAGGTTTTCTTACATCCGAAATTGGGCAAATATAAAGAAATGGTTATTTAACAGCTCTTTATGCCTGCACGTAAAAGTTCGGCAAGAAATTTCGCTGCTGAATGGAAAATATACTGGATATAGTTTTCCTAAAATCAACTGTTTTATTACAAAATTGAATGTGGCTGTGAGTCTGGTATTTAATCGTCTTCTATTTTATTACAATTTTATATTTGCCTTATATAAATCATAGCGAGGGCTTACCGTATTTTCAGGACTATAAGGCGCACATAAAAGCCTTGGATTCCTTGGAAATCCCAAAGTGCGCCTTATAGTCCGTGCGCCCTATATGAGACAGCGGACATAGTCCCCGCTACCGAGACAGCAGATCTCAGCGGAACTGCAGAACCACACGGCCGAACAATTTCTGCAGTCGGTCTGCAGTTCCCGCCTGGAGATCTTGCTGTCTCCGTAGCGGGACCTATGTAAGTATGGTCCCTAACCCTCCTCCACCTCCCCCGTCGCCGCGTCTCGTCTTCGGGTCGCGTCGGGTCTCTCGCTCCGCCCCCGGACCTCGCCACGCCCCGGACCCTGCGCCTTATAGTCCGATGCGCCTTATATATGGAATATTATTATTATAAGGCGCATCGGACTAAGTGCCTTATATTCCGGTGCGGCCTAATGGCCCGGAGGAAAATACGGTATATCTATTCTAACCTTAAAGTTATGAGGGGAGATTATCAGAGTGTTAAACTGTTCTAGTTGCCCAGGCAGCCAATCAGAGATCAGCTTTCATTCTCCCACAGCAGTTTATAAAGGTGAAAGCTGAGCTCTGATTGGTTGCTATGACACTTGGTAACTCCCCTCCAAGTCTACGGGGTCTATGGTCACTTCAGTGTAATTGGGACATAACTTTAGTGCACTCTATCTGTTGCCATATTACAATAATATTTTATGATCAAAGAATTATAATTGTGACAGCAAAACTGATACCTTATGACAGGGTTCAGGAACCTTTTTGGCTGAGAGAACCATGAACGCCACATATTTTAAAATGTTATTCTGTAAGAGCCGTACAATATGCAGATGCCCCCCAGTAGATAGGTAGCCCCAGTGTCAAGGGTGCCCCTGCGATCTACATCTCGGTTCGCAGGCACACCCGTGCCCCTCTCCATGGCAGCACCCCTTTCCGAGCTCACTCTCCTCTTCACGTTCAAGCTCCCGTCCCGGCTGACCAGCGTGCAAGTGCCAGCACTTGCAGATTTAAAGTGCCACTGATTGGCGCTGCCAACTTCCCGGGTTCCTATAAAGACCAGCGGCTCCCAGCATTCCCCGCCAGATCTTAGCGCTTCATGCCTATAAGGAAGTTTTCCACAGTGTTTCCTTCCCAAGTGTTGACCTCCTGTTGTGACTCCGAACCTGTTCCTGATTCTGCTCCTTCGCTGCCAGCCCCATCTTTTGCTCTGTCCCCAAACTCGCATCATTGCCGTCTGCCTTGACTGTCTGCCTGTTTCTGACCATGAGACTGTCTAGTGATCCTGTACCTTGACCTTGGCACCACATGTTGGACATCGCACTGTGAACGACCTGGTGGTACAAGGTGCAGCAAGACACATCCTACTTCGCTAAGCTGTTGTCTGCTATATCACCATCCACGGTGGTCCAGGGGTTCACTACTCCATATCCTGACAGAACCCACACATGCCTCCAGTAGATAGGTAGTCCATCAACATGCCTCCCAGCATATAGGTAGCCCCAGCACATACTCCCAGAAGATAGGTAGCTACAGCACATGACCCCAAGTAAATAGGTAGCCACAGCACATGCCCCCTAGTATATAGGTAGCCACAGTACATGCTTCCCAATATGTAGGTAACACACATAGCACATACCCCCAGTAGATAGGTAGCCCTCACATACCCCCGTGATAGGTAGCCACAGCACACCCCCAATAGATAGGTAGCCATAGCACATGCCCCCAGTATAGTAGCAATAGCACAGCCCCAGTATATAGGTAGCCACAGCTCAATGCACCAGAGATAGTACCATTAGCACATGTCCCCGTATATGTGCCAGCAAATGCCCTCCCAGTATATAGGTAGCCACAGCACAACATGCCTCCCAGGGGATAGGTAGCCACAGCACATATTCCCACAGATAGGTGGCCACAGCACATACTCCAGTAGATATGGTAGCCACAACACATGCCTCCAAGTAGATAGTAGTGGTAGCCACAGCACATGCTCCCAGTATGTAGGTAGACACAGCAATTGCTCCCAGTAGATAGGTAGTCACAGCAAAATATTTACCAGCGCTACTGCAGCCGTCCTCATCACTCCCACGCTCTGGCCCGGCCAGATAGGTCCCTATCCCTGCCTATGGCATCAAGTCTATCAATTCAAACAATTCACAAGCCGGGCCCATGTTTAATAATAACCCGTGAGATACAATGGGGGACGATCATTGAGACTGGCGTTTTTAAAATTCCCCCTATTTCATTAAGAGGCTCCAGCTCTTCCCAGTTTCGGACGGTAAATCAGAACTGAAATGGTGAGTTTTTTTTGCTATAACAATTTTTCTGGCAGAGACTATAGTAGATACTGGGCACGGCGTTTATAACTGACGGCCACACCCCACCCTCCCGACATGCCCCCAATCCTGCGCGCCCACAGGGCCTGTGGGTCGTAGTATGCCAAAAACTGGCCCGGGAGGGGTAGAGTTCATGTGGCAGTTTCTGAGGAAAAGGCATAAAATCTTTTGTGTTTTAAAAGCCATAACATTAAAGATAATATAACTCATACATAGAGGGAATAAACTTCTACACAGGTAAATAAGAATACAATACCATAACCATCCCCATAAAGGGTAAGCTTATACAGCACAAGCAAAAACTACAGCAGATACTCCATACCTACATTAAAGGGGTTTGTCTACTATAGCAAAGTTAGTAGGGTTAGAAAACATCCAAATAGGGTCCTCATATTATACTATCTAGTTTGTAGTCAATTAACTCCCGATCATAGACTCTGGACTCTCGGGTTTACCCATGTCTGCTGGTTTTTGGGCAGATGGAGGGGCTGTGCATATGTATATGAGTGGGGTTGTAATGACTGTATTCGGACCTAGAGCACCAGTAATACCCAGTAATTCAGTTTGACACATCGGTTGTTATACCACCACCAGTTGTAAAACAATATACTGTATGGGCTATCTCCTGTTTGGTGGACTTTCTTCACTTCATGACACAGGCAGAGCCCTAATGAGGTCGACATCCGCAGTACAAGCAGCTTGAGACGTTGTACAGTGCTTCTAATTCCAAAAAGCGCCCCATTTGTTTGAATAGTTGCAACACGACAAGACAGCAGCTCTTCCATGTCCTCACTGCTGCAGCTTGCGGCCGCCATAGGGGGAAAGTCCGTGCAGATTATTCACATGGACTTTGTTTATATTAAACAGAGCTTGTGCAGCACTGATGAGCTTGGTACGGGTTAATGCAACACTACAGTCTAGGGTTCTATGTGTCATCACTGAAGCTACATACCTGTGTTTGGTTTACAATCCTTCATCCTAGTGGTAGATTTCTTGTAACTTTATACTTACAATTTCTTGGCTTAGTTCACATTAGGAACACACACCAAAACGTTGCGTCATTTTTGGCTCATATCATTTCGACTAGATCATGCCCCTTTTGCCAGACCACACTTGAAAATTTTCTAAAAACTCTCAACAAATTTGTACAAAATCAGACAGTTTCTTGGCGCAAATTTGTACAATTAGCAGTTGTCTCGGAGCCAGCAACTCGTTTGACTCATTTCCCCCCCTCCCCTTTCCATAGAACACGCCACAGCAATATTTTTAAGAATGGGGATTTTTTTTCTCTTTTAATATCTCCTAAGTATCCTATATCCTCACAGGTCATACAATCACACTGTAACGGATCTCTAGTCACATAAAGGCCCACTACCGATCCTGCAAATAACCGCTTTAGATAGGATAAATTATTTTACTTTGCAGGAAAGCAGCATAATTTCAGCTTCACTGAAGGATATCCGGCTGTGTATTAGATAACGCAATATTGGTTACACATGGTAAATTCCTCACTTATGCCGGCGTATAAAAAAAGATTGTGCCTAATGCATATTTTATTCTTTTCAGGATTGAAAGCATTTCTGTGGAATTGATTAACTAATGAAAACACACTGGAGCCCAATGAGGTTTTCTTACATCCGAAATTGGGCAAATTATAAGAAATGGTTATTTACAGCTCTTTATGACCTGCACGTAAAAGGTTTCGGCAAGAAATTTCGCTGCTCTGAATGGAAAATATACTGGATATAGTTTTCCTAAAATCAACTGTTTTATTACAAAATTGAATGTGGCTGTGAGTCTGGTATTTAATCGTCTTATTTTATTACAATTTTATATTTGCCTTATATAAATCATAGCGAGGGCTTACCGTATTTTCCGGACTATAAGGCGCACATAAAAGCCTTGGATTTCCTTGGAAATCCAAAGTGCGCCTTATAGTCCGGTGAGCCCTATTCCATTGGGGACAGGGACTGATGTGACAAGCTTTGTGCAGTGCTGCATAATCTCTGTGCGCTATATAAATAAAGTATTATTATTAAAGTCTTAAAGTATTATCATAAAGTGGCCCTTTAGCACTTCATGTGAGGCTGAAGAGCCCTTATAACAGGGGTCAGGAACCTTTTTGGCTGAGAGAGCCATGAACGCCACATATTTTAAAATGTTATTCTGTAAGAGCCGTACAATATGCACATGCCCCCAAGTAGATAGGTAGTCCAGTGTCACGGGTGCTCCTGCGATCTATGTGCTCCTATCCTTGGTGTTGCCCCTTTCTGAGCTCACTCACCTCTCCACGTTACTGCTCCCGTCCGCACTGGCCAGCGCGTGTGTTTGGCACTCACAGATTTTAAGGGCCAGGGCGCTGCTGGTGCCATTGGTGCTACCCACTTCCCGGGTTCCTATAAAGACCGGCGGCTCCCAGCATTCCCCATCAGGTCATAGTGCTTCATGCCTATGAGGAAACTTTCCACAGTGTTTCCTTCCCAAGTGTTGACCTCCCATTGTGACCCCGGTCCTGTTCCTGATTCTGCTCCTTCACTGCCAGCCCTGACCTCTTGCTACGTCCCCGACCTCGCATCATTGCTGCCTGCCTTGACCGTCTGCCTGTTCCTGACCACGAGATTGCCTAGTGAAACTGTACCTTGACTTTGGCTGCCAACGTGGACAAGACCATCATGCTTTGTGGCGGGCTCTGGTGAAGACCGGGGGCCACTTAAATTCCTGTCTCAGGTGTCTGCTTACATCATCATCCACGGTGGTCCAGGGGATTCACTACTCCAAATCCTGACATCCACCACATTCCTCCCAGTAGAGGTAGTGCCAGCACATGACTCCAAGTAGATAGGTAGCCACAGCACATGCCCCCTTTATTGTCAGTAGTGATGTAATGATGGGTCAGTGTTATCTATATAGAGGTCATTGTACAGGGAGGAGGAGATAAGCTGTGACATCATCTATTGTCAGTAGTGATGTAATGATGGGTCAGTGTTATCTATATAAAGGTAATTGTACAGGGAGGGTGAGGACATAAGCTGTGACATCATGTATTGTCAGTAGTGATGTAATGATGGGTGAGTGTTATTTATATAGAGGACATTGTACAGGGAGGGGGAGGAGATAAGCTGTGACATCATCTATTGTCAGTAGTGGAGATAAGCTGTGACATCATCTATTGTCAGTAGTGATGTAATGATGGGTCAGTGTTATCTATATAGAGGTCATTGTACAGGGAGGGGGAGGAGATAAGCTGTGACATCATCTATTGTCAGTAGTGATGTAATGATGGGTCAGTGATATCTATAGAGAGGTTATTGGACAGGGCAGGGGGGTGTTAGTATCGTGGAAATTAAGTATTATGAAAAAAAAATCTTAAAAATATGTTTAGAATGTTATGGTGATACATTCCCTTTAACAGTCCAGTCTATGTGATCCAATGATGAAAGTTTCCTTTAGTCTTTCTCTCCAGGAGAACCTCTGTACTGCATCATTAACAAACTTGTGGGGCAAAGTATATAGGTAGCCACAGTACATGCTTCCCAATATGTAGGTAACCCCAGCACATACCCCCAGTAGATAGGTAGCCCCGGCACATACCCCCAGTAGATAGGTAGCCACAGCACATACCCCCAGTAGATAGGTAGCCACAGCACATGCCCCCCAGTAGATAGGTAGCCATAGCACATGTCCCCCAGTATATAGGTAGCCACAGCATATGCACCCAAGTAGATAGGTAGCCATAGCACATGTCCCCCAGTATATAGGTAGCCACAGCACATGCCCCTCAGTATATAGGTAGCCACAGCACCACATGCCTCCCAGTGGATAGGTAGCCACAGCACATATTCCCAGCAGATAGGTTGCCACAGCACATACTCCCAGTAGATAGGTAGCCACAACACATGCCTCCAAGTAGATAGGTAGCCACAGCACATGCCCCCAAGTATGTAGGTAGACACAGCAATTGCCTCCCAGTAGATAGGTAGTCACAGCAAAAATATTTACCAGCACTCCCTGCAGCCAGCTCCTCATCACTCCCACGCTCTGGCTCCCGAGCCATAGGTTCCCTATCCCTGCCTTATGGCATCAAGTCTATAAATTCAAACAATTCACAAGGCCGGCCCCATGTTTAATAATAACCCTGTGAGATACAATGGGGGACGATCATTGAGACTGGCGTTTTTAAAATTCCCCCTATTTCATTAAGAGGCTCCAGCTCTTCGCCAGTTCGGACCGGTAAATCAGAACTGAAATGGTGGAGTTTTTTTGCTATAGACAATTTTTCTGGCAGAGACTATAGTAGATATGACTGGGCAGGCGTTTATACTGAGGCCACACCCCACCCCATCCCGACATGCCCCCCAATCCTGCGCGCCCACAGTGGCCTGTGGGTCGTAGTATGCCAAAAACTGGCCCGGAGTGGTAGATTCATGTGGCAGTTTTCTGAAGGAAAAGGCATAATTAATCTTTTGTGTTTTAAAAGCCATAACATATAAAAGATAATAATAAACTCAATACAATATGAGGCTGAAATAATACTTCTATACACAGGTCAAATAAGAATACAATACCATACCATCACCATAAAGGGGAAAAGCCTTATACAGCACAATGCAAAAACTACAGCAGATACTCCATACCTACATTAAAGGGGTTGTCTACTAATAGCAAAGTTTAGTAGGGTTAGAATAACATCCAAATAGGGTCACTCATATTATACTATCTAATGTTTGTAGTCAATTAACACCCAGATCATAGAACTCTGGACTCTCTGGGATTTCCCATGTCCTGCTGGTTTTTGGGCAGATGGAGGAGGCTGTGCAGTATGATATTATGAGTGGGCGTGTAATGACGTAGTTGGACCTAGAGCACCAGTAATAACCAGTAATTAGTCTTGATCACATCAGGTTGTTATACCACCACCATGTTTTACTATAGTATCTGTCTGGGGCACTCCTGTGTGAGACTTCTTCACTTCAATGAACACAGCAGAGACCCTAATAGAGGTCGAAAATACGCCTGTACAAGCATCTGAGACGTTGTACAGGCTCTTCTAATCTTCCAAAAAACGCCCCATGTGAATAAATTTGCACACGGACAAGAACAGCAGCCTCTTCATGCTCCTCACTGCTGCAGCTTGCGGCCCAGCAGTAGGGGGAAAAAGTCCTGTGCAGATTTATTCACATTGGACTTTTGTTTGAATATTAAAAGAGCTTGTGCAGCATTGATGATGCTTGTACAGGCGTTAATGCAACCTAAATTAGGGTCTATGCTGTGTTCACTGAAGTCTCACACACTCTCTGCAGCTCTGTATGCTATGCCTTTATGACACCACGTATAATACCCTCAAGAGTAATAATAAAAATTCATGACAGTAATAATAAAATATACAAAATGTGGAAATAACAGTAGATTTTTTTTTTCCAAAGAAAAGCTCTACCACACGTCCGAATACACTTAGCATAAAACAATACAAAAAAGTTATCCAATTATTTTTGCCTAATTGCTACAGCTTGGTAAATGTGTTATGTACGCCTTGTCTTCTCTTGTGGAGACCTAGACGTCAGTGATATATGTTATAATGACCCTTTATTAAGGTAAATATGTGCAGATGCAGTGAGGTCATTAAAGATCCCATATGAAGAGACAGAAAGGATGAAAGTCCAGGCAGAATAAGACCTGTCGCCATCATCATCCTCTCACAACCTTCTCACTAGTGTGAAGTGTGCAGATCATTAGTAATATAACAGTCGGTCATATAATGGCCACTTCTATGTATACAGTAGATCATTATCTCTGGAGACTGTGGATTACACTAGGTGCCTTATTATCTGCAGCCGCTACATCTAAGAACAAGAGAGGACACGTAACACCATGGTGACACACATCAAACTGTGACGTCCACAATGTTGGCTACCACTGCGATGGAAGGGCCATTATTTGATGTTCAGAATGTAAAGAAAGAAGGTAAAATATAGCATTCAGTTAAAGGGGTTCTCCAGGATCTGGAGTTTTTTTTAATCTTAGGCCTAGGGGGGTATAAAAATAACAATTAAGTTATACTCACCCATCTGGTGAAGTCACGTTGATAGGCCACAACCAGCTAGTTGTAGTAGGTACAAGGTTGTTTTCATGTCACCTCTGAGCCTCCCTATATAGGTGTCACTAAACTGGAGCGGTGGACAGAGGTGAGTACAGCATGTTTGTCATTTTGGCGACGCGTCGAGCCCTACATTTAGAAGCCATCACCCCATACAACTCCTTTAAAGGACATCTACTACCAAGATGAAGGATTGTAAACCAAGCACACTGACACAGTGAATGCAGCATTCTATAGAGCAGTGCAAGAGAAGAAGCACCGGAGCAGCCAAAAGGAGTGACAAAGCCCCATAATCATAATTTTATAATTGTTTTTTTTTTCAGCAAAATCACTCAGTTCATGGTTTAAACAAGATATGTTTCTGCATCAGTGTAGCTACAGCATTCTCAACGTATGTTTGGTTCATAATGCATAAAAACAAATGATTTCCTTTAATATTAGGGCTCATTGAAGCTAGAGGAAGTGGTGGAGCAGAACCCTTTTTATTCTACTCCTTTTTTTTAGTTATTATCCTCTGGGTACTGAGCAGAGGTCCTAGCACCTACTACTTCCTATATTCAAGCTTATTGGAAGAACACACTATATTAATACTTGAAAATAGACTTTTAAACATTGCATTTTCTTCCATGGTCTTGTTTTTCACATATGGCAGCCAGTGCAAAAGTGAGATGTCCAACTCTGGAAAAACCATCACCAGCAGATAGTATTAAAGCCTGTGTCTTGCGTTTCCGAGATGTACAGGAGGTTTTGCTATCAGTGTCACTGGAATCTGCTCCGACTTACAGGTCCTGCGGAAAGTAAATAATGGAAACTCTTGACTCTACGATTCCAGGAGCAAGAGATTCTCTGATTTTTCTTGAGGAAATTGACTACCTGAAGATGTTTAACCAGAGCATTTATTTCCCAATAACATCCTGTTCACACAAGGTGGTTACAAAGTCAGTGTCCAATGTGTACACTTCGGGAAAATCTGTAGGATACCTTACAAAACCACTGAGTCAAAAACAACACAGAAAACAGCAATTTAGTGATATTATTACAGCAGCATCATGGCCAGAGGCAATAATAGTCTAAAACAACTTCCTCTCATGTCACACGTGATATGGCGTGGTAAGAGGCCACTTTACGGCTAAAAGGGGTTCCCTAGACTTCAGAATTTCCATGCACAAGACTGGAAGTACCAAAGTGACACAGGAAGGGGTGATCTAATTTATTGTCAGTAGTGATGTAATGATGGGTCAGTGATATCTATAGAGAGGTTATTGGACAGGGCAGGGGGTGTTAGTATCATGGAAATTAAGAAAAGTATTATAAACAATTCTTAAAAATATGTTTAAAATGTTATGGTGATACATTCCCTTTAACAGTCCAGTCTATGTGATCCAATGATGAAAGTTTCCTTTAGTCTTTCCCTCCAGGAGAACCTCTGTACTGCATCATTAACAAACTTGTGGGGCAAAAACAGAAAGAGAAGACATGAAAAGAGCAGAAGGCTGTGGATATTTTATGTGTGCTCCTTTGTGCTCAATCCTTAGATCCTGTAGTAAATCATTGACTCTGTGCCGGAGTGGAGGGTAAATATACTGTAATTTGATTTACAGGTATAGGACTGAGTGGGTACTCCTGAATCCTGGGGATATGTACAGCTGTAAAGCTCCATTTATCTTCTGAGAGTTTTTTTTTCTTTCAGGCTTTTTAATTGAATTTAGAAGAAAAATAATGGAGTGTGTTGTGAAAAAGACACAAAACTAAACGGAAGTGGGTTTTCTGAGGTGAAGATGAATGAAAAGACAACCAAGGAGGAAGGAAAACAAAAAGGAGAAGTTTATGGTTAATTTGAAGTATAAATATAAATATTTTTTATAATGTGTGTGTCAGGCCCCATGAAGACGATGGTATGGGGGGCAGTGCTAAGGTCGCACTGATTATGCCCACCGATAGACTATAGTCTATGGCACCCGGTCAAGTTGCATTGAGCTTAGAGGCTGCACAGAAAAATTTCACAAGTGTCCTATATTTTGTCGAAATATGGCGACAGAGGCTCGACTGTCAATGGAAAGGGGAGGAGTGCTCTGTTTGTGTGCATGAGGTCTTAGTGTGGGGGAAGGATATTCGGTAATTTAATAATAGTGGTAGAGATGTTCCAAGAAAAGCACCAAAATACCCAATGTTTTCTGGCGTAACCAAAAAAGCAAAGATTGAATAGTTTGAGACTGTTTACTCTATCTTTTTTCCATTCAGAAACTTTGGCTGAGTATATGACAAGCCTAGACTAACTTTCATGTTCATATGTAAATTAGTTGGTACTAGAAAACAGGGCGGTGACCTTTTGACAGTAACACCTTGACACTCCCCCCCAAAAATATAGAATGTTACCTTCCCCTTAGCTAATTAAATTTCAAGATTCTTACCATGGCACTGGCTGTAGTAGATATAGGTGTCTGAAGTGACTCATCTCAAAAAGTTACCCTTTTTCAGGTAATTTGCATATGATCTAAGGCAGTGATGGCGAACCTTTTGGAGACAGAGTGCCCAAGCTACAACCAATACCCACTTATATGTCGCAAAGTGCCAACATGATAATTTAAGCAGTAACTGATTGATCCCTGCTGTATGACAGGTTTTAAGCGTATTGGCGTCCTGATGATGGAGAAATTTGGATAGTAGTTGCCCTCCAGGTTACCCTGAAGAGGAAGGATCAGGGGACCCAGAGCAGGAGCTCCAATAAAAATTCATCTCTATCCAGACCTTCTTGCTCCTCCTTTAGTCCTGGCAGTCAAATAATGCTGAGCATGGCGTGCCCTGGGCTGTATTGGATCACAGGAGAAAGCCTTTAGTCCTATCTGGCAAACTCTGTGTTGGGGTGAAGGCCTGAGTGCCCACAGAAAGGGCTCCGAGTGCCACCTCTGGCACCCGTGCCATAGGTTCGCCACCACTGATCTAAGGGATTTATTTTTGTAAAATGAGCAAGTTTTAACATAAAAGGGGGAATTCTAGAAAGAATTGGATGCATCAAAGACTTACAGGCTATGGAGAGGGCTCAGCCCGTGTAGCTTGGGCACTCTGTCTGCAAAAGGTTCGCCATCACTGCCAAGGGAAGCTGTGGTTGTCACCTCATAGCGATATCATGATGCCCACGGTAGTGCCCAGCTAAGCTATACGTATCTTGAGGGTGAACGGAAAGCAGACCATAATTAGATTTTGCCTATAACCTAGAAACTAAGCAGCTTCCTCTCGTATTGGAGTCAGTACTAGAATCAGACCTGACAACAATTATGTCACGAGCCGCCTGCGCACATGACAGCACCTCTCAGTCCTCAGCGCCGCTCTTTCCCCCGTAGTTACGCTGAGGTGCAGCGCAGAACAAATCAGCGCTGCTATACAAAGGTTTACTTTTCCGTGTGGGGTTCTGTTCATTAAATATACATTCCTGCTGGGAGAATACGTCTAGGAAATGTCATGTTGTATGTAAAAGTCAACTTGGAGTGGAGTTGTGGGTGAATTAAGCTCAACATACAAAGGAAATCATGCCAGGGTTTCAAAGGCTGGCACCCCGCGCCTGAATGCCTGCCATCCTCATGTCACCCAGGACGCATTCCGGGTTTTCTTTGTTCTGTCTCCTAGAACTAACAGTCACAACTCGATACACAAGAGACAGCGGCGTAAAAAAAACAGAAACGCTCTTCACTTGTACCGAAAACACTGACAGCCTTCTTGTTTTTATTTCACTTGGAGTACACAAGTGATTATAGCGAGCGGCCAGGAAGCGAGCCAGAGTCCAAATGGGAACATGGAACTGTAAAATAATCTTACGAAATCACTGAGCACCAAAGGACGTTCTGTCTGCTCCGGACGCTGACAAATATTTAGGTAAGGGTTTTTTTGGGGGGGAAATAGATCCTGGCAGCGAGCCATAGCAGTAGGAGTTTATCGCTTTACACCCGATGAAGGCCGGACGAGTTCAGGAAAAAACACATCTGCTTAAAGGGACACAGAACTAGAAAAATAGTAAAGTATAAAAACAAACTACTTTGTGCTACTGAGTTTTTCAGTCTATGAAAGTTTCGGCCAGGTCATAAGTCTAGTAGAATTTGGAATGTGAAACAATGGACCTCAGATAAAATCAAGGGCACTTGTGATATTTTTTATAGATAGCTTCCTTTAAAAATCATGCTTTTAAAATTATGCTAATGAGCCAGAAGGGATCAGCAGGATATAATCAGTGCCCCTCCGTGCTGTTACACAGCCCCCACCCCTCCGCTTATTCTCTCAGCACTTCCCCCTCCTGCTGACTGCAGTAATCTCACTACAGCACAAAATGTTTCAGCACACATTGGGGGAACGGTGAAGTGCTCCTTGCACAGTACAACAGTGTGTGAATCTACAGAAAAAAGGGGCTGTGGTAATTGCCCTACAGAGCCCTTCTGGTTCATTAGCATAATTAATAAAAGTTGATATTAGAAGGAAGGAGGCCATGGATAACAAATATATTAATAGATGACCACAGTCCGGATGCCTGGATCTAGGAGTAGTAAGTGTCCCTGGTTTATCATGATGGATTTTGATTTCCTTTAATGTGGGGTTAAGATTAAAGGGGAGGAGCCTAGTTAAGGTAATGAGAATGATAAAATATAAATTATTAAAGGTATTATAGGATGTTTCTAAGGAAAAAAAACTGTTATTAAACAGTTACTGACCAATAGGAACTCTTAGGAAAGGGGTTGTTCACTCCCGAAGATTAATGGAGCAAGCGGCTGCTAATGTCCATTCAGTTCTCTTCATCTCTATGGAGTTGATGGAGATTGCCGAGTGCTTGGTAATCTCCATAATCACCGAGACCCCCACCGATCAGCAATTTAGGCCCCATCCTCTGGGTAGGGCGTAACTTGATTGGTGGAAAGACCCCTTTAATATCAAATTAATGGGTGTCAATCACCCAGCGGGCCCAATAGTGAAGCTGTTCTTAGCAGCTTGTAAACAAAGAATGGGACAGGAAGCAGACAGCTCCATTCTCTGTGTAGTGGCCGACTCAGTCACTGCAGCCAGGCTTCCATAAATGAATTGAAGCTGTTCCTGAGTAATTTGGTCTGACCAATACAGAGAACTACACTCCTTGTTTATCACCTGCCAAGAACAGCTGATTGGTTGGGGTGCTGGGTGTTAGTCTCCCACCTATTTGATATTGGATATGTTATTGAGACTTTTTAGCCCAGAAAACTCCTTTAATGTTAATGACCCTTTTTAAAAAAATTATCATTGAGTGGAGCACTGCTAAATCTTTCAAAGAAATGAGATTGTTTTACTATAAAGGAGCCCACAATGAATGACGCTGATGGTTTTGTGCGGGGAGTGAGGTAATGGAGGCAAAGGGCTTCTAATTGGATTCCAATGTCATTTATTAAACCTACTGTACATTGCCAAAACAAATCATCAATTGGACATACATCGTTTTCAGTGAAATGTTGATTTAATAAGCCCATGTGTTGTCTGCAAATCTATGCCTCAAATTAATCATCGTGCTAGTCCCTAGAGCTGATGGCAGCCCATTGCATTAACACCCTGATGGATGGAATACGGCTGAAGCATGTAAATGTATCAGTTATAGACCCGCAGCGCTAAAGCCGTAGTATAGCTATAGACTCTTAACAATCCTGCGACACTAATGTACATAAATATAAAACATAAAGATTCAACTGTCTTTAAAGGAAATCTACTATCAAAATCAAAAGCTGATTTTAGAAGCAAGGAGGCCACGGATAACAAATATAAAAAGATTAATACAGTCACGGTGCCTGGGTCTATAAGTAAGTGTCCCTGGTTTATCAGGCTTCTGCACGTAATTTCACACCTGCCTCACTTCAAAACACCAGTGCTTGTGTCCAACATCATGTCCTCTCTTCTTGAAACTTAAAGCGTAACTCTATGGTTGATTTTTACCAAATTATTATATGTGATTCCCCCTTTAAGAACAAACAGAACGATGCCTACTTTGTGCTGCTCACCCTTTTCTTTCCAAAGTTCTGGCATTTTTTGTTCTGAATGTCTGTCTAATGTCTGTCTGTCTATGCCCTCAAGCTGAGGCCAGCTAGTTTGCCCACATATCCCATAATGCCTTGTGTTCTCTCTCACAGTAATTTAGCATTAAATCCATTTAGTTTCCCACAAGTAAATCCACTGAACACTGCACAGTGCACATAAAGGGTGTATATGGTGACACCCTGGTAGCTTCCATCACATGGAGCAGCTGGGAACATGTACAGAGAACACACAGGATGTATATGGTGACAGCCTGCCAGCTTCCATCACATGGAGGAGCAAGGTACATGTAATAGATGGTAGAAATCAATAGTAACCAAGTTACATGAAGTCTATAGCCTGTGCTGTGTGAGCACTAAGGGTTAATAGCTTATCTGCACAGAGCTGATGCAGCAGAGTACAGGGTGGGGGGCAGCATGAGGTGACAGAGAAAGTTTGGTAGAATCACAGATTGGGATGGAGAGACTGATAGGGAACAGGGAAGATCTTGCACCTCACTATTCTGTGCAGGAGACATCTGTGACCACAATCATGAACACATCCAGCTATGTTACATACACAGAGAGAGCTCTGTCACATGACCTCCTCCCCTGTGAGCAGGGAGCATCAGCTCCTCCCCTCCCATGAAAATGTCAGATAAACAAACTACAGGGAGTTCCCGAGAGACGTACAGAATAGGTTCTGTAGGTTTGTTCTTATGTTGAATTTGTATGCAAGTTGGAACTGTATATTTTATAAATGTAACCCCAGTCAACAATTTTTTGGTCTCTGTGACAATTGGATTTTAAAAATGTTTTGTTGTCATCAGAACCAGGATTTACAATAAATCTTAATTCCAGACACCTTTGATAACTTTTATAGCTGTTTATAGAAGTCTAGGGCTAAAGTACACTAAATTACCAACATCCAGAGGTCCGTTTGTAACTAGGGGTCGTCTGTAAGTTGGGTTTTCTTAAGTAGGGGACCGCCTGTACAGACTCACAGGGATTATCAGCACAGGCATAGGAAGCAGCTCCTGCAGAAATGAGGTAACCTGAGGGGTATAGCAAGGAAACTACTGGATATAGGTAACAAAGATAGCAGGTAAAGTTGTTTTACATCTCAAGAGCTATTGATTTGTGGAGGAAAAAAACTTTAATCTTTCTAAGACTGAGTTTGTCTTGTCTTGTCTTTCTTGTCTTGAAACCTCTAAAATTCTGATTGTTGCTCTGATTCACTCTTGACTAAACTAGACTGTAACTCCCTACTAATCTAGTCTAGCACTCACTAACCTCTCTCCTCTACAATCTATTCAGAATGCAGCAGCCAGGCTCTTCTTTCAAACCAAACGCTACACAGATGCCTCCAGTTTGTGCCAGTCACTGCACTGGTTACCAGTCTCCTTCCGGGTACAGTTTAAAATAATAACCCTCATCCACAAAGCTCTGCATAATGCTGAACCTCTCTACCTCTCATCTCAGTGTATCGTCCAACCGTGCTCTTCGATCTGTCAGTGATATTAGATTAATCTCTATCTTAATTCGAACCTCTTATGTACGTCTCCAGGACTTCTCTTGAGCTCTTAAAACCCACCTCTTTAGGCAGCCTATTGCACTACTTACTGTGTGAAATTTCAACTCTTTCTTAACAAACCCATCCTGTGCCTTCCTGCCATTTGTTACCCAGAAACCACCAGATACCAAGCTTCAGGCATCTCCGCAGTCCCATTGGCTTTGGACTATGTATATATGATGGAGGCTAATGACTGATCCAAGCTGCAGCATCTTTATTTAATAAATTATTTTATTCTGTCCCCTTATAAAGAATGGTCAGACCATTATACAAGTTTTTATACATATTGTGTCATCCCCTCATCCTCATAGACTGTAAGCTCTTGTGTCATCCCCTCATCCTCATAGACTGTAAGCTCTTGTGTCCCCCTTCATCCTCATAGACTGTAAGCTCTTGTGCCACCCTTCATCCTTATAGACTGTAAGCTCTTGTGTCACCTCCTCATCCTCATAGATTGTAAGCTCTTGTGAGCAGGGCCCTCACTCCTATTGTTCCATATGACCGTTTGAACTCTGTAATGTAATATTATATATGTATATGTAACCTATGATTTGTAAAGAGCTATGGAATATGGTGGCCCTTGATAAATAAAGATTATTTATCTCATACTTGGTTTTGATGGTAGATCAACTAGCTATAGGGTCACATATTTTGTTCTGGTAAGTCTGTGTAAGGCTACATTCACATATCACTATGGCCTCCGATGGCTTACTAATGTATCCTTACAATTTATGCTCATACAGTGGGATATGTCGTCCTGTTCCTCCCCTTGTTCAGGATGTTTATCCTAGTGATTTCACTGTCCTTATATGGACGATCAAATCACTGCGGACCTCCCAGAGAATATGCTCAGGGGAGGCCAGGGGTGGATGCAACACAGCTGCATCCGTCCCCTTAGGCAGTTATGGCCTCCACCGAGTGTACACATCACGTTGCAGGAGGAAACAGGATGGAAAGACATAGCTTGCTACATCTTTCCATCTGGTGCTTACTGCTGAGTGCTACGTATATTGGGCAGAAGGGGCCAAAAAGACTATATTAAAAAAAAAGTGTATGTCAGTAGGAGCTTTCCTGTCATATACACTAAAGAAAACACTTGGTGTGAATGCCACCGCACTCCTCCTCCTCAGTCTCACTCCAGAATAGGAGAGTGCAACAGAAAAAGGAGTGGAAATTCCACATTATAAGATGCAAAAAACTTAGTACAGCGACACAGACCCAAGCCAACTGACACGGAAACCTTCCCCCATGATAAAGGTTTTCCTTTACGTGAGGATTCTCCTCCTTAGCTCTTTCCACTATTTAGTCATTGATTAAATGTATTACAAACTAACAAGACTGCGGACATGTTCTTCATTACTAAGGCAGCAGGAGGCATAGCCAAACAATGATCCAACAGAATATATGACGGACACATGGGGCCAGCGCATATGATGGCGGCAGGGGGAGCGCTGATAAACGGTGTAATAACGTAAGTCCTGCGGAATGATGAATTTGCCATTAGCTATTGTCACAATATGTCTAAAAATAAGTCTATAATATTGCCATAGTGAGATGTCCCGGATGTCGAGACTCTTTTCATCTCTTCTGGTTCCATGAAAACATTTCATTTTAGTATGTCTAATTTTTCAAGCAAAATGTCTGAGATGTTGTCTTTGTACGAAACTTTTAGATGAATCGGCGGCGCTTCAAAAGGTTCTGGATGAATGTGCTTATCAGGATATACCCTTGGGGCAAAAAAAAAAACCGAAAGAGAAAGATCTAATGTGTCTTAGGAAAATAAAATAACTGGAGGAATGTAAAGGAAGGAACAGCCGATTTATGTGGGAGTTAGAGAATGAAAAGATAATTTACTTCCACACTGTGAGCTGATCAAGATGAACGACCGCTCTCAATACATCCAACGGTAACAAACACAAATATTAAAAAGGGAACCTGTCATGCCCTATCCCTTGTGCATAGGAGATAACAATCAAACTTGGGAGATGCCCTTTAATTAAAGGAGTTTTCCCACAAAGTAAAGTTAGTCCCTATCCACCGGATATGGCCTAACTTGCTGATCAGTGCCGAGACCCCCGCAGATTGTGAAAACGAGGGGTCAGTCTGCGCTCCTCAGACTAACGGGGCAGACAGTTGTGCATAACCGTTCTGCTCCATCAATCTCTATGGAGCTGACGGAGATCAGAAGGAGGAGAAATCTCTTTATAACTGTCCATAGCCACATGTTCCCGTGCAGAATGACTATGGAAATGAAAAAGTGAAAGTTCTGCAGCCTAAGGCTTATTGCCCAACTCGCATCATGTGCTTACTGCAACGCCCGGCCCGAACGCTCAGCAACTGGAAATGAACTGGACGCATCAAACTTGCTTGTGGGTGATAGGCCTAAAACTACCGAAATCATCAGGTTTGTGATGGGATTTTACGCGAGTTACACATATTGAAAATTCTTAATCCACACAGGAAATCCATTACCCGCTCCTGCTCTTACTGTATTACACTGCAGATTATGGGTGAAAACTAGTATGGATAAGCCACTTTTAGGAATACAAAAAAAATATTTGAATGCTTCCTCATCTATCCATTAAAATATAGCTGCAATGTACAGGCAGCACCTGAGTTACATACAGGATAGGTTCTACAGGTTTGTTTTTAAGTTGCATTTGTATGTAAGTTAGAACATGTATATTTTTCATAATTGTAGCTCCAGACCAATTTTTTTCACAATTTTGGGTGGTCATGGGAACAAGGATTATCCATAAGCTCTTTTACAGACACCTTACAACCAATCATTGCAGCCTGGGACTAAAGTAACATCCAGAGGTCACAGTGGGCATAGTGTTCCATCTGTAACTAGTGGTCATCTGTAAGTCAGGTGTCCTTAAGTCAGGGACTGCCTGTATTCATATTGTTACCACTTCTGCATATGCAGTTTCACGTAGTCATCCATACAGGAGCAGTGGCCTGAGAAACCAAATCAAGCCTGTTAAAGGAATTTTGCAGGCTAAAAATATTGACAATAATTGAGAGAAACGAATGCCATTACATGATTTGTTGGGGTCCCTTGCCTTTAGCCCCCTGGATCAGCTGTTTTCAGTTGATAAACAGAGAACAAGACAGGAAGTAAACAGCGCCATTCTCTGGCTAGACGTGGTTACTCCAGATCGGCTTTGATTCATTTGGATTGTCAGAGAGCTGCAGTTACTCAGTTCAGCCACTACTAAAAGAAAAGCGCTGCCTGCTTCCTCTTCCATTCTCCGCTGATCTCTTGAAGTAGTAGGGGTTCAACACTAACCTTCTCCATCAGACAGGTGAGATGGGGACCTATTCTATAGCTATTTTTTAGTCCACATTTTTTCAGCCAGGCAAATACCGTCAAAGTGAAGTTAACAAGATTAGCTCAGATATATATTGACCGATTGTGTGCGCTATATAAATAAATGAATTAATATTATTTATATTGGGGGACATGTATCATGAGCTATCGATAATGCAACAGCCTCTCGATGTATCCAGTGGTCGGCTGCACAGTGTAAAGGTTTCCCTCGCATAGAATGTCACAATTAGGCCACATTCACATGAACATATGCCCACTGGGCAGTAGCCCGGAGGGCAATCGTGACCACTCCCCTCTCCATAGCTATGCATGGCACACAGCGCTGTAACACAGGGAAAGATAGGGCATGTCCTATCTTTTCCCCTATCTTTTGCCGCACGTGTGCTCTACGTATTGCTCCGTGCACCCATTTCCAGCCTATGGCGGACGTATGTACGCCCGCAAGCTAGCGGCTGTATATACGTCCCCCTCTGGTTGTGTGAACATTAGCGGCGGGTCAGCATGTACGGTCGGTAATTCTAGCCAGTTCGCAGGCACAACTAACAAGTCTCACCCCTGCCCACTCCACCACCGACCATAGAG
The DNA here is from genome assembly GCA_019512145.1 of Engystomops pustulosus. Classification (NCBI taxonomy): domain Eukaryota; kingdom Metazoa; phylum Chordata; class Amphibia; order Anura; family Leptodactylidae; genus Engystomops; species Engystomops pustulosus. Next base: position 15,396,969 of record CM033645.1, read on the forward strand.
ATTCCGTGAAGGGGCAACAATGGCAATTGTTGGCGGTTTTATAGCAATTGCGATTATGTCAGGGCTTCAACGACACAAAACTGATCAATGTCCCCCCATTATATGTGTGAGGTAGAATTCTAGAATTCTCCAAAAACATTTTCTTCCTTTAGAACTAATCCTCTTTGTTAGCAGTGACAATGTCTCAGTAAAGTCGCTCTCCTTCTGGACACGGCTTCATTTTGTCAACCACAATCCATTTTCTGTTGACGTTTTAAATTAAAATGTGTCGCACATGAAAATAAGGAATGCAAAAAATGTTCCCTAATAAAGAAAAAAAAATGTCATAATGGGGAATGTGACTCCCCATGATATACGGTTTTAGCAGTGAAGTGTCCAAGGAAAGTATTATTATAAGGTTGGCAGCTGCAGTAATGGAGGGGAGGCAGCTTGGCGAGACAGATTAGAATTAGGGAATGCTCAGTAGCTGATTCATTGCCGCTAACTTGTGAATTAAAGCTACAAGCTACGGCCTTTCTCCGTATAAATAAATCCTGAGCTTCAACAAAAGTTTTCAGTGGTATTGAAAGTCAAGATGTCATACAGAACAATAACTTTGCTATAATATGATAAGAATCTTTACATAGCACCATCACATTCTGTAGCGCTGTACAGAATAAAGCTTAAAGAATTTTTTTGGTAAAGATGTAAGTTTTTAGTGTAAAAAGAGATCGACGAACTCTGTTTTCTAACCCTTTACACAAAGAGACAGATTGTGCTGAGACTTCCTGCTGTGAGAGGGGAAAAAGAGCTGTAGCAAAGATTAAAACATTAAATTATTACATGTTATTCTGTCACCAAAATTTACACCACTTAACTAACAGCTTCCTCATATAGCCCATGAAATATCCTTTCTAGTATTTCTCTGTTCAAATTCCTATAAAAATTTCCTCTAAAGAAAAAATGTGACTTTTGCCTGAGATGAGTCACTTTTATCGGCTGAAGGGAAAATGTCACTTCAGGTGGCTCTACCTTGGGCTGTACAGTAACTTAATCATATAAGAGATGTGGTTCTATGGAACTGAAAATAAGGGCAGTTAAATAAATACCTTATATACTCGTGTATAAGCCGAGTTTTTCAGCACAAAAAATATATCGATGTGCATGAGCTGGTTGCTGATGGATGCCGATGTGCATGAGCTGGAGTTTTATTGGCCGACCATGCAGATGAATTGCTATCAGTTCAATACGGAAATGACTCTAGTCGAGAGAGATGCTACTTTTGTTTTGAGCGCCTCTCCAAACTGACTTATGCCATAAATGGGGGGCTCCCGAGTTAGAACGACCAAGCACATGAGGAATAAGAGGAATAAGTAAAGCTTTATTGCAGTTTTCAATCAGGAAATTTTGCTAAAAAAAATTTCAATTTTCCTTAAAAGAAATCTACTATTTGCTTTTATGCATTATGAACCAACCATACCTTGAGAATGCAGTAGCTACACTGATGCAGAAGCATATCTTGTTTAATCCCTGATCTAAGTGGTTTTGCTGAAAAAAACAATGATAAATTTATGATATAGAGGCTCTGTCGCTCCTGTGACTGCTCTCCTTACCATAATTATGCACCGCTCCAGCCTTGTCCTGTCCAAGATAAGCCAAGAATTTGTCATCACTGTCTTTTCCATGACAGGCAGAAGAAATCAATCGCTGCACCATTCCCCAGCTGCTGTGTATGGGTCATCCAGCTCAGGTTGATTAGTTCAGTTCAGGCAGCTCCTTTGTATGTGGAAGTAATGTGTTCATGTATGGCAGCCAGGGCACCCAGCTTTCCCAAGGTCTTGAATTTAATAATCGTTTTTTGACCAAAACCACTCGGTTCAGGGATTAAACAAGATCTGTTTCTGCATCAGTGTTTTTTACAGCATCCTCAAGGTATGTTTGGTTCACAATGCATAAAAACACATTTTCTTTATATAGAAGATACAAATACAACTTTCTTTTAAATATAAGATCTTTTATAACTCTAAAAATGGAGCTACTTTAAGCCCTGAAACCAAGGGATAGAATTCTTTTACATACTTCTATTATGTGCGGCTCTGTAAAAGGCAAACACATAACATAATAAAACACTTCTATGCTACATAATAGAACATACTCTATATACACAGCATAAGATGTTTGGAAAGCTGAAATTCCTTACTAAAACAAAAAAAAAAAACACCTATACAGTACTTCCACAATAGTTCATTGAAAGACACACACAAGTGCACAAAAATTACACAAAAGGAAACTTTTTCGCACTCTTGATCCCTATTAGCAAATCACTCTTTCTTGTCTGAGAGAGAGAGAGCAGATAAGTGTTTAGCCGTAATGATTGCTCTTACTGCCGGAGCGCTGCGCTAATGCCCGGAGTATATTCATTAGAAAGCTTCCAGCTGTGACAACATTTAATTAAACTTCTCTGTCAATACACCTTTCCTGCAGAAAGCCGTACAGTACAACTAAAGGGGATTTTCGGGATGCAAATTTATTTTGAAAAATTGGAGGCTCAGAGTGGGATAAATATCTAAGAACTGATCCCAAATTTCGCCAAACCCCCCACTTATACTACAACGCTGCCCGTTTGCGAGTCAGTATCAGCAGTAGTGGACCCTCTGAACCACCGTGAGCGATGATGTAAGCCGACACCTGGGAGCGGAGTCTAAGTGGCACCCGGTTCTCACCAGAGCCCATCGCAAAGTGGGTTGGACTTGCTGTGGGGGGATAGCACCAAGTCGCTCCACAGGCTCGAGGTGGTGGCCAAGGCAAGGTACAGATTCGCAAGGCAGAGACAGAATCGTGAACAGGCTGGAGGTCAGGACAGGCGGCACAGGATCGAAGTCAGGAACAAAGCAGAAGGACAGGGCAGGCCGCAGAGGAGTGAAGTCAGGAACAAAGCAGAAGGACAGGGCCGGCCGCAGAGGAGTGAAGTCAGGAACAAAGCAGAAGGACAGGGCAGGCCGCAGAGGAGTGAAGTCAGGAACAGAATCAGAGTCACAACAGGAAATCACTATGAACGCACTAGGAGCGGGAGATAAGGCTTCTTTAAGGCACAAAGACCCGGCAGAGGATATAGGAAGGGGCCGACTAATTAACTGGTCAGCAGCAGGACAGCGCCAATGACCCTAAAAGCTGTGTGCTGAGTCAACGAAGAAATCGCTGGAGTGAGGAGAGGTAATTTGAGTTGCACCTGGCACTGAGGGGCACACCGAGGAACACGGGTGCTCCTGCAACCCGAAACATGGGTCACAGGGGCACCCATGACACACCACTTTGTGCCCTCTTCGCAATACTCGGTCTCCACCTACAAAGTGTCATTTATTGGACCTTGCTTCGCCCATGCATGAAAAACCGAGCGACTGCGCCTTAAAAATGAGAGGGCATAAGACATGACTTGAATTTAGCGGCACAGCAGCACGGCTCTAAACGCGGTGTGGTGAAACAGCGCGTGCTCACCACACCGTGACTAGGTGCCATAGACCACTATAGGGGCCATGATGCAGGCCTATCATCGGAGTAGATGTCCTTTAAGTTGGGGACTGTCTGTATTCTGATTATTTGCGAAATAGAGAAATTAAGTGACAGTGATAATAAACTCGTTTTGCCTACATTGGTGGGTACACGGTTGCTCATATTTTTGGCAAATTTTGTGACCTCTAAGAGGAAATCCACTTTCATCTCTAAAGGCAAGACAGATCTCAGCATTTTTTATTATGATCTTTTTTAATCTTACTCGGCACAAGTGTCCTTATCTCTAAATGCAACAGGAATTAAAAACAATTGATGTTTTCATCCTGGTTACTATGTTTTTGTTTTGTTTTTTTTTGGGGGGGGGGTTCAAGGCCAATACCACAATCCTAAATTAAATACCGCCAAAGTAACCTCCAAAGTATACGATCACATACTGTGCTACACATTAACGTCACCCCCTAGAGACATGGGGGAGATTTATCAGAAGTGCGTGAGAGCGGGGCTGTTCTGTTCTCAGACACTTCTGATAAATCTCCCCCATGTTGTGCATATTGGAGAACTGAATGGGTCAGAACTTGGACATCTCAGTCTTTGAATATAGCCACTGAGGCCAGCATGAAAATATCTTTTGTTACACTAATGCATTCTGAGGTCTGGAAAATGATGCACAAACAAAGATAAATGTGTATACGGGCACTTCTCAAGCCCCTATTTACAGAAGCCAAGACTGAATAAGCCCGCATTTAGTGTATGTGCTCGTTTCTTGGTCACACAATTATTAACATAAAAGAACTTCATAAAATAAACAAAGTCTAGAGCACAAAATGACTTTTTTTGCATTATATAAAATAAGAAGAAACTTGTTTGTTCTCCTTGTTTTTTGGGAAACTTTTGGCACAGTGATCTCCAAAACTATCAGTTTAATGTTGAAAGTTCCAAAAAAAATCCTTTAAACTTTGAATAACAAAATGTCAATAATTGTAGTAATTACATCTCATAACCTAAGTCCAAAAATTGTCCTCACGTCCATGTGGGATAGAATAAAGTGTATGGCAACGCAGAGAAAACGCAAAGTACCACGTAAAACTCCACTACAGTGTTAGGTACTGGGCCCCGAGAGCTTTATCATAACTTTGTGTATGTTGTTAGTTACAGTATTGTAAAAATGTGATTTATCTTCTAAAGATTGTACCTTCTATAAGTACACAGGGGGCGTCTCAACTCATTAATGTGCTTTACAACTGAACCAATCCATAACTCATCCCAATACGTCACGGGGGACGTATTGGAAACATTTTGTGTCAATTTCTCACGGTTTTCTAGATCTCTGCTTTCTGTCGATCAACAGGAAGCTTCAGTGTTTATTTCCTGTGGATACAAAATGCTCCCTGGTCAAGGGATGTCATACAAAAGCACGGCTCATTATATCCCTGGTCATGTGATATCACACAGGTGCGCGACTCATTATATCCCTGGTCATGTGATGTCACACAGGTGCACGGCTCATTATATCCCTGGTCATGTCATGTCACACAGGTGCGCGGCTCATTAAATCCCTGGTCATGTGATGTCACACAGGTGCACGGCTCATTATATCCCTGGTCATGTCATGTCACACAGGTGTACGACTCATATCTCTGGTCATGTGATGTCACACAGGTGCGCGGCTCATTATATCCCTGGTCATGTGTTGTCACATAGGTGCACAGCTCATTATATCCGTGGTCATGTGATGTCAAACAGGTGCACGGCTCATTATATCCCTGGTCATGTGATGTCACACAGGTGCACGGCTCGTTATATCAGTGGTCATGTGATGTCACACAGGTTCAGGGCTTGTTATATCACACAACTCTGTGGATATATGTGTGCAAATCTGATGTGTATATGCTCTATATATGTGTGCATATGTCTAATGTATATGCTGTATGTCTGTGCATATGATGCATGGCTGTATATTTTACTGTATACATGTGTGTATATGATGTATGCACACATGGTTAGGTATGACCTATAGGGGCAACACCTACCACCGTCTACAGATTTACATGGCCCAAAAAAGAAGACAATTTTTAATTTTCTTGTTACTTATATTCCCCTTTCACAATAGATGTCCAAAAATAAAAATTTGAAAAGACTCTTTGGACCAGAGATAATCATCCTTCACATCCACGGCCAGCAGTGAGGGAGCAGATATGAAAATTATTCTGTATTTCCTTGGAGATATGGGAATAGCAGGACATAAACATGTCTCTCTCCATGTTTGTAGATGATGTGTTACAGTGACCCTCCCTAGAACAGCTGGGTCACCTTTGATCGGCTTCATACTGGGAAACTGCTGAAGAGACGCAGAAATCTCAAATTCTCTACTATTAGATATTACAGCTCAGAGGTTGAGTTCACTCCATATGTGGACACAGCAGAACACCACCTGGATGGGGTGTAATAAAAGCATCCCGACTTCTCAGGTTTAAATGTAGAAGTTGCTTTTTTCTGCGTGAGAACCTGGTGGATTTCGAAAAAATCTTCAGAATGTTTGTCTCTGCTTGATAGGTCTCAAGCAACTGTGCAGAAAGCCTACAAAGGAGATAGGACTCAGAAGAGTAGGGAGCCCTATGATGTCCAGTCTTGTAAGCATCACGTTCCCTGGCGCAAGCTCAAAGCCGGATCGGCAATGACATCCATGTAAAAATGGAAGCAAAATTATATGTTTGTGGTCATGTCGGGGACACTAGTCTCCAGTTTTAGAGACAATTATACCCAGTCTCAGGAGGTTATTGTATGGTGAGTAGGACTTCTTTATAGAGCAGGGGTTCTCCCAAACCAAGCACTAAAAACATGCAATTGTGGGCTAAAAATCCCAAACTAGTTTTAGGATAGGAACTTTACTCATGCAAAAGACTGGATCTGATTTTACGAAAGCCTAAACCATTCATTATGTGACTTGTAATCTTTATTTTTTTGGCAGTTTTTCCCTCTGTAGTTTTTGTCTGTAAATGTGCAGTATGGTATAAAGTGCTGGGTGTAGATCTAGCTGCTGTGACTCACTGCTGCTCCACAGCTCTGCCAAGTGAGCTTCCCTCCATCATGCAAACACTGCTCTTGTATCAGATTATAAAGTGTCGCTTCTTCTCAATCACTAAGTTCAGTGTCTCCCTTTTCTTAACAGTAAAAGGGAGACAAAACAGATTTGATTTTTTTGGCCTAAGCCACGCCTTTCGCTCCACCCCCACACAGTATAATTTCCCTCTTAGTGCCCTCCATCTCCCCTCACATTGTCTCCCCCCAGCTCCCTGACACATTGTATCACCTCTGATATTGTGCCACCAGCTCTTCTTTCCCCTGCTCCTGCTGTATGTGAATCTTATTTATTTATATAGCACACACAGATTCTGCAGCGCTGCACAGAGCTTGCCAAATCGGTCCCTGCCCCATGGAGCTCACAATCTAATCAACCTACCTGTATATTTTGGAGTGTGGGAGGAAACTCACGCAAACAAAGAGAGAGCATACAAACTCTTTGCAGATGTTGAACCTGGGACTTGAACCCAGGTCCCCAGCGCTGCAAGACTGCAATGCTAACCATCTTCATCACATCGCACCTGCCGCTTCTGCTACACACAAAAGAAGCAGAGGCCCAACAATCAGCTGGTTGACCAATGTTCTGTGTATTGATGACCCCTTACGAAGCACAATGCCATAAATTATATAGTGGCTGTCCTGGGTATTGAATATTATTGAATATTTTACTCCCAGAAAGTCTCTTCAATAGTCATAATGGGCAGATGGCCGTCATGTAGATTTATATTATCCTAAATCGTGTAGGCTTCAGTATAACGTACCAACATATTGCTACGATGACAAGTTACCACCTCCCATGTGTTGTATTGGAACCTGTTGACCAGAGAAAGTCCATTTCCAGGAAAGGGGCCTCGGACTGTAAGATTTCTGTCTATGTGTGCAAAATGTAATAATGGACATCTCTGACCTAAATTAGAATCAATGTAACGTCTGTTGAAGCTAAACAGCACGGATTTACGGAATTTTCCAGTTATATTAAATGGGTTTCGCCTGATATAATTTAATAACCTATAAAGCTTAAAAGGAAAACCAAAGTGTCACCTTTCTACCAGCTGACACACGGATGAGATAAACAGATGTAAAAATTTGCCTAAATACATTGGACACAGCTATGCCGCCTTCCCTATAGAAGCACAGGTGGCCGCTAGGATCTCCGCACCAGTGTCCGTGTTGTCAATCTATGAAAGGGATATGGTATCTGTAGACCGGTATTTACATGGAACGGCACATTATGACTATAGATAGATATAATAGTGTAGAATGTAAACTTTATAATCATAAGATTTAACCCCTAAACAACCAGGTCCTTTTTTTTCGTTTTCACTCCCCACCTTCAGAAATCTATCACTTTTTTATTTTTCCATGTAACCAGCTGTCTGAGGGCTTGTTTTCTACGTAACAAATTGCACTTAATAGTGACTGTATTTCATTTTCAATGCCATGTACTGGTAAGAGGGATAATATTCCAAATGGTGAAAAAATGCATATGGGCCATTTTCTTGTGGGCTTGGTTTTAACAGCTTTCACTGTGCACTCCAAATGACATTGGGGCACATTTACTTACCCGGTCCGCTGCGTTCACAGAAAGTGCATTGTCCGACGATAATGCTATGTGCTGCGATTCACTAAGATTGTGTGCCCGATATCCTGCATGTGTCGCTTCCCCGCTCAGGTCCGCCGGAGTTCACCTTCTTCCTGGTGCATGTAAGTGCATTGTCATGCGACACAATTTGAAAGTTTAATCCCGCACTCAGTCTGAATTAGTCGGATCTTCTGACGGCACGCCCCCGCCCCGATTTCTGCTGCATGGAAGTCAGCGCAGCTGGGCCAAAAAAACCATTGCGTGCAACACAATCCAAGCGCAGACACCTGTTACCTGTCAAAGCCACGCAAATCCCAAAAACGGTGCAAAGTCTGTGCAGCACGCGACACGTAGTAAATAACCCCCATTGTCTCCTTTATTCTTTGAGTCGGTACGATACTACACTTATGTAGGTTTTATTATGTTTTAAATCAAATTTAAACCTTCCGTACAAAAAAAAACAAAAAAAAAAAAAAACTTAATTTTGCCATCTTCAGGCGTTAATAACTTTTTCATACCTTGGAGTACAGAGCTGTGTGACATGGAATTTTTTGAGAGATGAGATGCCGTTTTCATTGATACCATTTTGAGGACTGTACGCCTTTCCATTAATCCCACCTACTACTACAGGATGGCAGTATATGGGGATGTTACTTACAAATACCTCATCAGGGAGAGACGATCTAAATCATGATAACGGCACCCACATGCCACAAGCTTTGCCGACAGCGATCAAAGGGATAACATCCAAGATCGGGTGTTAACAGTGGGTGTTTGCTGCAATATGCAGCAAACACCCACCTTGTATAAAGATGGCTCAGTCCATGAGCCCTCTCCATAGGCCCGTAGCCGACGTGTGACGTACCAATACTTGCCATTTTATTTAACCCACCCAAAATATATATTTTATAAAAACTATGATTAAAAAGGATTACCCTTATCCCGAAATGGTTCTTTTCCATGGCTGCAATGTAAAAAAATCAGTTTGTAAACTTATGTTGCAAGTCCTGTGATATAAATGGAGTATTAATGGGTATTCCCACGAACACAAGATTCTTAAATATACTCAGGATAGAAAAATAACACATTCTCTATTCACTAATTCAATATAGCATTTCACAGATATAATACCAACCTGTTTTTATCAGTCCTGGTGTACATAATTTCAGTTTCCTTTGGATCTGACCCTACATTAGAAGTCTAGGTTCAGGCATGGCAGATAGTTCTACTATCTGACGTTGCAGTGAGCTCCTCCCTGTATCAGCCCCTACCCTTGTATTCCAAGATGAGCTCACACACACACAGACTTCCTGCCAGAAAGCAACAGTGTGAGGAGAGTAAATCTACAGACAGATAAGGTCTTTATCCAAGGGTGGTGGAGGGAGAGCTGAGCAGAGCTGACAGTGTATGTTATGGCTAAGATAGCAGAGATGTGAATGTAATTGTGTGTTATATCCATATCATGGATCTCATAATCTCTCATCTCTGATCCGTCTCATCTCTCTTTCCATGTGTCAGATACTAGTAGAATGTTCAGAAGCTAAATGAAAATGTATATAAACCCTGGACTCTAATAATCTAAGCACATTATCAGCACATAGCATCTGAGCACAGAGGAATCATGAAGTGCTTGCTTCGAGAGGCCCTGTGCACACTCTGGAATCTTACACTGACCACCACTGAGTGATAGGCGCTAAGACAGCAATAGAACTGGGCAAAATTGTAAAGTAAGGGGGTTAAAATGATCTGTACTGTGTAAACATCACTAGGGGATTAAAATTTTACTTGCATTGCCCTGCCTCCTTGTTCCTGATTGACAGGTACCATCTGCCAATATTCAACTATAGACATACACAATTCTGTTTACTTATTATTAGGGATAGAAAATACAGGGGCGCCTTTCCCTGTAAGTAAACAGGGGCACAACACTGATAGGTAGCAGTGTGGGACAACGCAAGCGCTGGAGGAAGTAAGGATAGGTTTTTTTTTTTGTTTTTTAGTTCCTCCAGCCCCTTTGATAGGTGGTGCATGAAGGTGCTATACCCTTTAGCACCATCAGCTGATTTACACAGATGGAGCTTTAAACAAACCTGTTTGAGAATACAGCAGGCAGAGGGATGGGGGAGGTGCTGAGGGAGCAGTGTGAGACAGTGTAACAGCCTGTGAATCTACATTGTGTAGCATGTGGGTGATCTGCTAATGTCTCCCTTAACTCTTCTGACTCATTAGCATAATTTTGAAAGATGTTTTAGAAGGAAGGAGGCAATGGATCACAAATATAAGAAGATTACCAGTGTCACATTTCCTGGATCTATGGGTGGGTGCACCTGGATTATCATGATTTCGATGGTAGTTTTACAGATTGGAAAAACAGCCTACTTTGTTCCAGAAATAGCGCCACTCTTGATCATGGCTACATGTGGTATAGCAGTGCAGCTTTTATTCTATCCCTGACTGGCAAGGTAATTGTGACTTTACTTACAAAATAAAGACCTTTTTTTGCTTTAAAAATCAACAAAACTGTAGACAATTATGGGAAACCAATCCATATACCCCCGCATGTAACAATATAACGGTGGAATAATGTAGCCTTCAAAGAAGCAAGTAGTCCGCCAGCACGCAGAGAAAATTGACTACATTGCTTTTAAGCGGAGCCGCATTGTATTAACACATGTCGACTTTCTCCCATAAAGAATGATCATTTTTAATATTCAAGACAAAGCAGAGATCTTTCTAAACAAGATGCCTAAACCTCGGTGCCGATGCAATGCTGAAATATTAATAGGAAATCGCTACTATTTCCACCGCACTTCTGGAATCCAAATGTCTTTATGTAGAGATTAATGGCAGATAGTTTCTCGTGCAATTAGGGAGATGGATCTTACAATTTATGAATCAAGATTGCAATCATTACAATTCCCACGGGGGCTTGACTAAGTAGACCACCCACATTTATTGCACATGGCAGGATTCGAGAAAATATACGGCTGACAAGTGATTGGAATAACTAAAACCTCCGGATTAAAATAAAATGCGGAACGCTCGTGAGCTAGAACACAGCGCCCGGGATTACTGCTCCGATGCCATCTTGGGTAATTAAGGAAAAATTTATAGGGATTCATCAGCCTCTTCTAAATAGATACAATTAGTAATACAATGTAACCGTGTAATCATAAATAATTACTTACTGCTATTCCACGAATAGTAATTCAATGAAGCAGCCGACACTACTTGGCTTATTTACTATGGAAAATACAAAGCGTTCATATTATATTCATTACATTCGAGACCGAGGTGTAATGATGAAAAGACAATGAGGGCGCGGAAAACAGTGGACTGAGGGGTCCTGGACTTCAGGTCTTCCAAATTGGACACATAAATTGCAGGGGTGTTACAACAGCCGTAGCAGCAGGGTCAGGGATAGATGGGTATAGCATAATTGATTAGTGTGCTCCTGGCCTTTCCCCCTATGTCCCTGCAGGCAGGAACATAACAAAAATCTGACTAAAGGAAGCCACTGGGCCAGGGAGGGACAAATTATAATCCGGCTGTCCGTCCTGGGTCCGTCCCAACTACCTCTTCTGACTGCAGCTGACTAGCCCGACCCGACACACTTACCTCACCCATCTCATATGCGGCGTGCCCTTGCCCCCCCTCTCCTACTTAACCTTTCCTATGTCCGGTGATGTAGGGGTTCGTGTCATGTCATGGCAGCTGGGGAAGGGGCAGGGCAGGGTGGGAAGTCCTTGGAGTTGGCAGAAATTTGGGGTGGTGGAAAACATGGTGGTTGGTTTTCCCGGAAATTTTGTGGTGCTTTGGACTCCTGATGGGTAGGTGTCCTGAGGAGTGGTTGGAAATTAGGGGAGCATTGGGGTCCGGTGCCCTCGAACCAGAGGTGGTGGTTGAGGGTAAAATATCAGTTCGTAGGCAGAGTGGCATTCTTTTGCACATCAAAGGACCTCCTCCTATTCGATTTGGATTTTGGGGGGTTAATATATGGTAAAAAGAAATTTATAAAGATGTTATGTTATTTATTAAATGTTGTTTGTAATAAAATGGCTGCTGTGAGCAATATTTATCCAATCAGGGTGTGCGTGTGCTTCTTAGGAAAAATAGGGGGAAGGGGTTTGATAAGTAAAAGACATGGCGGTCTAATGATGGTGAAAGGGAGGAAGGAGGGTGCAAGAAGGGTGAACAAGCAGTAGGGCCCAATTTCAACAGTGCCAATGTCATGTAACTCCCACAACCACGTCCCGACCGGACATTCCAGGCCTGTGCGACGTCATGAACGCTTTTCCATACTCCATCATTGGAGGTGAGTTTATACTCAATGAGGGCTATTTATCGTGCGCCGGCCTCTTGATCTTTGCGGCGGAGTGCTGTGTAGAGATTATCTCTACACCAGGCCCTGCCTTTCCCTGCGCCATAAACAGGTTGCTGCTGGTAGAATACTATGTACATTCTGCTTAGCTTCTCATGTTCTATAACGCGTTGCCTGAAGATTGAACGTTATGTATATTCTGCTCAGCTTCTCCTGATATATAACATGCTGCCTGCAGATAGGACACTACTTACAATTTGCTCAACTCCTCCTGCTCTATAACATGCAGTTACAGTAAGGGCACTATGCATGACCTACTTAGCTCCTCCTGCTCTATAACATGCTACCTGTAGATAGGACAATATGTAAAGTCTGCTCAGCTCCTCCTGCTCTATAACATGCTACCTGTATATAGGACAATATGTACAATCTGCTCAGCTTCTCCTGCTCCATAAGATGCTGGCTGTAGATAGAATACTATGCACAATGTGCTCAGCTCTTCTTGCACTATAACATGCTGCCTGCAGACAGAACACTATCTACAAATCTGCTTATTTTTGCTCGTTAACATCAGGTCACCAGAATACACGGTCAGAGAAGGAATTAGTGAACAATCTCATTCAAGTGAATAGAAGTTGAGCTGCAGTAACAAAGCTCAGCCACTACACATAAAGTGGAGCTGGTCTTTTGGCTTTGTTTTTGATGTTGATTCTAGTGACAGAGGCATTCATAATCGGCTAAAATATCGCCCCAAGCGTCTGATATTTACATTACACGGAATCGCTCATTTAATCATAACTTTATATTTCCCAGATTGCTCGCTACATTGGGAAAACTACTACTATGTATGACCCACCGTATGAGTAAAGAGCCGAGTCAGAACCTCTCTGTACTTCCCGTCACAGGAGGATAACGTCTCTTTTTATTACATTTGGTTTAATGTTTCTTCTCCAATTTGATTGTTAATAAAATATTGTGTAGATACTGTCGCCTAGGAAACCTGTTTATTATTCCTAAATGTTTCCTGGATTCCCCGCAGCGCCTGGAGTCGGTGGGTGTGCCTGATTTTGTGTCAGCGTTCTCGACTAATTTGCAATAATGAATAAATGTATAATCTGAGGTAATCGACCACTGGGAATCGGGAGGGGGATGTGTGTTTTGTATTTGCAGAGCTCAGTAACTACGACAGATCCTCCGCACGGAAATTGTCACTCATTCTACCAAACAGAAGTGTCAAGTCTTAGCTGAAAGGATTTCAGGGGAATCTGTTGGTTTTAATACAAAAAAAAATGAAGACTAATTAAAAGTAATCTGACGAGAGGCGTATCAGCCATGGATGAGAGCGTATCTGCATGGGATTTCGCCTGCCAGAGCACTAAGTGCTTTGGGTGGCAAGATGATTAACTTTGCTGCTCCGTAAGACTAGGCCCGGGGGCTGACAATCAACCATCTGCATGGGCTTTTGTATGTTTCCCCCCCTCGTGTTCATATGGTATTCACACAGCAACTTTGCGTTCTTAACACAATGACAAGTTAACAGACTTCCTCTGCAATTGGCCCTGGTGTGTGATCCTGTGTCAGTACTGCAGGATTAGATTGCAAGCTCCCGCGGGACAGCAGAATTGATGGAACATTATTATGCTGCCAATTACATTGACTTAAAAGGGGTTGGCCTCTTTACCTCATGGTTTTTGTAATATGTGTGGGGGGCAGGAGATTGGGCAATTTACCCATATACATCTATTAAAGGTTCTGCTCCACTTTATTCCTCTGTAAAGTGAAACCTCTGTCTTTTACCTCATCAGTCAGACATTCCCTGACTAGAAAATGGCCGCAGATGGAGGGCAATGTGAATATATTTGTCCACGAGTAATTGTCCTGCCAGGACCTTGATCTTATATACATGAAAACCATCATAAGGTCCATGCAGGGCAAATGTTCATGGACAGATCACATGACCCTCAATGTGCGGCCATTTTCTGAATTTCTGGCTGATGAGGTAAAAGACGAGGAGGAAATAATGCAGAGCAGAACTTTTAATAGATGTATATTGCTAAATTACTTAAAGGAAACCTACCACTTAGAATGGCAGGGGTAAGCTGTAAGTACCGAGCACCAGCTCAGGGTGAGCTGGTGCCGGTACTTACTTTCGTTAGTGTTATAAACCGCGGTATCGCGGTTTTAACACTTTTTAAACTTTAGAGCAGAAGACGCTTCGGCGCTGCGTGCGCACGATCGTGCGCGCGCCTCCATAGGAAATAGCGGAGATGTTGTGCGCGCACGGTCGCGCGCAGCGCCAAAGCCCCTTCTGCTCTAAAGTTTAAAAAGTGTTAAAACCGCGATACCGCGGTTTATAACACTAACGAAAGTAAGTACTGACACCAGCTCACCCTGAGCTGGTGCCCGGTACTTACAGCTTACACCGACCATTCTAAATGGTAGGTTTCCTTTAATATCCTGTCCCTCACATTACAAAAAAATGAGGTAAAATGGCAGCCCCTCTAAAGGAAACCTACCACTTGAAGTGGCAGGTTTCAGATGGAAATACCGAGCACCAGCTCAGGGTGAGCTGGTGCCGAAGCTAATTTTTGTTAGTGTTTTAAACCGCTGTATTGCGGTTTAAAACACTTTTTAAACTGTATAGCCGGGCTACATAGGAAGTGAATGAGAGCCGCGCGCATTGTAAGCGCCGAGCGCGTACCTCCCGGCGCCGGCTATAAAGTTTAAAAAGTGTTTTAAAAAGCAATACAGCGGTTTAAAACACTAACAAAAATAAGCTCCGGCACCAGCTCACCCTGAGCTGGTGCTCGGTATTTCCATCTGAAACCTGCCACTTCAAGTGGTAGGTTTCCTTTAAAAATGGGTGCATACATCTATATATTGTAGAAAGAGCAAGAAATTTGCAACACCGAAGGGTAATTTTCTGCTTGCATTACGGTAATCAATAAAAGTTGACCATCTTATCGGTAAAAGGTGAGGTGTTTTTTTTTCTCAAAAGGTAGAGAACACCATGTTGGCGTCTCCAGGCCACACGGTTTACAGTTCATACATGAATTAGACAGGAAGATGATCAGAGCGAAGTCCTTACGGTGA
This sequence comes from Engystomops pustulosus, assembly GCA_019512145.1. Taxonomy (NCBI): domain Eukaryota; kingdom Metazoa; phylum Chordata; class Amphibia; order Anura; family Leptodactylidae; genus Engystomops; species Engystomops pustulosus. Next base: position 15,412,535 of record CM033645.1, read on the forward strand.
TGCCACACATTGCGTTTTGAACCCGTTTTTTGATCCGTTTTTAAGCAGTCCGTCCAAAAATGCAAGCGTTTTTTGAAAATACATCTGTTTTTGACCAGTTTTAATTAAGATAATTGGTAAAACCTGTCAAAAACGCATGCGTTTTTTAACGAACTGATGTGTGGCATCACCCTTGTTCTTTGCCCATTTCTCTCCACCTGTGCCTCATGTACTCCGTATATCATCTTTCCAGATCTACATGACCGTGCGACCATGTTTATTTTTGCGTTGATATGTAAAATAAAAAAACTAAATGAACAAAAAATGTTCTGCATGTTAAAGGAAATCTACCATCAAAATCCATCATGATAAACCACACTTACTCATAAATCCAGGTACCATGACCATGGTAATCTTCTTACAGGGTGATGCCACACATGGCGTTTTGAAACCGTTTTTGGTCCGTTTTTAAGCAGGCTGTTTTTTGGAAACGCATCTGTTTTTGTCCCTTTTTAATTGCGGCTCCTTCCTTCTAAAATCAACTTTCCCCTTCCACTATGTGAGATTACAGCAGGCAGAAGGATGGGGTAAGTGCTGAGAAAGCAGGTGGGAAAGGGTGACAGTGTAACAGACTGTGAAGCTGCAGCAAGGAGAGGCACTGCTAACGCCCCCCAGAGCCCTTGTGGCTCATAAACATAATTTTGTTGATTTTAGATATAAGGATGACATGGATAACAAATATAAGAAGATTAACAACAGAGGCGGATTAAGACTGCCTCTGGGCTGTATGAATATTATAGCTCCTACAAGTCTGGAATCACTTCCTACATATGGTTCTAGAATCAAGCTTCTTGGGGAATGGAGGTTGTGTCCCTTTCAATCTGTGGTTTCAGGACCGTTGAAGGACCTTCAAACATTGAAATGGCTCTTGTGTACATTGAAATCATGAGCAGATGTATAGGTATTTCATGGGTGAAGATCCTTCTCTGTATCAAATTTGGTGGGTGCTTTGGGTGGCCATGGGCCACCCTGGGCTACCGCACAATACGCCTATATTGTAATCTTCTACTGCTAACCACAGTCACAGTGCCTGGATCTATGGATGGTATGAGATTTCCATAGGTTTCTCCCTATTTTGTTTTACTTGATCAAATGTAATTCCAAAAACGGAATCACTTACATTACACTTGGCTTCACTGCACATGTGCGGGAGGTTGCATCATTGAAGCAATGTGTAGGCGGGGGAGCACCAAAGATAGAGCCAATGCGGCTTATCGGAGCCTTCTCTAGGTAATTTGAAGTGTTTGTTTTTCTTTATTACAGTCCTGAACAGAGATGAAACACGAGAGATTAACTTTAGTGTCCCAAACAGCCCCAACAGATTCACAAAGTTCGATACCGAAAATATCCATGCAAATAGAAATACGGCATAAGTGGCAAATTTTGCGTGTAGAATTGGTCATTTTCAGCATAGATTTTGAACAAGAAACTAGCCCAAATCTATAGTAAATGCCCCCTACTCGATCTTTATGTCAAGTAAAAAACACTGTCGTCAGGCATTAACTATAATACTGGAAAATGGCAAACTCCGAGCAATAACAAGGAAAATTGTGGTAAGTCGGATGCCAAGAATCTGAGCCCATGTAGATATTCTATCCATGGTGGCATTGAGAATGTTTCCTCTCTTAATAAAAACAAGATGTTTATTCTAACTTTTTATTTCCATAAAAGAAAAAAAAAAGTGAGTTTAGAACATTACGGTGTGTAAAAGGTCAGGCGCATAAAGTGTGGTATTTAAGAGCCTGGAACTCAACAGCTGCAAGAAATAAGGTTTAAAAACTACTTTCCCCCAGTGTTTTATAAGTCTGCCATAAAAATTACAGGAATACTTCACATGACACCAATGTAACTACAGATATCTGAGGAAAACTACACACTACAAGCTTCAAGTAAATTCTCACTATGAGGGGGATCCTAAAAGGAAGGTCTTTTTTGTATTGTAAGTATACTTAAAGGAAACCTCTATAAGAAATCTACCATTAGAAGTAGATCTGATGGTGGATTCCTCCTGCCTCTGCCCTAATCTGTAATTTAACAATCCTGGAACTGAACCTAAATTGTTAAAAACTTTATTTTAGTAATATGTAAATTAACTGCAGAGGCTACTGGGGTGTGGAGTAGCCTTAGCTCAAAGTGCCCGGCCAGGCTAGTACACGCCCCAGTAGTCTCTGCAGTTAATTTACATATTACTAAAAAATTTTTAACAATTTAGGTTCGAGGATTATTAAATTACAGATTATGGCATAGGCTCGAGCAATCAACAATCAGATCTATTTCTGATAGTAGTTTCCTCATGGTAGGTTTCCTTTAAGTAGAGGTTGTCAACTTTAAGCAAATAATAGTGTTTCTTCCTGTGGGTAAACACCAAGCTCTAGTGATGCCACAAAGGTGCATCGCTCGTTGTATCCCTGGTCATGTGATGTCACACAGGTGCACAGCTCGATATATAACAGAAAGTAATCAGAGCCGTGAAGTACGACGAACTGTGCACCACATGATAATGGGCCGGTTATGATCCACGATGCCCAGTTAGTGTGAATACATGCTAGTTCTACTGCTGTGACTGTCCTGTATCAACACACTTCAGTCCGGCTACTATTCTGATTCCATATTGCTTAATTGAATGTTCTACTGCAGTCCTACTAGTATGACCATGCTCCAATCCAGCTACTGTGACCATTCTTCATTCCTGGTACTGTGAACATGCGGTAGTCCTTCTACAGTGACCATGCAGTCAGAAACCGAGAGCAAACACTTTAGTCTTGTTATTATAACCAAGCTCCAGCCCTGCTGCTGTGACCACTCTCCAGCCCCGCTGCTGTGACCACTCTCCAGCCCTGCTGCTGTGACCACTCTCCAGTCCTGTTGCTGAGGCTGGGCTCGAGCAATGTTACTGGGACCACGCTCCAGCCATGCAGATGTGGCCATGCTCCAGCCATGTTACTAAACCACGCTCCTGCCATGCTACTAAACAACGCTCCAGCCCTTCTGCTGTGGACATTCCATAGGCATGTTAGTGGGATCGTGCTCCAGCCATGTTACTGGGACCATGCTCCTGCCCTGCCGCTGCCACCTCAATCCAGCCTGGCCGCTGCCACCTCCCCTAGTAAAAAATAATTCTTGTATAGGGGTTAAGAATAAAAACGGAGGATTAGGAGATGTAGGATTAACAAAATGTAGTTAAAAAAATTACAACACGAACCATTCCGCTTTTTGTTTCTTTTGTCATCCTACAGAACAGTCAAAATCTTCCGATTTGGCCACATTACACCAATATATGGCTTGTCCAGTCAGCAAAGAAATAATGCTTGATGCTGAGAACTCATGCAAATTCTGTAATATACTCTATACCGATTCCACCTGGTCTATGGCATGCTATATATTCTTCACCATGAAAAACATCCTAGAGGGATGCATGACAGAGCTGTGTATCAAAACCAAGAAAGAAATGTAGAAAGAGGAAGCCTGGGAAAAAAAAAAGCTGAAATCCTTTCAAATGATCTGTGATGCTTGACTTCTTTGTTCTGCTAAAAACCGCTTTAAAATGGGAGCCATCAATAGATATTCTGATATGTAGGTTGAGGAATGGAGGGCTTTGAGGCGGGAGGACGTGGCAGGATAAAAGTGGACGGGGGCCGCCTTGTTCACTTGAATCTTGTTCAGTGTTAAAGGAAAATGGAAGGAAGAAAAAGTCAACTCGTCCACTTCACATCTCAAAGGCTCCGAATTCCTGGCAGGCTTGATAATTGCCGTAAATAAAGTCCTTGGGGAACTAATGGTATATAGAGTGAAAAGCTCCTGTACCGTGAAGACATGATCCGAGAGGACAAGGCAATACCGGCATGAAGATAAGACGACGAGCCGTCACCTCTTCTGATATGTCTATTTTAGCAAATAATCACGTTCTTCATGGGAAAAATGTGGAAATACGTTCCCTGGGTACTGTCACTGTACTGTTATCCCTCTTAAAAAATGTTTAAAAACTGACAGCTAGGTGTCGCCATGAGGGGTGTCTCTCTGCACTCTCTCTGCACACTCCGATCTTGTCCAATCAGTGCTGACCTTTGTCAAGGGTAGTGGTAACACCCAATTGCCAATGTATGCAGAAATATTCAGGAAAGGTAGAAGAGCTCATGCCAACGACAGTGTAAAATAGCCGTGTGCCATCCGTGTTACATGTCTTGTAATACTTCATCCACATCACGTTGTAGCTCTCCATTTTAGGGATACGCCAGGTGGGTTCTCGACATATCCTTACAATGGAAGGCTAGGATGTATCCCAAAGTATGCTGTGTCCTGTATCAGCATGTCAATGTTCCGGGTGTTTTCCACAGTCAATATCCAGCGGTGAAGTATGTTGTTGCATCCATTCCCCACGGGCTCTAATGGCCTCCACTGGGTGTATACGTTACTCAGCAGGATAGAAAAAAATTTGCTTGCTCTGTCTTTCCATCCTGTGTTCTTAACAATATGCAACATACAGAAAGGAATTAATTAACCCCTCGTGCACCAGGACCTACTATTACGTCTTGGCGCAGTGGGGGGGGCTGTATGGAGAGAGCTCACGGACTGACTCCTGTAAGGGGTAAAGTGTAGCCGATAGTTTAAGACTCTCAAGTTCTACATTTGCTGGTCTAAAGTCTCATTATTTTTTTAGCGCACAGACCATTTGTTGGCTGATCAAGTCCCTTTGCCCAAGATCACGCCCCCTTTGTCACATGAGTCTGAAAAGTACAAAAAAAAAATGGTCTCAAAACCTTGATAAATGGCGACTCCACCAGAAATGGTGCAAGTAATAAATTAATTTCCATCACAGTGTGCAGATGGAGGCAAATTGATACCCTCTGTCTGCCAGTATAGGTCTATGGATAAAATGAGTGTGTACCCGGTTGCCTTCCACGCTGATGTATCCAAAAACAATTTGATGAGAATGTAGCCTTAAAAGATCAGTGGCCACGGCGGTTATTTTGGAGGACCAGTCCATTAAAAAAGAAGAACATGTCCCAGTCTGCACAAGTTTTCATGGATTACTAGTAGACTTTAGTCCACAAGGATCTCTGAAAAATAGAAGCCAAAAGGCTGCAACTTCGATGTGAAAAGTGGAGGAAAAGTTGAGAATAGTTTGGTTGTGGGCATCCAGCCTCAGACACATGAGAAGAGATGATGCAGAATAGTTATTTAGTATTTACTTGCAGGGAACACAGGATACCCAGAAGGTTTTGTTTAAAGTGTTGTCCAAGTCTGTGGCCCATGTAAAAAGAAAGGTGGCTTTTTATCCAGTACCGGACGACAGAGGAGTCAAATGCAGAGGAGTCAAAGTCAAACACATCGACAATGGTGCCACAAAACCATAGTGCAAAATAACGTAAGAAATTTTGTATTGTATCTTATCAGAGGAAAGTGCTTCCTTCACTAGTTGCTTTGGCTTTCCTAATTTACTTTTAAATCTGATATCTTGGCTGAACTTTTGCTAGTAAGACGGACATAAGCTCATTGGGGAACATTTAACTATCAGCTGGCCGCAACTTCCTTCATGTCCCTCCGCGTCCACTTTGTGGAAAAGAAGGGGAAAAAAAAATCACAATTACAGTTCACCAGTAATTGCAATTATTTCAGGGCTTGTACACCATAAGGGTAAATTCACATGGCCGTCTGCGGGGACGTATATGCGGCCACAAATTTGCAGCCGCATGTACATCCCAATAGACGGCGGGGATACGGTGCCACACATGTGTGGCACTGATCCGGGTCGCACACCGCAAAAAGATAGAGCATGCTCTACTTTTTGGTGAGTGTGCGGCCTTGCACCGCTGTTTTCTATGGAGGGAGGAGGGGCCACCTCCTCCTCCTCTCCAGCGCACGGCGGGCATACCACGTGTGAATTAGCCCTAAAACTGGTGTACAAACCCTGATAAATCTCCCCCTCTGAATTGTAAGATAACATGGAATCACCAAGTGGAGGTAGGCAGTGAGTCACAGCAGCAAGGTCTCTACCCACCAGATTTAACATGAAGATTGCACGTCTCATAATGCCTAGAAACAGTCCTATTCTTTGTGTTAACACAATGACTTTGTGATATATGATTAAAGGCATGGTATACTTTAAAGGGGTTCTAAAGTAATAGATAGTTAGGCTCTATACACAGCATAGAGCCTAACTTGCTGATCAGTGAGGAGTCTCAGTGATGGGACCCCCATGGACCATGATAACAGGGCTTGCCAAACATTGCATCTCTATCAATGAATAGCCGGTGCTTTGGACTCTCTGGTTATCTCTGGTGCAACCAGTTTCCAACAGACCCCCGTTCTCATAATCCATAGGGGTTCCATCACGGAGACCTCACCAATCAGATGTCCCACTTTTTGGACTCCCTACAGTAAGTATAAATCTACAGCAAGGTCCCTATAGGGGGAGTGTAATTTATAGATATATCAGTGTGAGAAAGATGGTCTTTGGACACCTTCCCACAATGGAAACTGCATCTGGTTTTCAAAAGAAAATCTTCTAGACAGCCCCATGAAACAATGTATTGGTTCGGGCTATGTATCCTACTAGTAGATCTCAAAGAAAAGTTGGATCTCTGTAAGCAGATAATATGAGCGTAATGTTGGTCTGATGATAACCACAGGCCATGTCGATTTCTTGTCTCCTGTCAGAATTGTTCAAGCCGTACATGGTGAAATCTTAAGCACAGCACATGTTCACTGTGTCTACTCAATTGGTTAAATGACAAAGATAATGACAAAGAACATTGCACGTGTCCATGTTCTTCCAGAGAGGAGACGCTGGGAGCATTATGCTCGGAACTCAATGTGATTCTAAAGTGTTATCACATAATGTCCGCACTTATTCCAAGTGTAATTCGCTGTATCCTTGCTGGGAGTAAGATTGTGCTTGAGGTGCGGTGATTAGGCCATAGCCATGTGAGACCTAAACGTATGAGACAAAGTGACAACCGCAAAGTAGAAATAATCCTCCATTTCCCAGAGGGCAACGCTCTGGACGTCAATACATGGAGGCAACTGCTGGCAGGAAGAGCTGGATCCTTACACTTCCTTATCTGTTTTTACAATGAACACTCAAAGTTTTTATTTTTTTAGTTTCAAAACTGCAGTATATGTTCTTAAACAAAAATATAATAATATAATCAAAATTCACTTTATATTTCCTATATGATCCAGCTGTTTTCCAAGTCTTTGCATACAGCCAGGAAGCATGTGACTGCTTCACCCAATAAGTGACCACAATCAGAACCACCATCAATGATTGTAGCCATGGTACCGGTATTACAACATATAACTGCTGTGGCCGCTGATTGGTTGAAGTGATCACATGATGCCCTTTGGTATAGAATAATCGGGAAAACTGGATCAGTGAGAAATAAAAGGGGAGTAGTAATTATTCTTTTTTTAAATTAGAAAACGTTCAAAGATTTTTTTTCTGCTCGTTTTTAAAAAAATAAGTGGGCAGACTATTCACAGGATGGGCGGTGAATACAAGATTACTGGTGTTCTACTCTCTGTTAGCTAATAGGGAACCTCCTAGATTCAAGTACTCACTTCTCAGGACTTTCTATGTCCGGTTTTGTAGTCTTGGAGTGTAAAGAAGTGTTCTCATTCACCGAGGGCCAACACGTCTAGAAAACGGTGAGAAACTTAAAGAAGACCTGCCACTAGAATTTTACCCCTCACACCAATAATACCTTCTGGTAAAAGGGTTAAAAGTCCTCCCCATACTCTGGATAACAGGCAATGGTGCTACACTTTGATACATGGTCATGCACTGTTCAGGTGCTACAGGTAATGAAGGACTTGGTTTGAGCTTGAGGTTTTTTTCTCATACTCCTCCCCCTCTTTCCTTGTGTGCTCCTTCCCGTCCCCCACTTCCCTTATCCCTCTGTATCCCTGCATGTGCTTCCCTACTTCTTCCCGTGATGTGTATGTTTAATGTGGTTACTGTTGTTACTACTTGTTTAGTAGTGGTTTAGATTCTTTTCATAACTCCTCCAGGTAGTCCATTAAGGAATTAATCCTCATATTGGAATTACTATTGTGGTACATACAGAGTGAAGGGTCATATATATGCAGATAAATACTGGATACGCTATATTTGTACTTGACTACTTTACAGTGTGTATACTGCTTTATTACACATTGACTCATTGACAATGTCTTGAATTTTGTTTTACGTTACTTTCAATAAAAGTTTATTGAACAGAAAAGTCCTCCCCATATCACCTAAAATTATCTGCCACTGAGGCACTGTACATTAATTACAGACATTTTTTATGACATACTAATGAGTATACAGGAGTCAACTTCTGAAGAGAAGAGTCACAGTTTCTCCAGGCTTCCAGTGAACCACTCCTCCTTGTTTTGATTGACAGCTCAGTGTCTGTTCAAATCTCAGCCTGAGCAGACAGGAAGTCATCTCCCCGTCATTACCAGAATGTTGTCCCTCTGACTTGCACAGTGTATTAAGCAGTGAGCACTGTGTGGGAAACTGCAGATTTTGTCACCATTTCACACACCCCATGATGGGCGGGGACAAACAGAAAAATGCAGAAAACATTTGGGGAAAGATTTCACTGGTGGGAGGAGGCAGAATTTAGATGGGCTGTCTGCACTACACTTTTCAACAAAAAACACATTGGGAGTGAGTAAGGTGTCACAAAGACTTATATCCATTTTTAGCTTTTTGGTGCATATAGTTTGAGATAACAATCTTTGCAATCTTTAGGTAAGGCCGCATTCACATGCTGCATTTGAGTTGTTTTTAGTGATGCAATTCAGGAACAGCAGGGGGGAGCTTTTTGATCACAGATGCATTTAGCCTTAAACACTTTTGATCGGGAATGAGGGAATGATTGTTCCGGATTACAAGTGATTAGGTCTTAACACAAAAAGACCTAACCGGTTTACTAAGGGCATGTGTGATCTGGAGAAGGCCCCCCTTTGCTCTAGAATTACATTTCTACACACAATTCAAATGCAGCATGTGAACACAGAATTAGACTTGGTGGGAGAGAGGTGTGGCTCCGAAATGACAAAATTCACAAGATTGAAAAAAAAAACTTACATACAATCCTTATCCAATGTAAATTAAATTCATTGGTGGTATAAACTTTGACTACACGGTTAAATATGTAGCAGGTTCAGCATCTGTGATCAATTTGGGGAACTTTTAGACTGAGTGTAAATCAACTCAACCCTCCTTCATGAATTCTCTTCAGTGAAGGGAATGAGCTAGAGACATGGCTGAGCAGGAAGAACATGAATATGGAGTCATTTGCCTAGATGGTGAGTCAACTTTTCAAACTAAGGAATTTTTCAGGCATGTGGAATAACAATATAGGGATAGTTGCACTGCTGTATTAAAGCCATTTTTAAGTTATGTTTAGATCGTGTGGGTAAGTTTATGTGACAGGCTCCCTTCAAGCTGTCTCTGAGTAAATCTGACAAAAGTATATTTGTAAAACTTTCTTCTGCTGTGATAAAACTTTAGTTATATAACACCAGATGATCTATTAATGGGCCTTAAACTTCAGGTATGACTTATATAGCATAATATTTTATTTGCAACAGTTTTATAAACCATATATTCACCAGGTTACAAGTGACCTTTCTCAGGACAAACATTTATTGCCAATTGCTGAATTGTATTTCAACTTTTACAGGTGTTGGAGAAAAAAAATGTCTTATTTAGGCATCGAGTCCAATAGCAGGAACTGCAGCATTTGTGAGTTATCGATCTTCTGTAGCCGTAAAATTTTAGACGATGTAGAAGCAAGCGAGACAGAGCACCTTATTGTAAACGTGTCTCATTAGATCATGCTGTTCCCGAGCTGTCCTCAGACTCCACTATCCACTTGGGGCATCAAAGGATTACCCAGCATGCCATAGACACCGGGACTAAAGAAAGAGCAGTCACAAACTATGTAATATGTAATCATCACAATTCTCCCTATCTGCAGGTAGAGGATATAGGACAGAAAGCAGCAGCATCATGAGGCTGGCGATCTTGGTAGCGGAAGGTTCCCATTGCTTACAAGATGTCGGGAGCAGCATGTGAATGCCTTCATTATGAGCACAGAGAAATTCTTGGAAGTACGTTACGCACATAGGAATCGGCGTATTCAGCTTTATTCAGCGTGTGATATAATTATGGGCTTGGTAGATCAATCACTAGGCATGAAGGGGAACTTTATCAAAAGTGCAAAAGGGCAGCCGAACGCAAAAAAAAAAAAATCATGTGGGCTTGCATTTTTATTTAACGCAACCATTTTTTTTTACATGCCAACAAAAATTCAGCTTCTACTTAGAAAAGCAATCCTTTATGAGGTCAGCAATCGCAAGATCGCAATGAATAAAAGGATACCTGTCACATTAAAGGAAACCTACCATAAGGAATCTACCATGAGAAGTAGATATGATGGTAGATGCCTCATGCCTGCATCTGCCCTAATCTGTAAATTAATAATCCAGGAACCTAACTTGGTAAAAAAAACTTTATATTAGTAATATGTAAATTACCTGCAGAAGCTACTGGGGCACGTACTAGCCTTAGCTCCCAGTGCTCGGCCAGGCTAGTACACACCCCATTAGCCTCTGCAGCTAATTAACATAATGCTAAAATAAAGTTTTTGTCACTAGTGCTCCTGCAATCCCTGTCTCGGATCGTGGGCGCACCTGTGTCCATGCGCGTGCCCCCAGAGCCCAGTGGAATTACCTCTCCTGGCTCCGGTATAGGTCTCTATGGCTCCCACGGCTCGGCGTGCAAGACCCCTTCTCCTAGGGGGTGCATCGGCTCGCATAGATTTAAAGGGCCAGCGTGCCGATAATTGGTGCTGGCCTGCCATAAGTTCCTGCCCCTTCCTGTGACCCTTCCTGGATCTTCAAGCCATCCCCGGAAGAGAAAGCTCTCCTGCGTTAATGTGTATCCTGCATTCCTGTGTATCCTGCTGTCCCGTGTGCTGGTCCGTTCCTGTGTTCCTGATCCGTGTGCCAGTCCGTTGCTGTGTTCCTGAGCCGTGTGCCAGTCCGTTGCTGTGTTCCTGAGCCATGTGCCAGTCCTTTGCTGTGTTCCTGAGCCGTGTGCCAGTCCTTTGCTGTGTTCCTGAGCCGTGTGCCAGTCCGTTCCGGTGTTCATGATCAGTGTGCCAGCTCCTGCAATTCCTGACGTGAGTCCTAGTGTACCTTCCTGTGCTGTTCTTCCGTTGTCACCCCAGATACAAACTGTCTCCTGCATTACTACCCTACCAGGGCTAGTCGCACCTGTGGAACGACCTGGTGGTACCCCGCCTCAGCAAGACCATTCCGCTTTGCGGCGGTCCCAGGTGTCGGCTAGTACCATCTCCCATAGTGGTCCACAGGGTCCACAGACTCAAAGCAGATGACAGTTTTTAACAAGTTAGGTTCCAGGATTATTAATTTACAGATTAGGGCAGAGGCAGCAGGAGGCATCTACCATCACATTTACTTCTGATGGTAGATTCCTCTTCGTAGGTTTCCTTTAATTTTTTTCCTCCATTCTCATGATACGTTCAGAGGATTTCCAAAGAATCCTTTTCACAAAGGGCAGCAGTGCATTTGATTATAGAATGGGGTACATATCTGCTTGACTTCTCCCCCTGAAAGCGGGATAAAGAGTGAACTTTGTAGGTGTGCTATAACTGTGATATGAGTAAGGATAGTTACATCACTGGGGAAAAATCCACAGCACACACTCAGCGGAGACCAGGAATGGATGCAATATAGTGGCATCTGTCCTCCCAAGCCTATAATGGCCTCTGATGAGCATATACCGTTCCTTCCAACAGGAAGTAAGATTAAAAAGAACAGAATGTGAATGCCTTCATTTTTCGCACAAATCTTAGTATATTACCCACATAAAAAAAAAAATCAATAATCTTAAATTGGGTCCAATGCACGCTGTTCTCTCAAGAGCTTTACAGTGTGTTCAGGAACTAGCAGTCCAGTCAACTTCCTCCCCTCGTTGTCCTAAGAGAGACACCCATTCAATCCTCCAGACACTGAATTTCCAGCATGCACAGTGTTGTGCGCTGCAGTGGATTAGCCTTCTCCCCTGTTTAACCTACACCTAAAATAAGTGGTGAAAACGAACACAAAAAGGAAGCCAACGTCCACCAATGGACATTTTAATGGATCCAGTACACTTCTGTTATCATTGCAGTAACAGAATAATAATGGGGGTGTGAACTGGGCCGAAGCAAACATTTCTTAACATGGTGGATCAGGTTAGGAAAAATAAGAAATATGGGGCTCAACTCTTTCCAGGTTAAAATTCCAAATTACTTGGAAGTGAATATTACTTTATGTAAAAATTAAAGTAGAGTCAGATCATAAATTTTAAAGAAGGAGAAGATACCTTAATTTTTGGCAAATTTGGCCACATGCAAATAGTCAGTAGTGGAATATAATACGGCCAGTTTGGGCGGTACCAAATTTTATACTCACCCACCCACCAAATTTACCTATGAAATCCTCATAATCTGTTTCTGCTCTCAATACACATGCACACAATAGCCATTTCAGAACCTTTGAAGGTCCTTCAAAAGGTCCTGGAAATGCAGCTTGATTGCATTTTGGCTATTCACAACTTAGAAACCTTAAAGATCATATAATAATATAATACTCATGGTACCATAGTAGTATGTAACATTTTTGTGTCATATAAAACACTAATTTTCATTGCAAAAAAACATATTATTCCATAAATGTCCTTGGAAAGTTCACTACTGATTTGGTACTATTTGCTTGTCTGGTCACATACCTGTTCCGGATATTTGCTCCCAACAATTTCTGCCACTGTATTGAATGAATCAGCGTCTGGATACTGCACCGCTCCCATATAGAGATTGACAACAATTTTCACACCACGGGACGCCAATCGTGCCATGAGCTCAGCATCCTCAATCGTGATACAGGCTGTTGGGATCTTTTGGACACCGTTCTCATATTCTTGTACTCCAGTGTGAGGGCTGCAAAATAAAGAGTAATTTGGTTGTATTTCAACAAAAATCTTCTCAACAACATAATAATAATAATACAACATTAAAGATGGAAATATCACAAAAATGATGACAGGCCAGTACTTGCTTCCATCACAGATCTGCTAAATAATTAGAATCTTTAACCCTTCTCAGTGGGAATAACTCCAAAAGGCACAAACTTTTTCAAATGGCGCATCTATGATGCATGGTGAGCGTTTACACGGCGCTGGAAGTCTTAGCATGGTGAGCGTGTAACCGCTCACCATGCATCATAGATGCGCCATTTGAAAAAGTTAGTACTCTCCGTGGAGATGTATAAATGTGTCGGTCTTTAGGCAAGTGCAGAGTAGAACTGGACATTTCTCTCCTGCGCCAGGTTAATCCCGGAGTCTGAAGCTGGATTATTAATATACACTCACCGGCCACTTTATTAGGTACACCATGCTGGTAACGGGTTGGACCCCCTTTTGCCTTCAGAACTGCCTCAATTCTTCGTGGCATAGATTCAACAAGGTGCTGGAAGCTCCTCAGAGATTTTGGTCCATATTGACATGATGGCATCACACAGTTGCCGCAGATTTGTCGGCTGCACATCCATGATGCGAATCTCCCGTTCCACCACATCCCAAAGATGCTCTATTGGATTGAGATCTGGTGACTGTGGAGGCCATTTGAGTACAGTGACCTCATTGTCATGTTCAAGAAACCAGTCTGAGATGATTCCAGCTTTATGACATGGCGCATTATCCTGCTGAAAGTAGCCATCAGATGTTACAGGGTACATTGTGGTCATAAAGGGATGGACATGGTCAGCAACAATATTCAGGTAGGCTGTGGCGTTGCAACGATGCTCAATTGGTACCAAGGGGCCCAAAGAGTGCCAAGAAAATATTCCCCACACCATGACACCACCACCACCAGCCTGAACCGTTGATACAAGGCAGGATGGATCCATGCTTTCATGTTGTTGACGCCAAATTCTGACCCTACCATCCGAATGTCGCAGCAGAAATCGAGACTCATCAGACCAGGCAACGTTTTTCCAATCTTCTACTGTCCAATTTCGATGAGCTTGTGCAAATTGTAGCCTCAGTTTCCTGTTCTTAGCTGAAAGGAGTGGCACCCGGTGTGGTCTTCTGCTGCTGTAGCCCATCTGCCTCAAAGTTCGACGTACTGTGCGTTCAGAGATGCTCTTCTGCCTACCTTGGTTGTAACGGGTGGCGATTTGAGTCACTGTTGCCTTTCTATCAGCTCGAACCGTCTGCCCATTCTCCTCTGACCTCTGGCATCAACAAGGCATTTCCGCCCACAGAACTGCCGCTCACTGGTTGTTTTTTCTTTTTCAGACCATTCTCTGTAAACCCTAGAGATGGTTGTGCATGAAAATCCCAGTAGATCAGCAGTTTCTGAAATACTCAGACCAGCCCTTCTGGCACCAACAACCATGCCACGTTCAAAGGCACTCACCTTTCTTCCCCATACTGATGCTCGGTTTGAACTGCAGGAGATTGTCTTGACCATGTCTACATGCCTAAATGCACTGAATTGCCGCCATGTGATTGGCTGATTAGAAATTAAGTGTTAACGAGCAGTTGGACAGGTGTACCTAATAAAGTGGCCGGTGAGTGTAGTGCAATAGAAAACTGGTGACTCCTACTTTGCCCCTCAATATTGGCGCACAAGCTATTTTCTGTCAGGTTATGCCCCCTAGTTACCAAGGACTTGCCCCTCTTTCTGAGGAGTCGAAAAACTGCAAAAAAATAGTCCTAAACCTTCAATAAATGTGGCACAGAGCATTTGAGTTGCAAATGTCCCCACTTTTCTGGTGTAGCCAGGTAAATCCCTTTAAAGGTCCCAGGTGGTTTGAAAGAAATAAATAACTAATAGAGATAAGAAAGATGATAAAAAAGTTGAATTTAACTTTTACTTTAATTATTAAAAAAGTGACCCACTCGTCACTAAGGTACATAAAACAAACCACATAAACAACCATGAAGAAACCACTCAATACCTAGAAATTCGGGAAGAGTGCAAACTAGGGAATAGTAAGAGTAATGTACAGTATGAAATATACACATCTCACTGTCCAAAAACAAAAATAAAGTGGGAGATTTAAGCATTTGATAGCGGCCACACCCCCTTTTTGTATCGGGTACATCAAGAGGCTGGGCAAAACGACATCTAATTTTAGGTGTAGCTTTAATCATTTTGATTTTAATAATTAGAGAAAAGGTTAAGTTTTACTTTTTTACCGTCTTGCTCATATTTCTGATGGTGAATATGTGTCTCGAATCCTGAGCTACTATATCCGTGACAGGTTAAATATTGGAGAGACAGCGCTTTTTATAAAGAACTAATACTTACCTCAGCCAACACCTCAGTGGGTAATAGGAAATTCAGTGGTTATGTTACATAGACAACGTGCACCCTCTACTACTACAGGCCGCAACCAGAAGTTGTAGTGGGAGCTCGCTGTTGACATAAGGTCACCTCACCTCAAGGGAGACTTCAAGATGGACTGGAGGCAAGCGCAGAGGTTTTTTGAGACATGACCGACATGTAGAGAATCCACATCATAAAATAGGGCGTGTCACATCTCAAACGGGTCGTCTAAATCCCTCTATGAAGCACTAAATTTTAATTAGGGAGGCGTGGATATGCTCTAAATATTTCTCAATGAGCTCTGTGCATTACTCTCCTTAAGGCTACATTCACACTGCCGCAAGGGGGACGTATACGTCCCTCATAGACGTCAATGGGCGCACGGTGCCCTACGGGAGCAGTACGTACCGCTCCGTACCGGGGAAAAAGATAGGACATGCCCTATCTTTTCCCGTATAACAGCGCCGTGTGCCATACATCCCTATGGAGAGGGGCGGGGATTGAGCAGCGCTGCCGTTGCCCGCCATTCTACGGTACGGCGGGCAACGGCAGTGTGAATGTAACCTAAGTATGGCTAACATCACATGCAGCTTTAGATTCACAGGTCACATTCTGTCTGTCTATCTATCTAAACTGTTGTAATCCAACATTAATATTCCACTAATGGTGATTTAAAGGATTTTTATGGTAATGGCAATAAATGGAGAAATTATCACAAATTTACTTCCACATAATGAGTCTTTTATATAAAAATAAGGCATAAAATCATCCCGGATAGAAAAACGTGAACTCTCACTAAATGAGCTGAGTAAAAAAATAAAAAATAAAATAAGATTTACAAAAAAAAAAAAAACGAGCAGGCACTTTTGGACTTGATATTTAGTAAGTTAATTGAAGGCAGGGATAACTCTGAGAAAATGTCATTATAAAACAGTTTACTCTAGAAGAATTCTGATTGTGCTAATGAAGGAAATGTGTTCCTGCAAAATAATATCCCATTAAAGGAAAAATTGATAGAAAAATTGTAAAGCGGCAGCACTCACCTACCTATCAGCACAGATACTGCATGTGATAGATTTAAAGAAGTTCTAGAAATTTTCTTTATAAAAACTTTGACGTTTCAGAGGCCACGCCTCCTTCCTAAGGCATGTGTGATGATAGACACAGGTTATCTTATAGCAAGGTATCTCAAAACCTGTAGTATGAGGAATTACATCATGAGATACCTTGATATAAGATTACCTGTGTCTACCATCACGCATGTCTAACGAAAGAGGCGTGGCCTCCAAGACGTCACAGTATGCGGAGCCCTCGGTGGACAATCTACAAGCATGTCTGGAATGATGAATGACTAAAACGGTAAACAGGACGGATTGAAATGAGAACTAAAAAGAGACTTATCAGGCTATATTTTTATTGCTATGTATTATGGCTGAAGATGTTTAAATAAATTTATGCAAAAAAAATATTGGCTTAAAGCATAGGGTCATTATGGACTGTATAAAGAAGTGCCCAGCTGTTTCATAGGGACTTTGCTGTAGGCCCACCTTCCTTTGAGTACTTTATCAATGAGCTGATCAATTACTGTAACAGAAAAGTCCTGCAGTCAGTGACTAACTATGGGAATCCATTTGTCTAGACACAAAAAGAATTAAACTGTGGGAATAGCTAAAGCATTAGTTTAGGCCATCAGGCCATCCAATATAAATCCGATTATCCCAGGGAAACATTTGCCTTTGGGGGCTTGTGCCAAAACACCCTAATCAGATCCTAAATTTCCCCTGGATATTAGTGTATTATAGTCTAGGCCAAATTTGTAATTTTAATTTCATAACAATTGTTACCTAAATGTCGCACAGGATTGCACTTTTAAAAACAAGCATAAAGATGCCCATATTGTTTCACTCACATTCTTATTTTTTATCTGTTCTTTAGCTACTTGTCAGAAATGTTCCTCAGCAGTCGTGAAGTGGGCGGAGACTTCATGAAACTAACCATTTCCTGTTTTTGCTCTAAAGCCAGGATTATAAGCTGTCCACAGTTCCTATAATGCCTTGTGCGTTCTCTCATAAAGTAACTTAGCAGCAAATAAGATATTATAACAAAAAAAAACACTAAGGTCTGCACAGGGGAGCATGGATTAAGTAGTAAAACCAGTAATTAAATAATTATATAAAGTGTATAGTCTTTGCTGTGTGACCACTAATGGTTAACAGCTTCCCTGCTGTGAAGATAGTGTTGGAAAGCGGGAGATGTGGGAAGGATGCTGCAGAGTTGTCTATGACACAGCCTGAGGTTGTGCAAAATCACAGACTGGGTTGGAGGGACTGATACGTAACAAATGAACCCTTCTACCTCACTATGCTTTGCATGCACATAAGCTGCACAGACACAAGGCTTTCCTGCTAGCTACACAGAAAAGCATCACATGATCTTCTCCTCCAGAGTGAGAAGGGAGCAGCAGCCCCTCTGAGCTGTAAAACCATCCTGCATATTTTGGAGAAACAATCAACAGACTAACAGAGATTATCAGAATGGCGGTTTAGTGGGGAGATAAAAATCAGAGGCTTCTGCTAAATGGAGGACGACAGCAAAGAGACTGTTGGACATAGGTAATAAAAGTTTTCAAATTCCAGCAATTTGATGCAAAAAAGTATCAGCAATTCAACGACTTTCCGTTGCTTTGCTTCAATTCTTCAGGTCTATTTTCTACCACCAGGAAGAATCAGATGCAACCTGACAGCACTAGAGCCTATATTCATGTCATGGCACTGATTCCCTTAAAAAATGTGCGTCGCTACTGCGCTCAGCAGAAAATATGTCTGAAATGTTAATGGCACAGTCTTGAAGCTATGAAGTAAACATTTCGGCTTGAGATGCAAAGGAAACATGATGGTTTTATCCTCTTTCTGGAGATTCGGTACAAAAGATAGAAAAATATTACCAGATGGCTCATTAAATTATTCTGGAAGAGTCATACATCCAGGTTGAGGCTGCAGATCCTACAGATGATATCGATAACAGACGGTTGGCACACACAGAATGAGATTTTTTTTGCAAACTAAGGAAAGATATTAAAGCTGCTGCGTTATCTACATTCAATATTCCAGAGGTAATTAGGAAAAATGTAAAAGATAAAGATTATGACCCCTAAAGGAGGGTCCTAAGCACTGAGGAACCCAGTTGAATAGGGAATATGGACACAGTATCGGCCCCATCTCGAAATACACCTTAGAACCCATGTCCTTTGCCCAAATAACTCTTACTGTAATCCAAACCGTAAACACCCAAGAGAACACAAACCACGTGTCATGAGATCCTTTGTATGCCCGTTGGCCCAAAATGAAGTGTTTGGGTGTGACCTGGTGAGTGCTACATCTTCTTTTCTACTTATTGAAGATTTAGCATGGTCTCACTCTACACTGGCTTCGTGTCATGCAGCCCAGTGGCCTGACATATCGGTCACGGTATCGCTCTATGATTGGGGCTGTCTATGCGGCCTCCTACAGAATCTACAGTATTCATTGGTGACTCATTGTCCGGCCACACTTCAGAAGTTCATTTGCTTGTGGTTGGGGGCTGTTGGTTTTATTCTCTCTTGTTTGGGCTTACAAATCCCATAGTTCCAAAAGGGGAACCTCTATACTCACGTGACCTTGCAGAAATAAAACTTCCAAAGAGACTAAACACTCAAGACTTTTCTCCCTTGTAGGTTGGGTGAGCTCCTCATGGTGTGATCCAAGAGCCATGCACGATTTATACTCTGAGCCAATCAGATGCCTACTTTTGTTTCTCTACCTCCTCTCCAGCTTGATTTTTACATCAATATGATTTTTGGAGTATTCTAATTTGTGCTACTGTTACTAAACACACATTGGCAACCAACAATGTGGTCTATATTGGAACTAATGACAAAATAGATGGTAGGTTGATGAGCCTGAAGAATAATTTTAAAAAATTTGGTTCAAAGCTTGAGGGAAGGACCTCCAACATAGTAATCTCTGTAACACTACCTGTACAATGCATTAGACAGAGAAGACAGCGAGAGCTCAGGGAGCGGCTCAGATCTTGGTGTAGAGTAGAAGGATATATTATATATATAACTTTAACTTAGAAAGAACATCCCCCCTTAAACAGAAATTCCCCTTCATTTAGGCTTCCACATACAAAGCAACATCTCTCCAAGGACCAGTTCCTGCTCTTTCATTGGCTTCAAGTGTTTCTCTGGCACGGCATTAGAGATAATGAACTTCACATGCACATTTGATACCAGTTAGCACATTTTATGATGCAATGAGCGTAAGAGCCAAGCCGTTAAAAAAATGTAATTCATGGAGGAAAAAGTCCATGGCAAGTTTTATTTGCAAAGAAAATATAGTAACTTTCCTGGAGGTTCCGAAAGTAAAAACATGTAAAAGGCTAAGCACCGAGCTCTGTTTCTAAAAATACTGTTAATGGGGTGATCAAAGGATTAGAACCTTGGGACTCAAGCACAAGTCAATATTATGGATATAAATTACAGAGCCTACAACCTCCTTATACTGCACTTCCATGCAACTCAAAGGGTGAAAAACCATATGGTGGCTCGTGAACCATAAGTGCTATGTGCTCTACTGCCTAAAGGACCTGGAGGGTACAGGGACAGGGTACAGGGACATATATCGCCCTATACATATATAGGGAGATATATGATGTTCCTACAAAGTTAGATATGTTCTAAAAATACATTGCTACTCTGTTTCCACACCATACAATGGCATATTACAAATGTTAATCTCCCCTAGATGCATAAAGACATCCTTCTAGGGAATATCATCATATGAGACAAATAAGGAGCCAGGAGAGCAGTGAATATATTATAAAGCAGACAGAAGTTGTCATTTGCAATTTTCCTCTCTGGGACTCAGCTCTGGAATCTGGCAGGGAGCCAGGTAAAGTTTCACATACTATATTTCAAACAACATATAACACAATTTTTAAAAACATACGTTGTATATACAGTATTTTGTCTATAGCTACCTATGCCCCAATAAAACTAGCGACCTGGTGACAGGTTCCCTATAAGACAAGAACAATCAGAAACTAACTGCTGCATGTGTCCCAGGCCTATAAGATAAACTAAACTTTTGACCCAATTTTATAGACCAATATTGCAGATGATAATTGTTATTTTTGTAATATACTTTATTACAGAAATCTTTTCCCATGTCCTTCTTTTCCCTCTGCCTTTCGTCCTCATTTAAGCAGTTTGTGCAAATGAACTCCCTGTCCCTGTACACTACTGATGACTGAGAGATAAAAGAGCCTTTAATGTTTCTGATGACTTAAAGGGGTTGTCCAGCCAAAACAAGTTACGGTCTGCCCATGGGTTACGTAAAAGATTGGTTCTATAGGTTTGTTCTTAAATTTAATTTGTATGCAATTCGGAACTGGTATATTTTGAAAGTTTTGTCCATATAAAAACTGCAGTTTTAAAATGTTGGATTGTCATGGGGACAAGGATTAACAATAAGGCATCATTGCAGACATTTTTGATAACTCTTACAGTTGATAATTGCAAACTGGGGCTAAAAAGCTGTAAATTACCAGAATCCAGAGAGAATCATCAGAGGTCACAGTGGACAGAGAGGTCTCTTTGTAACTAGGAGTCTTGGTAAGTCAAAGCCCCAAAGCCCCACAGATCATGAGAACGGGGATGAACAGTGGACCTGGTTGCATATATGCCTATTACTCTATTAATCTCCATGGCACTGATATAGATAGTTAAAAGCAGTACTTAGCTTCTTCCATCTGTCCCATTAACAGTGCATGGAGAAGCAGTGCCTTTGTCCAACCTGCCTTTCCAATCATTTGCAGTCCCCTGCTCTCGTGATCCATGTGGGTCACACCAATAGGACCATTACCAAACAGTAAGTTATCCTGTGGATAGGGATAACTTGTACTGGAAAACCCTTTTTACTCTTAACAGATAATCCCTGGGTGGTCTAATCTCCTTAGAGATCGGGATCATCAAATAATTAATGTTTAGCCTCTTTATATGTCTGAAGCGGAAGGATCTCTGCTTCTGCTCAGATACACTGCTCACAATAAGAGAAAGAGCAGAAAAAAAGTCACAGAGCAGCTGCTTTAATTAATGAAGTATATTTCAAAGTTTTCTATTATCAACAGCTATATTCATTTCTGAAATAATTTTTAACTTCAGAGGTTTAGTTACTCTTTAAAGAGAACATGCCATCATTTCTGTTGTATATATTCAGTAAAAACATGCATTTGCTAATGCCACCTGCAACTGCCACCAGTATGAAGGATAACTTGCTAGTGTGTGCCCCTCTGACAGGATCTGCTTTACTTTTAGCTTCTTATGAGCTTGTTTAAAAAAAAAAAAAAGCTTTAAGAATTATGCAAATGACCCTGAGGGGCTCCAGGCTCAATTATGTTCTATGGAGCTTAGGCTCATCTGCATAAGTTTTAAAGCCTTCATTTTGATCCCGGTGGTGGTCTTTGCTATTCTTGACATGCCAGGACCACCTAAAAAAGAGACACTTATAGAAAGCATCCCAGAGCACATGGACAAAATGTCCGGTGCTAATTATTCACGCCTCCTGCATGATTTCATTTCCCTCTCCAACATAGAAGAGGGAGAAATTTATCAAACAGGAGCCATGACCTCTTGCATGACGGCACCTCCCTCTCCCAGCATGGGAGGTGTGCATTATTTTATAAGTCTCTTTTTTAGGTGATCAAGATGACCGAAGACCATCGCCGGGATCGACATGAAGAGGAGTGCAGGTGAGTATTTTCAGTGGGTTTTTTTTGTACTTTTTCCGACTGGTTGATTTCCTTTAAAGAAGAGTGGATCCTGCCAGAGGGGGCACACATCAGCATGTAAATGTCCTTAGTTTACAATCCTTTATTCTGATGGTAGATTTCTTTTAAAAACACAATTCTTGTGCAATTCCAGCAAACTATACTGAGCCTTAGTTATTTTTTTTTTTTTTTTTTAATTAGCCATCTGTGCATTTGGAATCCCCATCCTACCTCTCAAGACGGTTCTTGACCTTGTATAATATATAATGAAAATCAGGGTCTCTAGCAGACAACATGTAAACAATCCATTGCCTGCAGGATTCCAGACAGCTGCTTGTATTTCACAAAAATGCGCAGACAATGTATGTCCAGACAGTAAACCAACCAAATTAAACAAGAAAACCAAACATCTAAATCATAGGATTTAAACAAGGTGAAATCTAGGTCATAGCTATAAAGTTCCACCAACAGAAAAAGATATATCAGTGTCTATAGAAGGGCTGGTTCCAATTACTACTAAAATAAGATGGACTATATGGTAGGGCATATATGATATGTTACTTTTGACTTTTTTCCTATCATTTTCTCTTGCATAGAGGTCCTATATTCCTGATCACAGTAGACCTTCTACTGCACGGAGTAGTAATTCTGCTGTACAGAGTAGCGATACTAGTGGCTAAAAGATCCATTCTGCGCCTCAAAGGATCCACTGCTCAACTCATAGGAGACATTTTTTGTTAAAGTATGATCATTCTCCCTTGCCGAGAAGGCACTCTACTGCAGTGTAGCCATTCATCTACACAGTGAAGACATTATTCGCTGAGTGACCCATTTCCTGGTCCTAGTCACCAACTCAACTTCCTTGCAAAGAGCTTCTGCCCTTGTCTCCTGTCCTCCAGTAATCTAAGCTCATGACAATGGTCCTGTTGCCTACCTACAAATATTGCTACTTCTACCACATTCTATTCTACTTCTACCATCTATTATATTCTACTTCTCCTACAACGTATTCCACTTCTTCTACATTCTATTCTATTCTAATTCTCCTTCTATTCTACTGGGAACTATTCTGCTTCTACAATCAATTGTACCTCTAGGTCATTCTATTCGACTTCTACTAAGGCTATATTTACACGACCGTTGGGGGACGTATATATGGCCACCCTATATATACCTTCCAAAAGCCGACAATGGGAGCACGGGGCGGTACGGCACCATACTGTTCCGTACCCGGGGGAGGATAAGACATGTCCTATCTTTTCCCAGATAGTACGGAGACGTTTTTCTCTCCCGTGTGTCGATGTGTGCCCGCCATGCTACAGTACGGTGGACACACATCAGTGTGAATACTGCCTAAGGTCTACTTTACCTCTAAGTCATTCTATTCTACTTTTACTACTATTCTACTTCTACTACAATCTTTTTTACTACTCCTCTTACACCATCTTCTCTGCTTCTGCTACTACTACCTATTCCATTACTATCTTATGTTCCACCTGCATCATAGCAGCACCTTAAATTCAAAACACTTGCTCAGCCTTAATATGTATACACATTTATTACATAGCTACTCACAATACTATCTCTGTTGCTCTTTTGATGGGTAACAGGCATTTTGAAATCACGAAAAAGAACCCGTTAAAACTGTTATTTTTTAAGACTGTGAGTACATGGTTGGCTGCTTGCCTCGAGCTGAAAACACAAATGAAACATATTTTATGGCGAGACTATCAGCAATCAGTTTATCCAATAATTCCGAAATATGCAATCTCCATCTCTGTATCAAAAAGAAAATGAAAAGAAGTGCCTAGAAGGAACGCTCCACCACCTCGGTAAATATTTTGAGCAGTTTTCCAAAAGAAACAAGTCAGATTGATTGAGTAGCTGGTATAAAGAGTAGGGGTCGAATGTGAATACATCATGCCCCCACGCAATATGGGGAATATTTTTTAAAAGAGCTTTCCCCAATGCAAAAATTAACATTGTAAAGAGCAGCGTTCCTCAGAAGTGCGGCACACACCATCTGTTTTTGTTTAGTTTCTGCATGACAGAAACAAGTGGCACAAGGTAGTAAAAAAATAAAAAGACTTTGGAATTTTCATAACATGTGCTTTATTTTTATGGCACTTTAATGGCAAAACTATGGTGTTATGCATTCAATAAAACTATGGAAAGCCTCCTCTACGACCCAATCAAGTAGTAAACTGCTATACATAAAACATGTTAACGGAATTACTAAAGTTGTAAGGGCATGATTATCTCTAGCACTTGCTATGTTTTAACCTACAAATTTGGGTATATTTTGGAATTTTTTTTTATTTTGATTACCGGTATTTGGGCTCTGGGAACTGAGCTATGTCCTGGATCACTGTTCTGATCTCCCGAGACATAAAAAAATTATCTGAACAGAAAAACATCAACTGATTGGGATTATTATTTGAATATAAGTAAATAACCAAAATTGGTTCTGATAGCCTTGGGCATAAGGGCTGTAGCCAGTTGTAACATAATTGTAAAGTATCTCTGTACAGAGAGTGCATTATTATTACAAGGTTATGACCTCTATAAGAAGTAGGATAATCCATATCAAAAACTGTACCAAAAATAGTTTCTGAAGGAGGTATTTGTAATTGCTACATGTTAGAAATGCAGTTTTAATAAGGTTTTTTCTAAAGTTTTCAGATTATTTAAAAAGAAAAATTCTTTGGAACGGAAGAGTTTTCCATTTGAGTCCATGGAAAACGTCAAGCTATGTTTCCTCAAGGCTTTTGGCGCAGGAAAAGTTTCAACAACTTTGTAAAAAATGCTCTCGGTGAGCATCATTATATTTTAATATAGAGCAACATTAATTACAGGCGGTCCCCTACTTAGAGACGGACCTCTCTGGCCACTGTGACCTCTGGTGAAGCTCTCTGGATGCTTTACTATAGTCCCAGACTGCAATGATCAGCTGTAAGGTGTCTGTAATGAAGTTTTATTGAGAATGCTTGGTCCCATTACATAAAAAAAATTTGAAAATCCAATTGTCAATGGGACAAAAAATTTTTTTTGCCTGGATCTAAAATTATAAATATACGGTTCCGACTTACATACAAATTCAACTTAAGTACAAACCCAGGGACCCTATCTTGTACGTAACCCGGGGACTGCCTGTACTTGGTGCTGAAAAATTTGAAAACAAATAAATATGTTCAAACGAACGATGTTCAAAATTGGAGAGGACCAAGTAGGAGGAGGACTCTACCCCTGAGGGCTCACAATCTATATATATAGATTGAGACACGAGGTGAGAAAGCATCAAATCCAGTTATTGTGTGTTGTAAACTACTCAAAACTGGTGGGTTTTGAGGTTACGTTTGAAGTTTGGATTAGCCAAGCAGAAAAGGACAGGATGAATTGGGGGGTTTGTTAGAGAATTAGAAGCGAAGCTTCACAGAGAAGAATATTTCTGTAATATTTCAGGAAATAACGTGATGATAACGTGGACAACCAATTTAGTAGACGCCATTTACATACCCTTACATGTCAATCATGTGGACAACTGGACAACTATTCACACACACAGTATAGACTTTAGTGTGCAGCAAAGTTAAGATCTGTTTGATATGTTTGTCACTATGACCTAAAAGGAGTTCTAGGAAGAAGTCTGAAATGGGTGTTCTGTGGTGACTCCTGTGGTGACTAACCACTACCCATCGATTTTTCTTCCAAGGTACATCTGTAACGAAACGTTCTTTGCAGGACATAGAGTAGAAAAAAGTAGAAAATCTCCGGTGTAGTCTGTTTATTTTTCGAAAACAAACATCATATTACAATGTGAGAAGAACCATAAAGCCTTGTGGTGGACACCGGACTAATTGCAGCCTTCATCTGTCATCTCTCGGGCTAATATCAATAAAAAACACACACAATACTAATGATTAGTCTATTGAAGCAGTCAAAGTTGGAGCTCATGAAACGATATGACATTTTACACACAAATATTGATACAAGATTTATCTTCTGTCAACTGAGGAACGTTGGCTTAAATCACATTTATAAAAGCCTAATTGCGAGCCAGGGATGAATAACGACTCCATCAAACACATCGACGGCCAAAAATAAATCCTCACATTTTAATGACATGAATGGTTCAGAGTTTGAAACATAAACAGGATTTTTAGAATTTCATTGTGTTTAAGTGTCAGCCATGAAAACAGACTTTCACACCAACTAGACTCAGACTAGACGAGAGGCTGAAAGGGACAATCGAGTCTCTAAAAAGAAGACGACCTAGAAGTGTAAACTGCAACTAGGACCGAGAAAATATCTGAAGACTCTCAGAAAATAACAACCATCTCTTGTGTAGCCACGCAAAGACCTAGGGCACCTCTTGGTAAGGTCTCATGCACATGAACGTGCCCATAGGTTCATGAACCGTGAGGCAGCGCACCACACAGTACTAGGTACTTGAAGACTGCCTGCAAGTTGTAGGACAGTGCGGGTTGTAATCCTGAATGTCTTTGCAATGGACGATGTCCCATCATATGAACATTGATGGGAGAATGCAGGTTTGTGTGCATGAGGCCTACAACTTACTCTAGACATCGTCATTGTTGGCAGGTGAACAATGATACATGATAAATGAAACAATGAAATCTTGGAAGACCCAGTGAATGGACTAATAGACCCCAGCTCAAAGTATAAAAGGGCTGGACATCCAGTACTTAATTCTTTACTGATCCCCACCACACAAGAAAACTGCCTTTCCCCATTTTTTTGTCAACGTTTCCTTAAGTTTTACACATTCATTCAAGTTACAGTGCAGAAGGAACCAGGAACCAGTATTGGGATGTTGGTAAGTCATGCCATGAAGAAGTAGGAGCCACCTCTTAATCTGTATACAAGATCTGATACAGTTTGGCCTTGAGGAATACTTGTTCCGTGGGTGGTGTCCTGCAGCATATTTGACCAGTTTAACACTTTGTACAAAACATTGAAAACATAATGGGGCGGATTTATCTTTTTCTGAATCACCATTAAGTTATACCCCTTCTTTCATGTCAGATATATAAAGAGGCTCGAGCCTCCTGATATACACGGTTGCCGGTGTTCAACGTGGAAGTTCTACACCACATTTTGCCGTCGTAGAATTGTGCTGTAGAGTGTGCCAGTTCCTAGCAGGGGCCACATCACGCCCCTCCACACCCACTTTGCATATAGTTGCAATTCTTGGTTGTGCACCAGAAAACTGGCGGGCGAGCCTGGATAAATCTTCCCCAATAGAATTTAGAAATTTGGGTCAGAAAAAAAAATTAAAGGCCTAATAAGAAAAGATCCAACACAGATAAAGACAGGATGATAAATGTTGACACATTCCCCTTAATGTTTACATCCCAAGACCCCAGTGTTGCGTTGTTATAACTCTTTCAGCTTGTAAACCATCACTGTATGAGTCAATGCTAATAACGTAACATTTACTTTGATTCTACAAAAAAAAAATAGAATCTAAAAAAAAAAAAAGAAAGAAAAATCTTTAAGCACTTGAACTATAAATATGCAGGAAAGTCCTTGATTGTTGGTCTTTTGTAATTTCTCAGTTTATGTGG
Source organism: Engystomops pustulosus (assembly GCA_019512145.1). Taxonomy (NCBI): domain Eukaryota; kingdom Metazoa; phylum Chordata; class Amphibia; order Anura; family Leptodactylidae; genus Engystomops; species Engystomops pustulosus. Next base: position 15,440,364 of record CM033645.1, read on the forward strand.
CAGAGTGACTGTAACATTGTACCCTCAGTGTTCTATATAATTACAGTAAACGGCATTACACATAGAATAGAAATGTTAAAAAACACATGAAAACACATGTATATAGAAATGCTCTTGAGCTCAAATACATAAAAGAATAACGCAAAAATCGATATCTGCTCTGCGCATTAATTTCTAATTAAACCAGGTTAAATATTTAACCCTTTCTTTAGGTTAATGAAGAAGTAATAAAAATTATCCGTACAACTAAATAATCAGAGAAACTGAAAATGACTCAATCCATAAAAAAGTGTACGAAGACTATACAATATGGAGCGGGTCACAGTTATAACTGAAGACCATGACCATCTATGTCATTAGGATAATTCTACATTTGAGTGGTGAACACTATGGTCACCGTCTCTCTAGTGTAAGAAGAGATGGGCAGCTTTCATATGCAAAATATGTTTTTACATATGCTAATAGCCTAAAGCTCCAGCTACTATATTCCTTCATTTATTCTCAAACCCACTGATATGCAGATTGTAGTTTTCCCCTAGGTATATCCAGCACAATTGTGGCATATCACTGGCATAACTTACCTCTATATAGTCCCTGTACGGATTTCCAGCTCTTCTATGCGTTAGACCACACGTGGTTTTGGCTCACAATAACAGAAGGAAATAAGTGATGACCTAACAGAGATGTGAACTGGTCCTTACCTGTTAATGGAGAATGGCGTTATTGATCTGATTAAAGAGGCCACGGCCCCAACTTTGGCAGCCTCCGAGGCTCCTCGACCCCGATACTGCACAGTCTCCCCATAACTGACAAACTTCTGGTTGTAGACAACAATCTTCCCCTTGGCCTCCGCTGCTCTCCTATGAAGTTCATCAAAGGAGGACACCACGATCACCTCTGCAGTTATCCCTGTAGAATAAGAATATGTGCATGCGGTCAGGAGAGTTTATTTAGCTGGTATCTGACTTCAGTACTGTAGCACATAAAGCACATACCCCCTATGCAATTTTGTTGGAGGTAGAGATGAGGGGATCCAAACTTTAGGTTTGGCATCCTCCTATCGGCAGCTCTGCCTAACCCAGACCCAACCAATCAGGCAGGTTTACACCTCTAACAACTAAAAATGGCTGTGATTGGATATGCCTAGTTGATAGGGGCATATTAATCGACATGTCCAGGTTAGTTAGAGCCACCAAACGGAGGACAACATATCTAATGGTCAGGCCAGCTTCGGGGCACCATCTTTAGTGGTTACGTAATACAATATGCAAAATAACGCAATAACGAAAAATATTTTATCAGTCAATGAGAACATAATCTCTCAAATCTCCACCAAATCTTTCAATAACCCATTAAGAACCTGCCAACACCAAACCGTTACTAGTCAAGGTGCCGGTGCGTACTGATCACGAGTGTTAGACGTATAATCTCTTCAAGGCTTCATTCACAGGACTGCACATGGCAATAGGCGCACAAACCAAAATAAATGGGGGTATTTATCATAGTGCACATGAACAACTAATATGTTAAAAAGAGGCATGATGGGTGACAAATGTGTTCTCCTCGCTTTTTCCCACTAATATTTTGGGCTGCGACTTTTATCCACTAAATTGTCACTAGGTTAATGACAGTTTTAAAAAGCCGTATGTTTTGTCCCCCCAAAATGTCCCTCTATGAGGCTTTGAGTGACAATAAACTATAATTATGTGCATGCTTTACTTTACTGCGTCAGCATAACTGAACTTGTTTGTTTGCTACATATCCGATTGATCATTTATTGTTTTTGTATTTTGGTCTATTGCCATTAAAAGAATTATAGTAAAAACATTCACCCCTTAAAAGGGGTTGTCCAACTGTTATAAATGTGTAGCAGCCGGCTGGGGAGCGCTTTTTTCAAATATCTTTACTCACCACCTCCGGCGCTCCAGGTGTCCATTGCCGCGGCCCAGTTCATTTTCAGGGGTACAGAAGCTCCACTCTGGCAACTTCTGGGTGGCCTTGCACGCCCACCCATCTCCTGTCCCAGCACCTGATACAGCTATATATCATGGGTGTGCGTGCCAGGCTGCCCAAAAGCTGTCAGAATGAATTTCCGACGGACTGGGGTGCAGAAGACCGGGAGTGCTGGAGGAGGTGAGTAAAGAATTCATTTTTTAAAAAGCACTCCGCAGCCCCGCTGCTAAATTTTTATAACAAGCAGACAACCCATTTAACATTTTTCATGTTTTTGCGTTTCCATTTAAAATCCTATCCTATAAAATCTATAACTTTTTTCATTTTATTTGAGGGCTTGCTTTCTGCATAACAAATGTACTTCACAGTGACGGTATTTGTACTCCGTGCTGTGTACTCGGAAGCCGTAGAAAAATTCCAAATGCAGTGAAATTGGTGCATTTTTTGTGGACTTTATTTATATAGGTTTTATTTTTATAACTTTTTTATACTTGGGACAGAGCTGGGTAAGGTGTCATTTTTTTGAGATGTTGAGCTGATGTCTGTGCCAGCAAAACACCCGGCTTGTATGGAGATGGCTCAGTCCTATGACCTTAAATAAGGCAGCTCCCTCTACACCAATAGCCCTGCGACTTAGGATAACAGCCAAAATAGTTAATTTTTTTACACAAAATTTTACCCAACAGCCCGATCTACACTTGGAAATCTATTCCTTATGGAATAGAATTACTAGTTTGGGTATTATCCAATTACGTGTCAATAGGCTTTTTGAAAGTTAGACATTGATGTACGCGGAGATGCCTTATTCATGGTAGCACTGGAGGCATACATAGTTTTCCTTTATCCAACCTAAAAAACTTATTTTCATATTCTTTCTAGATTTCTATAATTAGCCAGAATTTATGAGAGATACAATAGGGTAGAATAATCTTTGCTACCGGTTATAAGAAGTAATAAATAATATGATTACACATTAAAACATCACCACCCCTCACTGTACCGTCACAGAGAGAGAAAAATAATCAAATTATTATAATCATCTGCAAGACTAATATGAAATTATTGTATTCATACTGAAGTGATTGTATCAAGCACACAAATAAGGACACTGAGTTTAAGGACACTTCTACACGGAATACGCTTAGGAGCTCACTTGAATTTTCTACCATTTCCTCTTTATTAGATTCTTACTTTATTATTTATCTCTAATAAATCCATCATCATCCACCATTATCTTTTAGATAAAAAGCTACTGTAGATTCTGAAACCCAGTTAAATGTCTTGATTAGGGACCTGCAAAATTCTGGTCTGACTCCACCACCCCTTCGGTAACACCCAAGTGATAAATGTTTAGATGCCATTGGTGGCATTTAAATTGGTGACGATGTTGCAAAGCCATTTTGGGGAGGAATGGCGCTCCCCAATGATGTCATGGGAAACGCTGTTCCTCCCAAAAATGGGTCAGCCGGTCAAGTTAACATGCATCTTTTAAACAAAAATATTGAAAGATAAAACATGGGGTCAGGTGGTAGAATACAGCAAAAAAAAAAAAACAAGATAAAAAATGTAGCCACCTTTACCTTGGTTCCACAGTTACATCCTTGGGACTACCGTACCGTCTAAGCCTAAGCCAATCACTCACCCCGGTTTTTTTAAATGTCGAAGAACCCCTTATAAATTAGTTAATATATTTTTACTTTTTAGTTGGAGCAACTACTCGATCTATCATAGAGGAGGATAATCACTCCCTAGAAGAGGACTCTACCCAAAACAAGCCATGAGAAGGATGGAGTCAGATCAGGGAGAGTGTTGAAAGACTCATTTACTATAATACAGTGATGGCGAACCTTTTAGCGACCGAGTGCCCAAACTGCAACTCCAAACCCTCATTTATCACAAGGTGCCAAACAAAAATTAAAGCAATAACTTATTGCTCCATGTTCTTCAGCAATGTTCAATCATATTGGCCTCCTGAGGACACCAACACAGTAGAAAGATGGAAAATTTGCATCATTGTAGCTTCTTTCCAGTGTCCCTCTGTACAAAGAGAATCATGGGGCCAGCAGGAGGTCCTCCAAAGATAATTAGGCCCTGTCTACACATTCTCCCTATTTCTACAGTCCCAAGTAGCCAAGTAAGTCACTTTAAAATATAATTGAAAGCAGCACCTTTGCTTCCAAGTTGCTCGGAACTGCAGGAAAATTCTATCCTGTCTGGTGTGCTGGGACGATGGCCTGGGTGCCCACAGAAAGGGCTCGGAGTGGCGCCTCTGGCACCCGTGCCATAGGTTCGCCACCACTGCTATAGTAGGTCATAGGTCATCTTCAACATTGGTCACATATGCCACAACAAATTGTAGATCTTATTTTTACATAAATCATAGTAAAAGTTATAGATAAGGTAGAGAAGTATGAGAAGAAGCTACAGACTACAACTGACCACGATAGATGCCATTTTTTTTTGTAAGAAGGCCATTTCCTCCAATTTTCTAACCATGATTAGATGTGTCTGCAATGCATTTCTAGTCTATCACATACATTTACTTCATCTATTATATGGTAGACATTTTTGTCAATCAAGGCTCTCAACCCTCATGGCTGAAATGAGGTCCTGTAATTATTAACCCTGTCCATCACCGTATGTACAGCAATGATGGAGGGGGTCAGATGTCCATATTACATGTCAGGGACTGTATGTGAATAAAAGTACAGCTAATAACTCCTATAATGTATAATAAGACAGCTGCACACAGGCACAAGATGTCTTCCATTGTGTGTTCTGTTGTATCTGCGCTGCTTTATATGTCATGTGTATCCATAGGTTTATTATAAACTAATTTAAAAGAAAAATACGTACACACAAGAAACAATGACAAAAAAACAACAATCCAGAAAAATTTGGAAGCTGCACCCGACAGAAAAATCAGATTAAAAGGAAATCAAAAATCAAAATCAAGTATATTACACCAGAGACAATACTCATAGATCCAGGCACTGTGACTATGGTAATCTTCTTAGATTTGTTATCCATGGCCTCCTCCCTTTAATATAAATTTTTTAAAGTGATGCTAATTAGCCTGAATTGCTCTGTGGGAGTTGCCAGAGCCCCTCTGTGCTATGGCTTCACAGACTGTTAGGCTGTCTCACTCTATCCCTCTGCTCCTGGTTACCAGTCCCGTTCTCACTGCAGCAGATACATTTCAGCAGATGGGGAGAGGGGGGTAGTACAGTCCCCTTTTCAGTATGTGGAACTTACCTTCACGGTATTTATGATGTACCATGATACTGACATTATATAGAAGTCAGGAGTGTGTAGTTGCTGTCACGTATACAGTCACCTTGTCAGTATTTAAAAGTCAAATATACAGTCACTTTGCCAGCATGAACTTCACAGGTTTACAGGAACCTGGTCAGTATGTGGAAACCAGAAGTATAGCCACTGTGTCAGTATGTGATATTTAGGAGCGCAGTCATTCTGTCTGTAGGAAGTGGGTGTTATAGTAATCTCCTCCATAAGTGGTAACTAAAATAAGAGAAAACATGTACCGTGTATATAGTGCCTTTTGTAAGTATTCGGCCCCCTTGAACTTTTCTAACTTTCGCCACATTTCAAGCTTCAAACAGAAAGATATAAAATTGTAATTTTTTTGGTGAAGAATCAACAACAAGTGGGACACAACCTTGAAGTGAAACGGAATTTATTGGATATAAAAAATATCCAATATATATAAAAATAATAATAATAAACTAAAAAGTGGGGTGTGCAATAATATTTGGCTCCTTTACTTTCAGTGCTGCAAACTCACTCCAGAAGTCAGTGAGGATCTCTGAGGGTGCGGTCACACGTTGCATTTAAAATTGCATCGCAATCAGTTTTTAGTTGGTTTTAGGTGCAGTTTTGTTAATTGAACAGGTGAAAGAAATTTAATTTGATTTTGAAGGGATAACCTGTTTCACAAATGTCTTTCACCTGTTAAATTAACAAAAGTACACCTAAAACCACCTCAAAGCGGATTGCGATGCAATTTTAACTGCCACGTGCGACCGCATCTTGAATGATCCAATGTTGTTTTAAACAACGGATGATGATAAATATAATCCACCTGTGTGTAATCAAGTTTCTGGATAAATCCACCTGCTCTGTGATAGTCTCATGGTTCAGTTTAAGGCGCAGAAAGCATTGTGAAGACAAAGGAACACACCTGAAAAGTTCAAGGAGCCGAATACTTTTACAAAGCACTGTTTACGGTGGTCAGTGTTATTGTCCTCTTTGTATCACATAGGAATAAGAAGTATTGTCTTCTTTTCAATATATGATTGTTAGGAGCGCAGTCACCTTTCAATATTGGGTAGTCGGCAGTACAGCTCTATTTTCAGAATAATGCAGTCAGTATCACAAAGATCTTAGCTGTATGTGTAAGTCAGTAATCAGAAAGTGGGAGTAAAATGTACAGTCTCTGATCCATGTCCCAGTTCTGGTTGTTAGAGATATTTTGTGCTCCAGTACATGGTAAAATATGAAAGTTTCCAGGATGGGATAAGCATGACCTTCAGGAAGCCTTAAAGGAAAACTACCATTTGATTTGATGCATTATGAAGGACACATACCTTGAGAATGCTGTAGCTACACTGATGCAGGATCATATCTTGGTTAATCATTTCTAGTCTATCACATACATTTACTTCATCTATTATATGGTAGACATTTTTGTCAATCAAGGCTCTCAACCCTCATGGCTGAAATGAGGTCCTGTAATTATTAACCCTGTCCATCACCGTATGTACAGCAATGATGGAGGGGGTCAGATGTCCATATTACATGTCAGGGACTGTATGTGAATAAAAGTACAGCTAATAACTCCTATAATGTATAATAAGACAGCTGTACACAGGCACAATATGTCTTCCATTGTGTGTTCTGTTGTATCTGCGCTGCTTTATATGTCATGTGTATCCATAGGTTTATTATAAACTAATTTAAAAGAAAAATACGTACACACAAGAAACAATGACAAAAAAACAACAATCCAGAAAAGTTTGGAAGCTGCACCCGACAGAAAAATCTGATTAAAAGGAAATCAAAAATCAAAATCAAGTATATTACACCAGGAGACAATACTCATAGATCCAGGCACTGTGACTATGGTAATCTTCTTAGATTTGTTATCCATGGCCTCCTCCCTTTAATATAAATTTTTTAAAGTGATGCTAATTAGCCTGAATTGCTCTGTGGGAGTTACCAGAGCCCCTCTGTGCTATGGCTTCACAGACTGTTAGGCTGTCTCACTCTATCCCTCTGCTCCTGGTTACCAGTCCCGTTCTCACTGCAGCAGATACATTTCAGCAGATGGGGAGAGGGGGGTAGTACAGTCCCATTTTTAAGTATGTGGAACTTACCTTCACGGTATTTATGATGTACCATGATACTGACATTATATAGAAGTCAGGAGTGTGTAGTTGCTGTCACGTTGTCAGTATTTAAAAGTCAAATATACAGTCACATTGCCAGCATGAAATTCACAGGTTTACAGGAACCTGGTCAGTATGAGGAAACCAGAAGTATAGCCACTGTGTCAGTATGTGATATTTAGGAGCGCAGTCATTCTGTCTGTAGGAAGTGGGTGTTCTAGTAATCTCCTCCATAAGTGGTAACTAAAATAACAGAAAACATGTACCGTGTATATAGTGCCTTGTGTAAGTATTCGGCCCCCTTGAACTTTTCTAACTTTCGCCACATTTCAAGCTTCAAACAGAAAGATATAAAATTGTAATTTTTTGGTGAAGAATCAACAACAAGTGGGACACAACCTTGAAGTGAAACGGAATTTATTGGATATAAAAAATATCCAATATATATAAAAATAATAATAATAAACTAAAAAGTGGGGTGTGCAATAATATTTGGCTCCTTTACTTTCAGTGCTGCAAACTCACTCCAGAAGTCAGTGAGGATCTCTGAGGGTGCGGTCACACGTTGCATTTAAAATTGCATCGCAATCAGTTTTTAGTTGGTTTTAGGTGCAGTTTTGTTAATTGAACAGGTGAAAGACATTTAATTTGATTTTGAAGGGATAACCTGTTTCACAAATGTCTTTCTCCTGTTAAATTAACAAAAGTACACCTAAAACCACCTCAAAGCGGATTGCGATGCAATTTTAACTGCCACGTGCGACCGCATCTTGAATGATCCAATGTTGTTTTAAACAACGGATGATGATAAATATAATCCACCTGTGTGTAATCAAGTTTCTGGATAAATCCACCTGCTCTGTGATAGTCTCACGGTTCAGTTTAAGGCGCAGAAAGCATTGTGAAGACAAAGGAACACATCTGAAAAGTTCAAGGAGCCGAATACTTTTACAAAGCACTGTTTACGGTGGTCAGTGTTATTGTCCTCTTTGTATCACATAGGAATAAGAAGTATTGTCTTCTTTTCAATATATGATTGTTAGGAGCGCAGTCACCTTTCAATATTGGGTAGTCGGCAGTACAGCTCTATTTTCAGAATAATGCAGTCAGTATCACAAAGATCTTAGCTGTATGTGTAAGTCAGTAATCAGAAAGTGGGAGTAAAATGTACAGTCTCTGATCCATGTCCCAGTTCTGGTTGTTAGAGATATTTTGTGCTCCAGTACATGGTAAAATATGAAAGTTTCCAGGATGGGATAAGCATGACCTTCAGGAAGCCTTAAAGGAAAACTACCATTTGATTTGATGCATTATGAAGGACACATACCTTGAGAATGCTGTAGCTACACTGATGCAGGATCATATCTTGGTTAATCCCTGTGCGAGTGGTTTTGCTGATAAAACAGATATAACATTATGATAATGAAGCTCTGTCGCTTCTATGGCTGCTCTGGCGCTAGCTTTGCCGCTTCTCATACCAGGAGAGTTTCTCTCTGATTCCATCATCATCTCCTGCAGTTATCTTCCTGCCAGATAGAATAATCAATTGCGGCACCATCCCCCAGCTGCCGTGTATGAGTGATCCAGCTCAGATTGATTAGTGCTTGACTAGTCATGCTTTATTTAGCAGCCCTTTTAATTCCAAGCTCCTGTGTAATGTGTAAGAGAGTCTGTCCGAGCTGTCCCAAGGTACTGGATGGTATAATTGTTTTTTCAGCAAAACCACTGAGTTCAGGGATTAACCAAGATATGATCCTGCATCAGTGTAGCTACAGCATTCTCAAGGTATGTTTGTTTCATAATGCATCAAATCAAATGGTAGGTTTCCTTTAAGACATGATGCGTGATTAAACCAAATCAGTATATCTATTCCAGAAGGCACAGACTCCCAACTGTAGACAGTTCTGTTTCGACCTAGTTGGGTCTCTGCCTTACAAGGTAGCTAAAAGAGGTGTGGTTTTCCTTATCCCATCCTGAAAAACTTAGCATATTTTCCCAGAATACACTAGTGGAGCATCTATGGCTACAAGATTTCACACGTCTACATGGCGGCCATAATTGGCGATCTCCATAAGGAGAATTCTTACTTCCCAACCCCAAAACATAGTAAGCAGTCATGGGTAAGTTATGGTAGTCATAGGGGTAATGGTTATAGCCAAAGGGGTGTGCTTCTATTTATCATTATATTATACTATTACTATTATCATTACAAAAAGAGCCCAATTACCATATGGTAGCAGATATTTAAGCAACTGCAATCCTAAAGTATGGTACAAGAAGGGACCACTAGAAGAAAGCTCGGGATGACATATATATTATGGTTTGCAAGGGTTAAAGTCGTAAGATCACATTTAGTACAATAAGCTTCAAAGACCATAACAAATAATTTGATTTCCAGTAAAAGTGTCGTATAAAAGGCGCAACTATCCGCCAAGAGGCCGTATAGGGAATATGGGCTTAAATTACGCGCTCATTTTTCTTTTTTACATAATTCGAGGCCTTTCCTGGTGCTTTTTGTTCTGTAAAGCGGCGGCCGCCCTTGGAGAGATAACACGAGAGCCTCTCCGTTGATTACATTCAGGAGTCAGACTGGGAAATGCATCTCTGTTTCAATTTCTCACCTGTTATACAAGCCGCATAGTTCTGCCGCCGGGTCTCCAGTGAGATTTACGCCTGCTAGTTTCTATTTACAGTTCCTAGTGATTTATGTTATAAGATCTGTCAGCCGGAGCTGTCGTGATTTGGCTGGTTTGTTACATGGAAATATGGTTTCTGGAGGGGCTGTGACTTTACTATGTTAATTTAATGCATGAAAGTGCAAAATAAAAAAAAGAAAAACCTAAAAAATTCTACATTTGTCTAAAGTGTGTGAGAGTCCTGAGCTCCCAGTGTGATCAGTTCTGTACAGAAAGAGAAAAATAAGGGAAAAAAAGACAATTATGTTATAAAGTTACCAAACTATAACTAGGAGAAAAATGACTTTTGTATAGTTAAATTATTCTTCTCTTAAAGGAAATCTACCATAAAAACCCATCATGACAAACCAGGGACACTTACTCATAGATCCAGGTACCATGACTGTGGTAATCTTCTTATATTTGCTGTCCATGGCCTCCTTCCTTCTATAATCAACTTTGAAAGTTATGCTAATTATGTGGAGGGGCGTTACCAGAGCCCATCTATGCTATAGCTTCACAGGCTGTTTCCCTGTGTGGGAGCACTCCTCCTTCCCACTGTGATTGTAGCAGGCAGAGGGGGGATGTGCTGAGGGAGCAGGGGGAGACAGTGTAACAGCCTGTAAAACTACAGCATGGAGCTCTGGTAAAACCCACAGGGCCTTCAGGCTAATTAGAACAATTTTTAAAGTTGATTTTAGAAGGAATGTAGCCATGGATAACAAATACAAAAATATCACCAAAGTCACGGTGCCTGGATCTATGAGTAAGTGCCCCTCATTTATTACGCTGGATTTTGATAGTAGATTTCCTTTAAAACATAATTAAACTTTTAACAAACTAACTATTTCTGCGCATTATATGATATAGATTCACAATTTTCTAGAAGTTTCCCCCTTTGTAGGCTAATTTTCAATCGTCCATAAGGTAGAGAAGGACCAAGCTTCCACCACTCAACTCCAGCTCACAATGGCCCCTCCAATATCCATAGAAATTCCATGTAATCAGCATAAAGTGAAACTAATTTTATTGGAAGGGGGTGAGAAGAGCCATGTAATTGGAGAAAGAAAAAAATTAAAACGTTTCTTATACTCCTACTTATAAATGGCTTTTTTCATACTTAATCTTTGTCCCAGCTGAAATAAATCCTTACGTTTGGTCATTGCAACCTAGGTCTAAAATTCCATAAATTTACAGCATCCAGAGAGCTTCCCCAGAGGTCTGTTTGTAACTAGGGGTCGTATGTAAGTCAGATGTTCTTACATTAGGGAGTGCCTGTATATTTAAAGGAGTCTAATACTAAATTTGGGATTTACCAGAGAGTCTCAACACAATGTTGTGTTTTATTTTTATGCAAATGAGCTTTACAGTGCTAAAACATCTTCCAAAAGATTGGATGATCAAAAGGTGTCCTGTTCTTGTTATCTTTTTATTTGTGTCGGAACCCAGAAGAAAGGTTTCAAATTCCGTGCAGTGCAACCACAGTTAATAAGAAACTGCTATCCATCAATGAGTGTCTACAATTCCCTAACAAGATACTTAAGATGCAATTGTGCAGATAATGGTAAACTTTTTAAATATATTATACTAAAGAAAATTGTCCCCCACCCCTTTCTTCCTTCTTTAAAGGGAACCTGTCACCAGGAGACCCCTTTTTAGCCTCCCCATGTCCCCATAGAGCAATGCACATACACTGCTAAACATTTTATGAATGAAAAATTGGTTTTACAGAACAAAAAATAACTTCTATATTACCTTTGAATGACATGTGCTGTGTGACTAGTCTAGTTGCCCCCTGGGCAGGGCTGAAGAGTAGTCCCCCCCCATCCCACACACACTCGGGAAACCGCTCGCCTGTGTGTGTTTTTCAAAAGAATAATCCCACCCCTCAACCGCCCTTCTCCGTCCTTTTTACGCCCCCTGGCTCGCCCCCCGCAGATGTCACCTACCCACATCTCGCCCGCTGTTCAGAACTCTTGCCGACCGCGTCAGGCATTTTCGTGCCTGCGCGGTCAGCATCTCTCGTACCCTTATTCTTTTTAAATCACACACGGAGGAGCGGTTTCCTGAGGGTAAACTACTCCTCCCCAGCCCCACCCAGGGGGCGACTCGACTAGTCACACAGCACATGTCATTCAAAGTTAATATATAAGTTATCTTTTGTTCTGTAAAACCGATTTTTCATACAAAAAATGTTTAGCAGTGTATGTGCAATGCTCTATGGGAATGGGGGGGGGCTAAAAAGGTTCCCCTTAAGTAGTGTATAAATAATCTCTCTCTCCAATACTGATAGATAAGGAGACGCTAATAAAGTGTCTAATGACTTGACTCTTTAAGACAGTCCATGAGTAGACATATCTCCCTACAGGAAATATTCTCTAGGTATGGAAAGTTTAGCCTCATGTCCTCATCTATGTATGGACTTGAGAAGGCTTTCAGAAACGCAACTCACTGCAGAAGACAAAAGAAGCAGAACACTGAAAAGAGAGTTGAAAAAATATACATATTACAAAGTTTACAATTATCACCTAAACCAAAATATATTGATTCAAAGGTTTTAGGGATGCAACCCCACAATTGCGCCTCTTAGAAACTCATTTACGACCCCGATGCAGGACAAGGTCAGGGTCTTCACTATGATAAAGTTTGATGGAGTGATTTTTTTTTTCTAAAGTGGGAATACTGTAACTTTCAGTTCTACGAAAATAAATTGAATCAGGAAACGTGTACATGTAACATATGACATAAATAGGTCACTTCCAGATAAAAATACAGATGAAGCACTAAAAATGAAAGCTCTCCTTAGGATTTTAAGCTGGTGCCAAATCTGTCTAACTTTTCAAATATTAAACTCAATTAGCACATTCAGATAACACAAACTTGATCAGGTAAGTTATAGAGTAAGGATAGAACAGTATTCAAAAACTCGATCTGGTAAGTTATAAAGTATGCAACAATACCCTAAAACTAAAATAGTAAAGACCCAAAAACTTGATCAGTATGGAATAGTATCCAAAAAGAGATATAGATTTACTGTAACTTACCAGATTAATTTTTGGGGGTATTTACTATATATGTTTTTGGATACTGTTCCACACTTACTCTATAACTCACCAGATTGATATTTTGGGTTAGTGTGGAACAGTATCCAAAAAGAGATATAGTAAATACCCCCCAAAAAAATTTAATTATAGAGTAAATTAGAGTATTTTCTATATATGTTTTTGGATAATGTTCCATACTTACTCTACAATTGACCAGATCAAGTTTTTGGTTCTTTACTATTTTAGTATTAGAATATTGTTCCTCACTTCTAACTTACTTGATCGAGTTTTTAGATTTTTACTAATTTGAAATTTTGGATTTTTAGATTTTTCCATACTTACCCCCCCAAAAAAATCGATCTGGTAAGTTACAGAGTAAGTGTGAAACAGTATCCAAAATTGAAAATAGTAAAAACCCAGAAACTTGATCAGGTAGAATAGAATAAGTGTGGAAAAATTGTAAACACCGCAAAATTTGATCTGGAATGTTGTAGAGTAAGTATGGAACAGAATCCTTAAATAGTAAAGTATCCAAAAACTAAAATATTAAAGACCCTAAAACACAATCAGCTAAGTTACAGTAAATATGGAACAGTATCGAAAAAGATATATAGTACAGACCCAAAAAGTTGTTCTGGTAAATTGTAGAGTAAGTATGGAACAAAATCCTAAAATAGTAAAGACCCATGAACTCAGTCAGTAGGTGTAAGTTTGCAAAAGTATTCAAAACCTAAAACAATAAAGACCTAGAAATGTAAGAATAAAACAGTAAACCTAAAAAAGCCCAAAATATGTACAAAGAATTAGCAATTGTTATCTTGTGAAAATGGACTTAAAATGCAGTCAAACGTGTAAATACAAATATTAGCTTAGTTCACGAACCATCAAGAGATCCACAATATACTTATCAGTTACGATTATCATTTGTCAAAATATTTTTAAGTGTTTTTTTGCGCTTCTTTAATTTTTATCAAACTTTTTTTTTTTAAACTTAGTTTATTCCTTGTAGTGGCTTTGACTATATAAACTTCTATTAATCTATTAATGCAATTTGCCTGTTAGCATAAAGCTGACAGGTATTCTGTTAGGATAATATAGGTTTAGGGAGATGACAGATCTGCAGATGATTGTTTGAACTCTGGGTACAATTGCAACCGATCACCAACCTCCCCATCGAGGTAACCTGGTTTCTCTGTCTAACTGTTCCTTGAAAAGTGTGAGGAGCCGACGCATTACACTTCCTGGGTAAAAAAGAAACTTTTTGAATCTTTTTAACCATTGGTGTGCTACCCATTTCTTGTAATAATTTCTTGAAGTGTTTCTGACTTGAACTTTGGCCTCAGAGAACAAGTTCATCTCACAATGGGTCCTTGGTCCATGACTCTCAAATACAATATACAGTTCTGAGTTTTGAATAATTTGAAACAGAATTGCTCTGAAATTACTTGCTGCATCATACAACGAAAGCAGCTGCAAAATCTCTGCTCAATTAAGATTGAATAGCTGTTGTATGAAATATATGAGCAATTTCCTACAGAGGAAAATTGGAAAATTGTAGCTGCAAAATAACTCGTCTACTCCCAACATGTTAGATGTAAACAACCTTCCTTCAATTACATATAATTACAAAATTAAAAAACATCCCATAAATTAAATAATGCTAATGCGCTGTTCTACCTACACAACGTGGAATTTGGTGGAAAATACGGGCATGTCCCAAAAGGATCCTTGTGCTAAAACTATTGTTTGTCTTTTAAAAAAAAAATCTATAAAAAGTAAAAATTCAATTTTAGAGAAATGTTTTTACAAAATTTACTTGCAAGGACTGGACATGGCAGGGGGAGCAACACAAAGAGCCATTTGAAATATTTTCCCTCAATGTAATACCTTTCAGAGGATGTTTTTTCTTCGGCTGGAATCAATAAGAGAATAATAAAACTATGTGCCACCATTATGTACAATAGTATAGTTGGATCAAGTATGGGGGCAGCAACTTGTGTGCCCTACTAAGTCCTTGGACAACTCATTGGTGCTTTGGAACTCTCACAGATTCATAATCCTAATTTACAAAGTCATTAAGATTAGAAGGAAGTCACTTTTCAAGCATGGTCACGTTTCAACTAAGTTTTAAGAGGTTGTTTGTAATTCTTGACATATTGAAGCTTGTAGCTGTGACTTGAAGATGAGGGGTCCTGTTTTTTTCCCCTTTTTCCTGGTCATCTAATTACAAATAATTGGTTGCTCTGATTACCCCTTGGTTGTATCAAAAGACTTCTGTGCATGGATATTTTATGACCTACACATATTGGAGCTAGAGATGAGCTGACCCAAGGTTTGCATTCGGTTGTGCCGGATTGGTGGCCGAACAGCCAATCTGGCAAGTTGACGCCCCTTACAAATAGCAATTGCTATGATTGGACAGAGAGACAAGTCTAGTCCACTCATCTCTAATTAGAAAAATAAAAGTACCAATAATAATCACATGACCGGTAGTCTATGCATAGAGATCGGCTGGTGGTACACTTAAAATGATAGCTGCAAGACATTCAATCCAGATAAAATTGCAGGTCTGTAGTGCTGGTGGAATCTAAGATTTTAATTACCGCTCTACTGATCTTCTGGACATTGATCTTGCTTCAGGAGACTCTAAGAAAATCCAAGAATATAGAAAGTATGTACCAGAAACGGTATGCTGGAAAAATGCTCTACACAGTACTGGTATAAACAGGGGTTAGGAGTCAAAGTATAGCTCCAAAAAATTCCATTGGGCGCTCGTTTATCATGGAAAACATGTAGGCTATTTTATTTCTTAAAAACAGATTAAAAGCGTACATAAATTTAAAACATGAAAAATGTGTGTGCATTTTTATACATGCACCTTTTTTGTGTTTTAAATTTATGTACGCTTTTAATCTGTTTTTAAGAAATAAAATAGCCTACATGTTTTCCACGGAAAACGAGGGCCCAATGGAATTTTTCCGAGCTATACTTTGACTCCTAACCCCTGTTTTTACATTTATATACCCTTTGTGCCCCTCAGGGTGATCCGAGGCAGCTCCATGGACTAAGGTTACACAAAAAACGCATGAAAGTGGTTGTGGCTTGAACACAACCAAAAAAGGTGAGTATCTCTACGTTATCTCACGTAATGTGAAATATAAGAAATACTGCACAAAATCAGCACTTGTCCATTTTTTAAATCTTTTCGTCTACTACACAGTGCTGGAACAGTTCATTTAAAATCTATTGAGGAGTATTTTTAAAAAAATTTCAAGATGGTAATAAGAGGCTGCCTTTGGTCGGGTGCTGGTTGCATCACCTGTGTTATAGAGGCGAGCAATGCTCCGGGATGCGTTTACTGCACATAATTGCCTGCTGTCAGTGGAATAAAGAACAGCGAGCATCGTAGACACCGGAGTGAAGTTATTCTTGGCATGCAGGTAAAATGTGCTGATAGGTTGCAGCTGCCTGAAATGAACACCGGGTTCAATATTCTACCTAAGGAATGTCCCTGTGACAAGATAATTCGGGAGGCTGGATCCATGCCATTGGAAATACAGCCAGAGATCTCAAAATTTCATATTTCATTAGAAACCCAATGTCCCAGCAGGCTGGCACTGCAATCTACATTTCATATCACATCTCGGAACAGATGAGAGAGGAATTACTGCGGCGTCTCATTTAGCCCGATTCTCAACTCCGGCACCATACTAAGAAATGTAATGACATGCAATATGTTACTGATTGCTCATCAATGGAGGCAAATACAGGTTTTTTTGGCATCATCTCTGTACATAACTGATCATCCTCCTTCAATAGCTGTAAAAAAAAAATGTATAAAAAAAGGAAAAGTACAGAGAGTGACATAGCCCGGCATGGGATTAGAAAGAGCTTGTCACACAAATGAATCCGATTTCTGGAGATACATTTCATATTTCACATTATTCTTGATGGCAGGAAAAAACTGACTCTGTTGCAGAAAGAAATGTGTAAAGAGTCTGTCCCAAAAGTTATATTTATCCCCCATCCACAAGATATAGAATAGGTGTTTCATAGCTGGAGGTCCAACCGCCGGTACCACCAGCAATCACAAGATCTGAAGTCCACTCGTTTTGGTGGTGGTGTAAATGCACCACTTTAGCTCTGGAAAACTTTTTTTTTTCTACTCACCCTTATTCTAAATGAACTTCTGATGAGGTGGATGGAGCCTCAAGATGCCGAAAACGGGGCACAGTCCGACAAAAGTGCATGCTAGGATCCTTAGTAAATGAGCCCCATTGTCTTAAATCCCCCTGTTTAAAGCACTAGAGATGAGCGAGCACTAAAATGCTCGGGTGCTCGTTACTCGGGTCGAACTTTTCCCGATGCTCGAGTGCTCGTCTCGAATAATGAGCCCCATTGAAGTCAATGGGAGACTCGAGCATTTTTCACTGAAAGAACACATTGAAAGAACACTAAAGAAGAACACATTGCAGATGTTTGCTGATGTTTTCACTGAAAGAACACATTGAAAGAACACAGTGAAGAACACATTGCAGATGTTCCGTACATCTGCTAACATATCGGAAGACACGCGCGCCGAACGGTGTTCTTCACAATAGTATATGAAGAACAATATGTGTGAAGAACACATTGCAGATGTTTCATATACTATTGTGAAGAACATCGTTCGGTACTCATGTCTTCCGATAAGTTAGCAGATGTACGGAACATCTGCAATGTGTTCTTCACTTAAATGATCCTGTGTTCACTGTTTTAATTGTATTCTTCACTGTCTTTTCTTAATTAAATGCTCAATCTCGAGCAGGGGAAATCATCGTCCGAGCAACGAGCCACTCCGAGTACGCTAATACTCGAATGAGCATCAAGCTCGGACGAGTATACTCGCTCATCTCTATAAAGCACTTACCAGGTTCCTGGCACAGACAAAAGTTTGTATGGTCTTTGTGTCACCATAATCATTCATTATATTCAGAATAAGCACTACCCTTTATAACGAGATCATGAAAGTGCAATGTATTCACACATCATATATTGTGACTACTGATAATGGATACTGGATAACACAAGGTGGACTCACAAATCAGCAAGCTTTTTGGAATTTACTTATGCATTTTGCTCCCATCATTTAGAAGCAAATGTTTTAAATAATGTATCTAATACATCATTATGGAACATTAAGGAGAGTAGAATGTAACTCATTTGACTGGGACTCGGCTTACATTATAATGTCAAATGTAATGTGAAAATGCCTTAAAGGCAAGATATTAACATTATCTGCCAAATGCACAAAAAGCCGCTTAGAGCCTCACATAATGTGTCATACACTTGCTTCCTCCACGGCATTATCATAATAATACACAGCGTTGTCATATTGCAGATTGCAAAAAAAAAAAAAAAAACTCTTGGAAATATTTATCTGCTATTATAATTGCTGCAATGTCCTGTCTCTATCAGTCCTGGTGTTATATTTTGGTTGTCCCTGGAAACGATGGTTGGGCAGATTCCTCAGGCATACTACATCTATTTCAAGAACAGGGTTCTTGTGATCTCCCGCTCACCCATCCTTTTCCTGGAGACCTCCTTCCCATTCAACCACTTTAAGGTAGATTGAGAGAGTAGACTGTTGGCTCAATGGACATCTGGCTAGCAGTCATTTGTGTTGGGCCTTAAAGGGTTATTCTCATCCATAGTATTCATGGCATCATGACATAGTGAGGCTTATTTACCAAGGGTCCCGCAGATTGCACTTTCGTCGGATTTTGGAAATTTTCGGGATTTGCGCCGCTGTGACACGTATTTAGAAGGGGATTGTGTTACACGCAATCGGATTCTGCCGCATCGGCACCGGCTTTCATGCGACAGAAAACCGGGGGCGGGCCATCGGACGATCCGACTGATTCGAAATGAGCGTGGAATTTAAGATTGAAATTGTGTCGCTGGACAATGCACTTACGTGCACCAGGAAGAAGAAGGTGAACTCTGGCGGACCGGAGCGGGGAAGTGACACATGCAGGATATTGGGTGCATGACCTTAGTGAATCGTGGCACAAGGCATGATCGATGGACACTCCATATCTCAGGAACTCCGTCGGCCGGGTAAGTAAATGTGCCCCAGTATTTTCATCATAGTATTCATGACATGTCCACAGGATCTTGTATTAATGATATATATTGCGGCTAGGTAATAAATACTAAAGATGAGGAAATCACCATAAAAATTAAGAACTAGCTGCAGGCCAAATGTTTAGTCAACCAACGGATATCTCTCATACATAAATACAATCAACCTTGGCCAAAAACATGTGATAAATAGAGAGTGCAGCAGTCAAGCACCTCAGGCAACAGCTTATTAGCAAAGCAGAAGAGGATTGGGCAGTTGGATTCCAACTTACCCAATCCTTATCTCCAGGTCCTCTGGTTTCCTCCCATTCTCCAAAAACATGCTGGCAGGTTGATTAGATTGTGAGCCCCATTGGGGAAAGGGTTTGATTTGGCAAACTTTGTGCACCGCTGTGTAATCTAGAATTATTATCATTACTTCCAACATCTGCTGTCTAAGACGAGTCCTGAGGCACCATACACATTAGACGGTTGGACCTTTTCGAATCAAGAGTAGTACAACAGATAACCAGAAAATAATCCAAAAACCAAGGAGACAGTGATATCAAAGGACAAGATAAACTACAAAAATCAGAGACAAGTGTAGAGAAACAAGAGTTTATTCAACAGGTAAGACAAAGTCATCTTCAGACACCAGATGCCGTGACATCCCGATACTACCGAGCAACTAGAGCGGTAGAGCCTCCATCTGATCCAGCAAAGATGAGACCTTAAACTGTAACTGGTGGAAGTGAGTGACCCTCATATAAGCACTTACCGTGCCCATGCGAATACAGCAATAATTACGATCCTGCCCGGCTGTGAGAGTTAACATATGCGAGTGTTTGTGCGAGTAGTAACTGGAAAACCATCTGGTAATCTGCTGCCTGTGTAATAGAATTGTTCACTAACACAACAGACTGTGATGATTGAGCAAAGAAACATCGTTTGAGTTTTATATTGAAGTCATCGAAGCATTTGTTCATCTTGTAAAAGATCTGCTGCTCTGAAGTGCCAGTAAACAAACTTTGCCAAATCAGATTCTTGCCAAAAAACAGATGGGATTTTCATTAAAGCACATGGAGATATTTCGGAAAAAAAGGCGATAAGCCTTACAGTGGTATACACAGCGAAAACAAGGTACACCGAGTGCACCGTCACCTGAGTGCATGTACAATGGAGCGCAGGACTTGTGCTCCCCCGGATAATGCCGGTACTTTTATAGAGGAATGCTCTGGCACACTTTCAGAAATGCCAGCATATAATTACATTGCGGATCCTTTGTTCTGTCCTAGCCGGCAATATCTGCCGTTATTATGTCTTAGCTCCATCTGGAATCTATTTGCAAAAGTTATTGTATATGAAAATGCCCGTCTATGATGCTATTTAAAGTATAGCGTCACCTTTGATGTGTATTGGCTATAGAGTCAGCAAAAAAAAACTACTTATTTTTGCAACTTTTTTCAAGTTCCAGTTTTCATTCATTTTTTGGAACTTATTAAAGTGGGATGCATTGCGCTATGTACAAATAAAACAGACAAGTTCTGGAGACCTTCAACAATCAGGTCATCCGTTTAGTTAACGGATTTGCACTTCGGCTTTTAACATTTGCAATGCAAAGGCTGAAATTAGTTACGGGATCACTTTGATTCCACAACAAATACCGCCACCCACCCATTTCAGGAGTTTAGATTGCTCTGGGTGGATGTACCCTGAAAAGGGAAACTGGGCCCCTACTTATTTTATCCTCATGCAGAGCCGTGAGCCTTCATGCATCCACAGTAGTTGTTGTGCACTGGCATTAATACTACGGGATCGCATTAATCCAGCTGACATCCACCAGAATCAGACGGTGTTTTCAAATAAAAATTTCTTTCTTTATTGAATTCATTTAAAAGTAGTTATTGGACAGACATTGTGTGATATCCAACGCTTTTCAGGCGCCGATTGCGCCCTTAATCATGGACAATGTGACATAATAACACCAAACAATTTATAGTGAATGCAGGACATGGATAGGATTTAGACAACGCCTTGAAGAGGCGTGTGTTCCAATCAGGCAACCGGATACAATATTGCATTCAGCTTGAAAGTCACGTGATCCGGTGTGAGTGTGGTGGTCAAGGTAATTGGACAAAATTACCAATCTACCTGGCAAAGGTAACTTGTCCCCTGATCACCTCCGTGCCCTATCCGAACTAAAAAATTGTCCCAACCTAATAATCAAAATGTCGGACAAAGGGGGCACGGTGGTTCTCATGGACAAAGATACCTATTGCTCCCAAATTCTGTCCATGTTGTCAGATGATGTCGTGTATAGGAAATTAACGCAAAATCCTACTGCAGTGTTTAAAAAGAAAATTTTTCAACTAATAGATGATGGGTTGTCCCTTGGTTTAATCACATCCAAACAAAAGGATTATTTATGTGTTCAGGAACCCGTCATTCCAATCATACACGGCTTACCCAAAGTCCACAAAGGTATACTACCACCTCCCATGCGACCGATAATTTCCGGTCTGGGATCCCTCAGTGAGAAACTATGCGAGTGGTTGGACAGTTTACTCCAGCCACTGGTAGTGAGGGTCCCAGGTTATTTACAGGATTCCTCAGACATACTGAGGAATCTAAGTCAACACATGTGGACTGACAACCATCATTGGGTAGGATGCGATGTTATCTCCTTATATACGTCCATTCCCTATAATGTTGCAATGAGAGCGTTGGAATTTCATTTAAATTCTTACAGTAATTACACACAGGATCTCAAACATTACATTATGGAAGTTACTCACCATTTAATGTCACACAACTATTTTATGTTCAATAACCTTTTCTTTTTACAGACACAGGGAGTCCCTATGGGGGCAAAACATTCGCCCTCATTAGCCAACTTGGTTATGTCATGGTGGGAAATACAGTACATCTACACGGAAGAAAACCCTTTTTTGTCGAACATTGAGTGGTATGGCAGATACATCGACGATCTCCTCCTAATATGGAGGGGCGATGTATCTGCCATACCCTCATTCATATCCTACATTAATCAGAATGATTACAACCTCCGCTTTACACATTACTTCCACAAAACCGATGTCACATTTTTGGATTTGAATTTACAGGGACAAACAGCCAAACATATCATTTCCACCACACACAGAAAACCCACGGCAGGGAATACAATTTTGCACTTCAACAGTCAGCACCCCAAGCACACCGTCAAGTCAATTCCTGTGTGCGGGAAATGACCCGTAGCAGAAGAAACTGCAGTCTTGACACCGACTTTCAAAGGGAAGCCAAAGACATATCCCACAGATTATCACAGAGAACCTGGACTTTTCTTCATAGAACATATTATAACAAAAACCTAGTCAATTAGTAAAAAGTGAGTGTTTCCAATGTTTGGAACTTTCCATATTCAGGACCTTAGAACAAGGCACTTTGTGATGGCATTAGGCTCAGTTGGCAGCTTATTTTTGGAGCAGTTTCTATAATGTCATATAAGCAGAATGCTGTAAGCTCCCATTAATTTTACTAAACCAGAAAGCTAAAATGTGAAATCGGAGCGGCTGTTTTATTTAGGTAGTGGCCAATGAAATCTCATGAGGTCCACTCAGGGAAAATTTAACAAGACGTTCAAACCTTATCTGAAGCTGGAATGCAATAGTTGAGAGATTGTACATCACATCTGGTCAGTACTAAGGACCAGAGACATGTCCCAAGACAAAGCTTAAAAATAGCATTTAAAGAATTTGTCTATACAGGAAGCAACAATTACACCTCAGTCATTACCACTGGGAGAAAGTGCCAAAAGATATGTAGATATGTAGATCTTTTTCAAGGGATTAGGTCTCCAAATCAGACAACAAGCTTCTTGTAGTTGTGAGAAGTTCTATCTTTTTATTCTTCAACTTCACCAAAACATTAGATAAAACCATACAATGGAGCATTTGGCATCCCTGCCTGACCCTTGGTTTTGCCTTCAGTAGCGGCATGTTCTGAGTCTAATTAATTATTTTCCTGAAATCTTATCTTATGCTCTGTTACTTTCCAGCTGAGTCCTATTCTTCTCTCTGCTTATATCATTTTAAAGATTAAAAATGTGTGTTCCACCAAAATCGCAGTGCTCTGCATTAAGAACTGGAGATTCGGGCAGGTCAAGACATATCTGCGAATTCAAGCTGCAGATAAAGATCTAATTTCCAAATTTAAGTCTTTAAAATGGTACCAGAAACATGGTTCTAGGTGATATAGAGCTCGAGAGAGAAGGGACACTCATCTCTTGACTCACTAATAGCCTATAGTCCTTGCGGATTAAAAAAGTTCACCTTCCCAAGTTTGGCACGGAGGGAGTATGTAACCTGTCTAGACATCAGAGGCAAACAATATTAACTTTTTCTGCAATTTATGATACACTAGCTCTTTGTTGGATCAGACCAGACACCCATCAATAACCTTGGTCCCCCCTGACCCTACCACTTTTTAAGTGTTTGTAGTTCTTTAGTAAGGACTCGCAACTGCATACAAGTAAAACGCCATAAGACCAGTCATTTTGGAGATGATCTACCCCAATAGCCCAGTGGTGGCGAACCTCTGGCACAGGTGGCCCTCATTGTCGGTACCTACGCCTTTACCCAGACACAGAATTCACCAGACAAGGCTGCCCAAAAGGTGCCACGCTAAGTGCTATTTTAAAGTGTCACATCCTTGGTTGCCTGGGACTACTGGAGAAGGGAGAAGGTATGGACAGAGCTGGATTATCAGAGCTCCGGATTCTTCCTGTTGAGGAGAACCTGAAGGGAAACTACAATGATAATCTGAATTTCTCCTCCTTCTTCTTTCTTTTGTATTGGTGTCCTGAAGACACTTATACGATTGAAACCTTTGACAGAGCACTGAACAATAGGTTACTGCTTAAATTACCATTTTGCCACTACAGGCAGTCCCCGGTTTACATACAAGATAGGGTCCATAGGTTTGTTCTTAAGTCAAATCTCTATATTTTATCATTGTAGATCCAGACAAAAACATTTTTTTGCTGTAATGGGACCAAGGATTATCAATAAAGCTTCATTACAGACACCTTACAGCTGATCATTGCAATCTGGGACTATAGTAAAGCATTCAGAGAGCTTCACCAGAGGTCACAGGGGACAGAGAGGTCCGTCTTTCACTAGGGGTCGTCTGTAAGTCAAGGGTCCTTAAGTAGGGGACTGCCTGTATTTGATAAATAAGTGGGTTTTGGTTGTTGTCTGGACATACAGGGGCATATTTACTAAGGATAGTGCAGTGTGTACTATGTGCAGTCATCTGTGTAGAGTGCAGGGGGCTCCAGATTCCGGATTTCATGTTCTTCATGAATCTGGCGCTCTGACAGTGCACATTAAATGTGGAGCACGGTCCGACTGAGCACCGGAACGCCCCCTGCAGTGCAGAAATTTGTGCCGCATAAATTTTTGTTCATAGTTTGTACTTCACTCTTTGTACCCTCTCTGCTGCTGTAACGCTGTGAATTTCCCCACTGTGGGACTAATAAAGGATTATCTTATCTTATAAAGAATAGTGCAGCCGCAACACAAAACTGTCACGTGGGACACAAATGTGGTGCTGACACTTCTTAAATACCTGTGCAAAAAGTTTGCACCTGAAAGAATGTGCAAAGTCTGACAGAAAACTGGTGCACAGTCCTTAGTAAATGTGCCCCACAGTCTCTAAAAGGCTCCCTATCACCAATCTAGTCTCTTAGACAAGTCGGCCCTTGTCAAAGTTGCTAAAGTCCTCCATTACTGGTAAGACAATAGAACCCAACCATTGCCAGGTGCCACTGGTGCAAAGCCATCGATACAAAGTACCATATTTTTCGGGCTATAAGGCGCACTGGAGTATAAGGCGCTCCATCAATAAATGCCTGCTAAAACGTCTAGGTTCATATATAAGGTGCACCGGATTATAAGGCGCACCTGATTATAAGGATGAATGACCAGCAGGAGGCAGACCTGTGCACAGTTCAAGGCAGCTGTTGTCTGTAAGTACGGTTCCTATATAAGGTGCACCAGATTATAAGGCGCACCTTTGATTTCTGATAAAATCAAAGGATTTTTTGTGCGCCTTATAGTCCGAAAAATACGGTATATGTTTTGTACATAACACCCACGACAGCATCTTATCCCAACACTACAGTCCTAGATTATGTTGCCTATTATGAATTTAGAGTAAACTAAGATTATGAAGTTACGTAACAAGATGAACCCTCTTCCTAACATTCTATATGTTAAAGTCCATCCTTGTTCTTTCCACAATTTATATCATTTTCCCTGAAGACTAAAAGTTATAATTGTGAACGTTCCCTGACACAATGCCGTCCAGTAACCCTGGCGGTTTCATCTCTGCATTATCCATTATCATGTGATGAATGCCAAACACTTCTGTGCTCCAAAGAAAAAAAAAAAGCACTTTTAGAGATTCTGCTAAATAATTACACTGAAGAGAAACGTATAATTATACTACAGTTATAAAAAAAAAAGCCTATATTAAATTATAATTTTACATTCCATTCAAATGATACATTGTACTGGCGGAAAGAAAATACAGAGACGTTCCCGAGGATGGGAATATTTAGAAGGAAAGTTCAAAATTATAATGTGAGAGAACAAAACAAGACGTGTTCCTGTCAGAGGATTAAGGTGGGTGACTGCTAAGTGCTTTAGAAATCTAAATGACATTGGCGTTGTTTGCGCCGCCGAACGTGAAGATTTCACAAAAAATGTAAAATTATGACACATAAAGAAGTGTTTAAATATGGGTGACATCAATTTAACATCAGGGAAATTTAGACAAAAAAGTTGCCTGGTAACAGTGTGTATGGTTGAGACATTTTTTGATGGCAACACTGAATCGCGACCAGATACTACTAGTGAAATGACAAATGTCACATCGACTTTCATCTCTATGGCAGGGGCGAAACTACAGGGGGAGCAGCCATAGCAATGTAAAAGTAGTCATATTCGTGAAGTACCCCGAGTGTTAAAATGATGTAAATTCAGTATGTAAAGCCAAAATTCAGTAGGTGTAGCCTACACAGTCTAGTTTGGTCATTCCAAAAATAGTAGATGAGATGACATGGGAGGGACACTATGTCCAGAATTTTATACATAATACTATTTGGGATAGAAAAGAAGTAGTTCTGCTCAAAAAGTAATAAAGGTATAAGCGTAGAAGAGCACCGGTGTATGTATATAGCGGATATTTGCAATATGTGAAATGTTTTACCAAAATTATTTTCACTTCCCTCTGGCACCAACCTCTCAGTAAGCCACCCATGTTTTCATTGGCAGGTTGGAAACATCTGGCATGCTCCTCGCTTTTACCCCATATGTTTCCCTAGCTTTCAGATCTGCGCCCGCATGTGATTTATTAAACATCATACGCTGCTGTGCCGAGTTTATAGAAACTATCATAATATAGAGAATGAAAAGCGCTCAAGTTACAGACCACACAAAGTACATTGCTAATACTATTAAGAAAATAAGCACATTTGATATCCAGATATTGGTACCGAAACGTCCAGTGAAGGGTTTTTTCCAATGTGGTACAATTAAAGGGAGTCTTCCAGCAGTTTTAACCATATAAAGCTGCATATAGCGTTGGGTCTGGTCTTGGAGATCCGTGTAACCATACCTTTGTGTGTGTTGTAAGTAGCAGCAGGACTGTGAAAAATGCACTCATACTCCAGGTATGCAGCTGGACTTTTTTGTGGAACATAAAGACTTTTTATCTAAGCTACTACGCATACAGCAATACCAAATTATGAGTTTTTTTTCCCTTTATTTGCATAAGAAAATCCTTTGGGGGGGGGGGACTTTTCCGTCATCGACTTTCATGTCCAACAACTTTTGAAAATTTTTGTCAATGTGACTACATGAGGGCTTATTTTTTTGCCAATTTGGCATTGTCTTTCCTATATTTATTATTTAAGTTTTTTTTGCAGTACAAGATAAACTCTTTTATAGCTTTATAGTATGGGTTGGAATGGTTGTGGAATTACAAAAATTACATTTGATTTTAGGTTTTGTATTTTGAAGTCCCTGGTGAGTTTAATGTTTTTTTTGTTTTTATGTTTTTTTATGTTTTTGTTTACATTTTTATTACTTTGACCAACAAGGGGCCATGGACAGGAGATCACTTGATCTCGTTTATAATGCATTGTACAACTTTAAGTAGTGCAGTGTCGGTGACTCTTACAGGCCTCTGGCATGGCCTTATAAAAAGGTTCTACAGGCAGCCCAGTGGGTCGCTCAGAGGACCAGTGTGACATCATCTGCACCCTGTGATCGCTGTTGCTGTGCCAGTAGGTAACAGAGGGAGCTCACTACCTCTACAACCGCTTAGACACCATGATCCATGGTGTAAGGAGTTAAACACCCTGGATCGAGGCTTTTCCGACCCTGAGTGTTAGAGGCGGGGCTATAATAACACAGCAGGACCCAATAACCCAGGATGTAATATTCTTCTTATGCGACACCATAGAAAGCCATTGCATCAAAAAAGGACCAGCATAAAAAGCAAATACAGCAGTCATTAAAGGGTTAAAAGCTGAATTATTTAGCACAGACTGGTGTCCATTATCTTGGGTTATTTATTAAAACTTATTAGAACCTTAAAACATTTATCTGCCCCCAACACAACTAACCCCCTATTTTTATAAGTCTTCCCTAAAATGTAAATCTGATAACTCTGCATCCCGAAAAAAATTATGGGAAAAAGACTTTGAAATTCCTTATTAGCATTTTTAAGATTCTGCTCTCCCTGGATAGAGTTTCATACTTCCCATTAGGTCTCCGCATCTGGGAACCCTGACAAATTCCCTCCTGGGTCAAGGAATGTGAACAATGGGCCTCTGGTTTCACAGGCAACCTTTGACTATTTGGGTGTGGAAGACATTGTACCTGGACGGGCGCCCAATGTTCCATCTAACATTCTGCATTGATTCAGTCAGTCCAACATTTCATAATTCCGTGCTCTCTGTAGACTGCGCTTAGATGGATCTCATTAGTAGTAGACGTCGTGGCTAAGTGCAGACTTGTTATTGGATCTGGTTTCAGGGGTGTCATTGTTACATTACTACGACCCGCTGGTTTCATGTATGTCAAGTTAAGTTATCTCCAAAAAATTGACCTTGTAAGAGCGTAAGGAGTCACAAAGCTCCCATCTAATGTATCTTTGTGTAATACATGTGTAATGCAGCTCTTATACATGAAATGTGATAGTCTTAGTTCCATCTCTAGAGGAAAGGGTATTACAGACTCAAACAAAATGCAAAGAATTTGACTCGATGAGAACAGTCTACAGGCGAAAGCTACATGCACACACACATAGAATTTGTCCACGTGCCAGAGACGTTGCTAGGTTGGTAAAAGATCCGGGGCACGGGCCCCAATGCATATGTAATGTACTTTTAGTAATGCCCGATCCTGTGCATAACCCCCATTTGGCTGTGCCACTTATATACAGCTACAGGAGAAATCCCTACTTGTTACTTCCAGTGACAGAAGTTGACGTGTCCTCGCACTGTATTTGCCCTCTATCTTCTCCATTAGGTCCAGCCATCGCCACGTCTCCTCAGCCACGTGTCCTCCCCGTGGAGTTCACCAAACAGAAATCTTATGTTCTTCAAGTGGCATTTGCCTTGCGTTTAAACAATGGAACAACAGCGGGCGCTCATTACCGAACATTTCTATGGAAAATTCACATGAGATCAGGTTGAGCACCACACACACACGGCAAACGCCACATGTTTACGCAGCTTTATAGAGTTAAACAGATAGTCCTCCTGAACTTAAACTCATGTATAATGTATATATACGGTACATACATTCCGGTTTACACTCTATAATGAACTTTATAATGTACCTGACAATTACTGCCCCCCACCACCCTAATGGGGCTCATTTACTAAGGGTCTGAACGCCGCACTTTCGTCGGGTTTCCCAAATATTTCTCTTTTGCCCTGAATTGCCCCAGGTTTGTGGCGCACACGATCGGATTGTGTCGCATTGGCGCTGGCTTGCATGCAACAGAAATCGGGGGGCGTGGCCGTCAGACAACCCGACGGATTCGGACAAACCGCGGAATTTAAAAAAGGAAATGTGTCGCAAGATCAAGCACTCACATGCAACAGGAAGAAGCAGGTGAACCAACAGGAAGAAACAGGTGGATGGATACAGGAACTCGGACGCACGTTCTTAGTGAATTGTGCCGGACCCCTATCCTCGTCGGACAACGCACTGCGGGATCGCGACGGGACCGGGTAAGTAATTGTGCCCCAATATCTAGACTAAGTTATGTCCCTCGCGGTCCCTTTGTTACGAAAGCCCCCAGTAATTTTTCCACAACCGCCACTAAGAAATGTCCCCACAGCTCCCAATAATGTCCCCACAGCCCCTTGTAATGTACCCCACAGCGCCTAATTATGTACCCTCACAGCACCTAGTAATGCCCCCACAGCCTCCAGTATTGTCCACACACAGCCTCTCGTAATGCCCCCACAGCCCCCAGTAATGTACAACACACAGCCCCTAGAAATGAATGCCCCCACAGCCCCCCATAATGTACCCCACACAGTCCCTAGTAATATTCCCTACACAGCCCCCAGTAATGTGCCCAGAGCCTCTAGTAATGTCCCCACAGTAATATCCAAAAAGCCCCAGTGACGTGCAATGCAGCCCCTACTAGTGTCCCCCATAGCACCCTCAATTCGCCTTCCCCTCACATTGCATTTTTTTTTCCCCTTCCTCTTCATGCTGTGTACTGCAGGGTGGGGCGCGGTGACATCATCACCTTGGGTCTCCTGCTCCTGGAACTGTAGTCATCTGCGTGAAACAGGAGACGCTTGTCACAATGTCGGGGAATAGTCCCTAAGGACTAAAGTCTGTGGACTCCCTGGACCACCGCGGGGGATAACAACCTTAGCCGCAACCCGGGAGCGGAGTCTAAGTGAACTCCTGGTCTTCGCCAGAGCACGACGCAAAGCGGGATGGTCTTGCTGCGGTGGGGAGTCATCAGGTCGCTCCACGGGTGCGACTAGGCCCGCGGTGGCAGCCAAGATAGGGACACAGGGCTGGCAGGACCACGGAAGGCTGGCAGGACTATGGAGGCTGGCAGGACTACGGAAGGCTGGCAGGACTACGGAAGGCTGGCAGGACTTCGGAAGGCTGGCAGGACCTCGGAAGGCTGGCAGGACCTCGGACCGCCACAGGATACCAGGACCGCCACAGGATACCAGGACCGCCACAGGACACCAGGACCGCCACAGGACACCAGGACCGCCACAGGACACCAGGACCGCCACAGGACAACAGGACCGCCACAGGACAACAGGACCGCCACAGGACAACAGGACCGCCACAGGACAACAGGACCTCCACAGGACAACAGGACCTCCACAGGACAACAGGACCGCCACAGGACAACAGGACCACCACAGGACAACACGGAACAAGGGAACATCACGAAACACAGGAAAACGGGAACATCACGGAACACAGGAACTCAAAGGCGTCTGGAAACGCTCAGGAAGGCTTTCTCCACAGAAGAATGGGCTGAAGATCCGGCAGGGGATGCTGGGAGTAGCCAGGCTATATAGCAGAGCCAAGTATGCCAGCACCAATAAGGAGGACGCTGGCCCTTTAAATTCTTAGAGAGTAGGCGCGCGCCACAGGATACCAGGACCGCCACAGGATACCAGGACCGCCACAGGATACCAGGACCGCCACAGGAAACCAGGACCGCCACAGGACAACACGGAACAAGGGAACACCACGGAACACAGGAACTCAAAGGCGTCTGGAAACGCTCAGGAAGGCTTTCTCCTCAGAAGAATGAGCTGAAGATCCGGCAGGGGTTGCTGGGAGTAGCCAGGCTATATAACAGAGCCAAGTATGCCAGGGCCAATAAGGAGGACGCTGGCCCTTTAAATTCTTAGAGCGCAGGCCTACACAGGAGACAGACCTGCAGCCTGGACGGGACCGTGATGGAGCCAACTGGAGCCGGGACAGGTAAGTACTGAGCCGAGAGGAACGGGGCAGTGGCAGCAGAGCACGGGTGCACCCGCGATCCGCAACATGGACCGGGGGCGGCGTGCCGTGACAACACTTTATGATGGCTTCAGCGTCACCTCTCTCTCCACTACAGAACTCATCATTATCATTGTCCTGAGAACACAGATAGTGATGAGAGTGGGGAGAGAAGCTCGGACAGCAGGACGAGTATCTGGGGTGATCCGGGGCACCGGCCAAAAGATCTCGGCTCCACCACTTGCTAATATAGGCCACCCCTTCCGTGTTCATGGCAGCCTTGTCCCGCCCACTGATCGTGACTGAGTATCTCTGGATCATTTGAATATTTTTTAAAGTGTATTTTAAAAGAATGCCGATGTCCCGGGAGATAACAAAAAACAATGTGACGTCCTCATAGTGATGAGCAAGTAAGTTTGGGACATCTACCGTCTGTAAATCTGATGGTAGATGTCATTTAAAAGGAGTTTTTGGTCACTACAAGATGTCCCTTTATCCACAGGATACGGGATAACTTGCTGATTGGTAGGGAAACCCAGGGGTGGGTAAAAATGGTAAAAGAGATTTTTTGTACCCCCTAATGAATGATCGCACATGTGCCCTGTTACTATATTCTGCTCTGATCAGCATAGATAGCCAAGCGCAGTACTCTGCTACTTCTGTCCGTACCAGAATCTGTGAATGTAGCAGCAGCTTTCAGGGTCGACTTACTGCCACCAGGGGCTTGACTATATTCATAGCAGCCATAACAGCTGCTATGGGGCCCGCAGTGTCAGGGGGCCCGGTGTCTGACCTGGCACACTAAATAAAGGAATATGTGCACCATTATATACATATTATGCTGCACATTGTACAGGATAATATGTATATAACAGGTCACATCTTCCACAGTACACAGCATGAATTGGCAACTCAGATAAGAAATATTTGGGGAAAGGGAGGGGACTGAAGAAGGACAGGACTAGGAATCTCTCATCTCTAATTTCAGCTATATACTTCCTACATGTGGTCAGCAGCTACTGGGACAAATCTGTTTAAGTGTATAAATGTGTAAATCGGTGCATAGATGTGTGTATGTGTATGAGTGTATAAATGTGAGTATTTAAATATGTATATTTTCTGAAGGGCTCGGGGGGCCCATTCAGAAGTCTGCTATGAGGCCCTGCCTCTCCTAGTTACACCCCGGGCTGCTACATTAATTTGCGGTCCCTTGTTCTCATAATCTGTAGTGGTCCCACCACTGGGACACTACCTGTAAGCCATGTATCCCCCATTGATATGACTAAACTCTTAGGCTATATTCACACTGCCGTGAGCCCGCCGCACCGTAGCACGGCGTGCACACGGCAGCGCGGGGAGAGGAGGAGGAGGTGAGCGCAGCTCACCCCCGCCCCTCTCCATAGCGATCTATGGCCGCGGCGCCGTAATACGGGAAAAGATAGGACATGTCCTATCTTTTCCCGGGCTACGGAGCGGTACGGTGACGCGCATGTGCTGCACCGTACCGCGCCCATAGAAGTGTATGGGGGACGTATATCGGCCGCATATACGTCGGCCGTATATACGTCCCCCATACTGTAGTGTGAATGTAGCCTTAACAAGTTGTGGGTGCTGAAATGTGTGGTCACGGGGGTAGAAACTTTTATATAAGTATAGAATGAATAACAATACTGTCAGCGATTTTTCCAAAACCTAAAAAAATCTATTTCTATTTAACATAAAGCAACCTTAATGACGTATCGCTTCTGTTTTTAACAATTTGAACTTAGTTTTTCTGTGTCTTGTAATTGTGTAGAGCTTAGAAGAATAAAAGAAATCACTTAAAAATCATTACAACAATATAAAGATTGTGACAGAAGATTTCCTAGAACCATTACACAATGATAAGAGCGCGTCAGACTGATTTCACTGTTAAAAAAACATCACCGCAACAGGAAAACAAATAAAACTCAGGTCATTGAGATAACAAATATTTGTCAACTAGAAACTTTTTAAACGGTTACTAAACTTTTAGAATGTGATTTTGCTGTTAAGAACTTGAAAAAGTGTTCCTAACCTTTTAAAAATGTTTGTATAACCTCATAGTACAATCTGTATGTCACTTGTATCCTGCACTTTTTGGTAGTTCTCCCATACACTGCACACAGAAAGTCAAAATGGCTACATTATCCTTTATCAGAAGCAGGATCATATAGAAGATGTCTGGCACTCCGGGCTGCTAATTATGCACGCCCCCGCACCTCCCTCTCCCTTGCTGGGGAAGGATAAGACATCAAACAATGGGCATAAATTCACGCCTGCATATTTAGCAGCTCGGATCACTGGATATCTTGTCCCCGCACTCTGTGCTGCTAACTACAAGTTTCTTTTCTAGGTGATCCAGGCCTAGTCAGGACTAGTGAGGACAGCTGTAGGGGTATAGGATGCCCTGCCTGCGTTACAGGCTATTTATACACACACACACACACACCCCCCACCTCCCTCTCCTATACCGTGAGGATGGCAGAGCGACGTGAGAGGCGTGAATTCTTGCCTAACCTCCCTCTCCCAGCATGGGGGTGTGCATAATTAGCAGCCCGGAATGTCGGACATAATGACCCCGCCCTGATAACATTTAAGTTTCTTTTCTAGGTGAAACCAGCAAGTTAAGCTTAGGGAAGGCCAGTGCAACATCAAGAGGAGCAAAGGTTAACATTTGTATTTTTCTTTTGTTTTTTGAACTGACTAATTTCCTGTCACCGGGTACTTCATTTTTACTAAAGAAAGGTTGCAGCTGCACTGCACATATGCCTTTCTGCCTTCTCTAAGCATTTGGATTACATTCATGGCCAAAAGTTTTGAGAATGATACAAATGTTAATTTTTACAAAGTCTACTGCATCAGGTTTTATAATGGCAATTTGCAAATACTCCAGAGTGATCAGCTTATCAGCAATTAATTGAAAAGTCAATATTTGCCTAGAAAAATGAACTTTTTCCCCCAAAACACATTTCAACTTCATTGCAGGCCTGCCTTAAAAGGTGCAGCTAACATGGTTTCAGTGATTGCTCCAGTAACACAGGTGTGGGTGCTGATAAGGACAGGGGTGGAGATCAGTCTGTCATGATTAAGTAAGAATCACACCATTGGACACCTTAAAGGGAGGCTGGTGCTTGGCATCATTGTTTCTCTTCTGTTAACCATGGTTATCTCTAAAGAAACACGTGCAGTCATCATTGCACTGCACAAAACTGGCCTGACAGAGTATCGCAGCTAGAAAGATTGCACCTCAGTCACCAATCTATCGCATCATCAAGAAATTCAAGGAGAGAGATGGACCACCAAGCGCCAGGACCGTCTCTTACAAGTGTTTCAGCTTGGGGATTGGGCTACCAGCAGTGCAGAGCTTGCTCAGGAATGGCAGTAGGCACGTGTGAGTGCATCTGCACGCACTGTGAGGCGGAGACTCTTGGAGCAAGGACTGGTGTCAAGGAGGGCAGCAAAACAGCCACTTCTCTCCAGAAAAAACATCAGGGACAGACTGATATCCTGCACAAGGTACAGGGAGTAGACTGCTGAGGACTGTGGTAAAGTCATTTTCTCTGATGAATCCCCTTTCCGATTGTTTGGAACATCTGGAAAACAGCTTGTTCGGAGAAGACAAGGTGAGCGATACCACCAGTCTTGTCTCATGCCAACTGTAAAGCATCCTGCAGCCATTCACGTGTGGGGCGGCTTCTCAGCCAAGGGAATCGGCTCTCTCACAGTCTTGCCTAAAAACATATCCAT
>CM033645.1:15475837-15494095 GCA_019512145.1 Engystomops pustulosus
CTTGTATTTCTGTATGTGATAAAAACATCTGACAAACACACATAAAAACCAGAGGGCAACAGATCATGTGAAAATATAATATTTGTGTAATTCTCAAAACTTATGGCCATGACTGTACAATAAAATTGTGTTATAACTTTCCCCCTGACAGAATCCTCCATGTAGTCCCAGGGGTTGGGCTTTGGTTTGGATGCATTTCAAAAACCAACATGTGACTTGTCTGTGCTGCAGACTGCTCAGCTCTCAGCCCCCACCTTTGTGCTCCAGTACAGCTCCGACTTTTGCATCCTGGCTTTAGTGAAAATGAGGTCCCTGGTGACAGGTTCACTTTAAGTATTTCTGTAATTAGTAAAAGTTTAGGAGAGAAAAGAGGGGTGGGGGAAAGGTCTAAAAAGTGGAGAAAGTAGCATTTTCCTGTGGATAGCTGATAAATGTTAATCATGGGAAACCCCATGTAGGTGACGGAAGACGCTTGCAAATTAGAAAATTGTTACCCGTCACTTTAAGAAAGCTGATTCAAGGAGAACCATCTCAAGATACTCATGGCTTGGTATCACATTATTTATCCAGCAGCATCAGAGATGTATGTTGGCGATGTGAAATTGGGTTGGGGGGGGGGGGGGCCTGGTTTCTATAGCCTGTCTTCTGGAAATGTCCATTATTTACCCCATACTGTAGATGTGTTAGGGCTTTAATGGAGGATCTGTTGGTAGTGAAGGTTCCTCAAGACATAGCCTTGTGTATCCTCTATTTCCTCCCTTCCTTTATATGGGGCCCAAGGGCCGGACTACAACTACATGTTCTTACAGCTGCCATGTAGCTTCTATGAAGTATACACCCGTATTAGGGATATTTGATCCATTGTACATGATTATGGTTAGTTACATGATAAAATGTAATGACTGAAAATTACAGTCCTATGAAGACCCAAAGGATTTTTGTGTTGGTCATAATCTTTCCATTTTTCAACATTAATGCTCTGTTGTGTCTACTATTGTGACAAGGCAATTTTATTGTTAACCTATATATTTTAATTGTCCTGATAGGGACTTTACATTATAAGAAAGTTGTATGTACTCTATAAGGCCGGTGAACGAGCCTATCTTTACTGGTTCTTCAATTATCTTTCCTTTTGTTCATCTGTTACATTTACAGTAAGTTCTGTCTGATGTCCCTCCTTCTTGGCGATCATCGGCAGAACTGACAAGAAACAAGCGTCTCAGCATTGACATGAAAGCATCGGTCCGTTTGATGGTAATGAAGCAACTTTAGAGGTTGATCAGAATATGAAGACGCTGTGAACGTCGCCTCTCGTGATTAGTTTCAATCAAGTCTTTTCTCCTGATTACAGTATTTCTTGTTTCTCACATACTCTTTACAACAGGGAAAATTTATTAGAAGTGCCCGAGGCAAAACTGTTCTAGTTGCTCATGAAAACCAATCAGAGCTCGGCATTAATCCTATAAAACGCTTAGGGGAAAAGAAAGCTGAACTCTGATTGGCTGTCGTGGGCAATAAGAACAGTTCTGTTCTTGGACACTTCTGATTAATCCCCTCTAACTCTT
This sequence comes from Engystomops pustulosus, assembly GCA_019512145.1. NCBI lineage: Eukaryota > Metazoa > Chordata > Amphibia > Anura > Leptodactylidae > Engystomops > Engystomops pustulosus. The sequence continues at coordinate 15,477,403 of CM033645.1, forward strand.
TCTTTTTATTATACAGTGTATTTGTGTGCTGCCACATACTGATGGTGAAGATCGCTATCTTTTATGGCACAGATGCAAAAGAAGGCAAATACTGCAAACAGTTAGTATGGATGAAATTACTGTTTTACCCAATTAACATCACATGCTTTCAGATGACTATAGTTTTAAGTGGGTTTCCAGGAAAACATACTGATAATTTATCCTTGAGATGGCCATGTAGATGCATAAGCGGTTATGTGGATCAACCATGTGAACAGACCATATTTCTGGAAGTCCTACGGTGTTTGAATAGGGTAGCAACAAGCACGTTGAAGCAAAACTAGGGATAAGCGGACCCATTTTGGGTTATTCAAATTTGGCCGAACCATGAACAAAAGTTTAGGTACCCGAAATCACTGTTATCACTCGCAATCAGTGCTGGCTCCGGGGATAGGGCCTAACTTGCTGATCACGAAAACAAGGAGTCTGATGGGGTCTCACGTACCTCAGTGGGACGCCTCGTCGCTCTGACAGAGAAACGGAGCAGACGGCTGTGCATGACCATTCTGCTCCATTAATCTCTAGGGAGCATGACAGAGATCAGTGAGTGCGGTGCTTGGCAATTTCCGTCAGCTCCATAGAGATTATTGGAGCAGAATGTTCATGCGCAGCCGTCTACTCCATTAGTCTGCGGAGCGCCGAGGGGTCCAACAGACGTATCATCACTGAGACCCCCACTGATCAGCAAGTTAGTGGGAAACCCCTTTAACTAGAGATGAGCGGACCCGAAGTCCAAACATATTGCCAAATTGTCGGCCGGAGAGCCAATCTGGAAAATGAACGCCCCAAGCCATGGCTATGTTTAGCCATTGCAACCATGGGTTAGCTAGGGGTGTGCATTTGCCAGACTGGCTGTTTGGCCGCCAATACATCCGGGTCGGGCCCCTGAACCCAAACTAGAAAGTCGGTTCTGCGCATCTCTAGTGTTCTGGATCGTCATCCCTTCAAGGACCGACAAGTCCTGACATAATACCAAAAACAGCATGACCCCCGTGCAAACTTGGAGACAGAAGATGGTAAAGAGATCAAATACAGGAGGGATAACTCAAAGTAATTCACAAAACTTCCATTCTTTCTACAGTTGCCCAGGAAGATTTTTTTTTTTAATAAGGAAACAGTCGATATAATACATTTTAAAGTTACAAATTTTAGAATAAAATTATTGATTTTTAATATAAAACAATTCTGCTTACAATCCACACACTTTTCCCCAAGAAATATCATTCTATTAAAATACATGTTTTCTGAACTTCTGAACATTCTTCAAAGTTTTAAGCAGATACAAACTCCAGGCGGGATCAATGTAATGAAGATCATAAATCCTATTATTATTTCACCTACACAACACATTTTACAATGAGAACTGATTTTACAGCCTGGAAAGTGCTAGAGTCAGCTGTCTGTTATCTAATTCGAACTTTCTGAAAGTTTGGGTCTGGTCTATAACAACCATGGGCTGATGAAAGGCGCTTTGGATCAGAGATAAAGCTATAAGTGTTCCCTTCTAGTGAAATAATCTATATTATTGATAAACAAGTGCACGATTTCTGTACATTATACACTGGTCTTTTCAGGTGTAATGGGCCCAGACAAGGAAATAACTTACATGCAGTTTGTGAAGTTAGGTACAAACCTGTGCAATTCACATGTCCTGTGCAGCTCTCTACCTGCCTACAACGTCCGTACACTCGCTAATACCTCTACTACCCTGCACACACTCCCGTACACTCTCTCCTGCACTAACACGTCCCGTACAGCTCTCTACCTGCACTACACGTCCCGTACAACTCTCTCCCTGCACTACACGTCCCGTACAGCTATCTACCTGCACTACACGACTCCCCGTACAGCTCCTCTACCTGCAACTACAAGTACAAGCCACTCTCTACCTGCACTACAAGTACAAAGCCACTCTCTCCTGCACTACACGTCCCACAGCTCTCTCCCCTGCACTACACTCCCGTACAGCTCTCTCCCTGCACTACACGTCCCTCCCCCCGCTCACGTCCCTACAGCTCTCTCCCTGCACACACGTCCTGTACAGCTCTCTACCTGCACTACGCGTCCGGTACAGCTCTCTACCTGCACTACGCGTCCGTACAGCTCTCTACCTGCACTACGCGTCCGGTACAGCTCTCTCCCTGCACTGCGCGCCCGGTACAGCTCTCTACCTGCACTACACGTCCTGTACAGCTCTCTACCTGCACTACACGTCCTGTACAGCCCTCCACCTGCACTACACGTCCCGTACAGCTCTCTACCTGCACTACACGTCCTGTACAGCTCTCTACCTGCACTACACGTCCTGTACAGCTCTCTACCTGCACTATAAGTACAATGCCACTCTCTACCTGTACTACATGTCCTGTACAGCTCTCTACCTGCACTATAAGTACAATGCCACTCTCTTCCTCTAATACATGCACCGTACGCTTCCTTCCTACCTTTAGTATATATACTGTAATTCTGTCAAACCTGTATCAGGATTTGTCTTCATTTGTATTTACATGGCCAACATAACACTTTTTGCTTATTTGTTGTTGTTACTGCATTAGTTTCTACAGAGTTGTATAGGAAATTACAATATTTTCTCGTTCCTGTGGGCGCCCAGGAACACATTATTTTTGTAACTTGAGGGGATCATTGTAATTACTTTATTATTTTCAGACACTGGAAAGTCAAAGAGCTGGAAGATGTGACCCAGGTTGTGGTGTCTGACAGATCAACCTAATACGGTGTCACTGCTCTATTATATTACAGTTAATACATCTCATACTAGGTGACGTGAGATGCTACCCCCCTTTAATTATTCATGCTTTATTGTATAACAATGTTGAATTGCTTTGGATTTCATTTGACTTTTTGACACTGATCATCAGAAAAAAAGACTCTAAAATGTCAAAGAGAAAACAAATATTTACAAACTGATGTACATTCATCAAACCCAAATTAACTGATTGCCCTTTTAGTCACCTCAATGAAGTCAATGTTTCATAGCTGTTTTAGAAATTATAGCCTTAAAGGGAACCTGTCATCACTTTCACGCTACCAGGCGCACAGGCAGCATGAATTTCCTAAAGGGAATCGTAATTCAGAAATCCATGGTTTAGTCATAGCTCGGGTAAATAGTTTAAATACACGATGGGGAGATCCGCCTGCGGTGCACCTTCTCCCAAACCTCTTTGGCTGATAGACAGGCTTCTCCCTTATTTGGTAAAGTGCCGCCATGCCACACGGATGGTTAATTTCGAGGAGAGGGAGGTGGAGGAGGGGTGGGAGGGGGTATATAGGCCTTTGAGACCTGGACCGAGGTAAGGCCCCGCAATTCCTGCGTCTTCGGACAGTATATGACCAGCCCCAGGGTCAGACTCCGGTCCAGCCTGCACCAAGTTAAGTGTATAGCGTTCTTATATTTGGGATATGGCGGGATCGAGGGAATGTAAACAGATGCGCAAGAAGCGCATGATGCGCATGGAGCTGGCGTTTCCGCTGCCAGGCGAGCTTTATCCAATCCAGCCCCTGTCTCTAGGCTACTCCCCAAACAAGCACTCTACAACCTTTTGTAAAGATCAAGTGTAGTAGCGTTCTTATAAGTTAGGATATGCCTGGTGAGGGAATGTAAACAGATGCGCAAGAAGCGCTGAAATAATATGCCTAAATGGTAAAAGTTTGCCAGTATATTTGTGGATAACACGCGCAGGTGGCGACAAAGTTAACAACTTTGATGTGAATCCATGAAAACAACCCAAATTTCTGCCTGACCACCTCGTTTGATAAAGGGACGATGTATGGAGGCAGCTATATGGACGACTTTTGGAGGTAGCATGGAGACAACGTGTGGAGGTCTGCATGGAGACAATTTAATTTGGATAGTGCCTGTATGTGGCAGTCCCAAACATTTTTCAAACCAGAGGAGCATGTAGGTGGCCCTCCAGTAAAATGGGATAGATTGAGTGCCTTATGTGGCAGTCCAAAATGTTTCAAACAGAGGAAGCAGGTAGTGTGGCCCCCAGTAAAATGGAATAGATTGAGTCCTGTATGTGGCAGTCCCAAAAATTGTTCAAACCAGAGGAGCGGTAGGTGCCCTGCAGTAAAATGGAATAGATTGAGTGCCTGTATGTGGCAGTCCCAAAAATTGTTCAAACCGAGGAGCAGGTAGGTGGCCCTCAGTTAAAATGGAAGAGATTGAGTGCCTGTATGTGGCAGTCCCAAAAATTGTTCAAACCAGAGGAGCAGGTAGGGTGCCTGCAGTAAAATGGAATAGATTGAGTGCCTGTATGTGGCAGTCCCAAAATGTTTCAAACCAGGGAGCAGGTAGTGGCCCGCAGTAAAGGAATAGATTGAGTGCCTGTATGTGGCAGTCCCAAAAATTTTTTAAAACAAGGACCGGGTAGGTGGCCCTCCAGAAAATGGAATAGATTGAGTGCCTGTATGTGGCACCACAAATTGTTTCAAACAGAGGACCGGGTTAGGTGGCCCTCCAGAAAAATTAAATGCATGAAGTACTATAGCAAGAGCCAGTGGCCCTGTCAAAAAATAGCCGTTTCCTCTGCTTTACTGTACAAAGGAGAGGCAGAAGGAAAATGAGGAGGAGGAGGGAGTGGATCAATTATTTCAGGTTGAGCTTCCTTCACCTTGGAGATTGGAAATTCTGAGAAACCATCAGCCTTTATTCATTTTTAAGCGTCAGCCTGTCAGCGCTGTCAGTCGACAGCGTGTACGCTTATCGTGATGATGCCACCAGCTGCACTGAAAACCCGCTCGGACAAGACGCTAGCGGCAGGGCAGGCAAGAACCTCCAAGGCGTACAGCGCAGTTCGTGCCACATGTCCAGCTTTGAAACCCAGTAGTTGTAGGAGCTGTGTGATCATTTAGGACGATGTATGGTCAGCTACGTACTCCCTCACCATCTTTCTGTAAAATCAGCCCTACTCTGCCGAGACTGGGGACAGTGGACAGTGTCTTGTGCTGGGGTGACATAAGCTGGCAAAAGCCTTGTAAGCGTACCCTTGCCAGTGCTGGACAAGCTGCCTGCTCGCCTACTCTCCCTCGACTACTGTCCGCAAGAAACTACGCTCTGCCGCTAGCGCTGTCAGAAGGAAATACTGTTTCAGCTTGTGCACCAGGGCCTGCTGTATTCATGCATTCTCACACTCCTTTCCTCTCAGGGATGAGAGTGGAAAATTTTGCTTGTACCGTGGGTCCAGGAGAGTGAACACCCCAGTAATCGGTGCTGGAATAAATTCTTTGAACGCGAGGGTCACGGGATAGGCAGCCTAGCATGAAATCTGCCATATGCGCCAGAGTACCAACGCGTAAGATTCACTCCCTCACTGGCCTGACTGTCCATTTCCTCCTCCTCCAACTCCTCCAACTCCTCTCTTCTGCCCATACACGCGAACAGTGAAGGACTCAACATGGTCCCCTCTTGTGTCCGCCAACATTCTCCTCCTCTTCCTCCTCATCCTCCTCCCCCTCCACCTCCTCCGATATGCGCTGAAAACAGACTCAGGGTGCTTTGGCTATCAACAAGGAATATTCTTCCCCCGTCTTGTGACGAGCGCAAAGCTTCCGACTCTCATGCTGACCAGAGAGTTTTTCAACAGGCCAAGCAGCGGGATGGTGAGGCTGATGATGGCGGCATCGCACTGACCATCTGTGTTGACCCTCAAGTTACTCAGCACCTGACAGATATCAGACATCCACGTCCACTCCTCATTGTAGACTTGAGGAAGCTGACTGACCTGACTACCAGTTCTGGTGGAAGTTGACATCTGGCAGTCTACATCGCTCGCGCGGGTAAACTCTGGATACATGGTCAGTGTTGAATTCCCCCGTGGGCACGTCGCACAACAGTCGGTGAGCGGGCAGTGGAGGCGGGCGCTGGCTGCCTGAGAGTGGCAGCATCTGGTGGGACTTCCTGAAATGCCACAGATGCGGCGCACCTTCGTGAGCAAATCAGACAGATTGGGGTATGTCTTGAGGAAACGCTGCACTATCAGATTAACACTGGGCCAGGCATGGCACATGTGTCAGTCTGCCGAGTTGCAGAGCCGCCACCAGGTTACGGCCGTTGTCACACACAACCATTCCGGCTTGAGGTTCAGCGGTTGCCAGCCACAGATCAGTCTGCGCCGTGATGCCCTGTAATAGCTCTTGGGCGGTGGCCTTTTGTCGCCTAGGCTCAGCAGTTTGAGCACCGCCTGCCTGTCGCTTCGCGACGGCACTGCTGCTGTGCCTAGAGCTACCGACTGAGGCGCCCGTGCCCACGGATGTGTATGTTCGGAGGAGGTAGGTGGAGGAGGGGTGGGAGGAGAGGAGCATAGTGCCCTGAAAAACACCTGGACCAGGTGCCCCGCAATCCTCGCGTCGGCAGTATATGAGCAGCCCCAGGGTCAGACTCGTCCCAGCCTCCACCAAGTTAACCCAATGTTCCGTCAGCGATATATAGTGGCCCTGCCGGCAGCACTCGTTCCACGTGTCCGTGGTCAGGTGGACCTTGTCAACGGCGTTGGTCAGGGCACGGAGATGTTGTCTGACACGTGCTGGGCAGGGCTGGACGGCACATCGGTGAAAAGGCAGCTACGGTAAAAGCGGATGACGTGGCGGTTTGAGGACTGGCGGAGTAATCGCACGATCCGAGGGCGGCCGCCGCCATGAGGTTGCAAAGCTCGGTCTCTACTAGCCTATAGGGCAAGCATCTCCAGGCTAAGCAATTGGAGATGTGCACATAAGGGCTTGGGCGTGCGGTGGGTTGCACTATATTTGTTTCCGCTCCAGCTCTGGGTAGGAGAGCTGAACCTGGGATGGCTGTGGAGATCGTGGAGGCGACGAGGGGTTTTTGTGCGGGTCCTGGGAGGGGGCTGACTAGCAGCTGACACAGGGGAAGGAGCATGGTTGGGCACGCGAGGTGAACGGCTTGTTGCCACTGAGTGGGGTGCTTAGCATTCATATGCCTGCGCATACTGGTGGTAGTGTAGCTTAGTGGTGGAACCCCTGCTGAGCCTGTTTGGCAAATGTGCACACCACAGTCCGTCGGTCATCCGGTGTTTCCTTAAAGAACCTCCACACTTCTGAAGATCTAGCCCTCGCCGCAAGAGCCCTCACCACGGGAGCTTCACTAGTTGACAGTGGCGCTGATGCACCAGCTCTGGCCCTGCCTCTCGTTGGCCCCACCACTGCTGCCCTTCCAACCTGTTCAGGTCGAGGACTCTCCTCCGCCAGAAGCACTGTGTTCACCACCGCCTCTCAACTCACCCTGTTGGTTCTGTCACCTCATCATCCTCCCGATCCCTCAGTCTGCTCTCCCCCCCGGACTTCCTGCCCTGACAACACTTCCCCACTGTCTGACAACCGTGTCTCCTCATCGTCGGACACCTCTTTACACACTTCCACTACGTCAAGAAGGTCATCATCACCCACAGACTACTGGTGGAAACCTGGGCATGGAAACTCTCAGCGCAACCGACAGTGGTTTTGACTGGTGAGGGTCCAAAAACAGTTCCTCAGAGTATGCCGGTTCAAATGAACCAAATTTCCTGGGAGGGGCAGACTGGGGGGGAGAGGCGAGGTGCAGGAGCGGAGGATGGGGATTCGGTGACAGGGTGGATGCGTGGAGACTGACTGTGGTGGACAAATTGCCAAGCATTGTCAGCAATCCACGACTCACCTGTTCGCACTGTTCTGGCGCTCAACATGCCTACACAGTCCCAGTAACTTCGACATGAACCTAGGGAGTGTAGCTCTTGCGGCGTTCCCCTGCTCCCTCATCATCAGGTGGTGTCTCACCCCGCCCAGGACCACGGCCTCTGACCCCTGCAGTATTTGGACGCCACGTCCCCGACCTGTCCTCTACCCCTAGCCCCTCGGGTTAAACATTTTAAATGAGAGTTTAACTTTTTTTTTTTTTTCTTTTTGTTTTTTTTGGTGTTTTTTTGTTTTTTTTTTTTTTTTTTTTTTGTGTTTTTTTTGTTTTTTTTGTTGAGTTTTTAAAACCAAACAATCCTATCCTATTGCTATGGCTATTTTCTAGCCAAGTATCAAAGGAAGACACTACTATGCCAGATGAGATGACACTGAGTTATTGCCTAATAGAAATCCAACCCCTACTGAATTTTGCCACTTCGGCCTTTGCTATGGATATGTGCGCCACTAGAGCGAAGAACACAGCGGTCGCAATTCTCTCACTACAAATTGCTGCAGAATTGGCAAGTACATGCACTGCAGAAACTACAGCCACCAGCAGTAACCAGAAATCAAATATATCGAACGCTTACTGTAGGCTTCAAGAAGCGTTTGTATTTCTCCCATGGCTATTTTCTAGCCAAGTATCAAAGGAAGCACACACTACTATGCCAGATGAGATGACACTGAGTTATGGCCTAATACTCCAACCCTACTGAATTTTGCCACTTCGGCCTTTGCTATGGATATGTGCGCCACTAAGCGCAAACACAGCGGTCGCAAGTCTCACTACAAATTGCTCAGAATTGGCAAGTACATGCACTGCAGAAACTACAGCCACCAAAAGCCCAGATCAACCAGAAATCAATATATAGAACGCTACTGTAGGCTTCAAGAAGCTGTTTGTATTCTCCTATGGCTATTTTCTAGCCAAGTATCAAAGGAAGCACACACTACTATGCCGATGAGATGACACTGAGTTATTGCCTAATAGAAATCCAACCCTACTGAATTTTGCCACTTCGGCCTTTGCTATGGATATGTGCGCCACTAAGCGCAGACACACAAGCGGTCGCAAGTCTCACTACAAATTGCTCAGAATTGGCAAGTACATGCACTGCAGAAACTACAGCCACCAGCAGATCAACCAGAAATCAAATATATAGAACGCTACTGTGGGCTTCAAGAAGCTGTTTGTATTCTCCATGGCTATTTTCTAGCCAAGTATCAAAGGAAGCACACTACTATGCAAGATGAGATGACACTGAGTTATTGCCTAATAGAAATCCAACCCCTACTGAATTTTGCCACTTCGGCTTGCCTTTGCTATGGATATGTGCGCCACTAAGCGGCAAAACACAGCGGTCGCAAGTCTCACTACAAATTGCTCAGATTGGCAAGTACTGCACTGCAGAAAACTACAGCCACCAGCAGATCAACCAGAAATCAAATATAGAACGCTACTGTAGGCTTCAAGAAGCTGTTTGTATTCTCCTATGGCTATTTCTGCCAAGTATCAGGAAGCACACTACTATGCCAGATGAGATGACACTGAGTTATTGCCTAAGAAATCCAACCCTACGAATTTGCCACTTCGGCCCTTTGCTATGGTATGTGCGCCACTAAGCGCAGAACACAGCGGTCGGGCAAGTCTCACTACAAATTGCTCAGAATTGGCAGTACATGCACTGCAGAAACTACAGCCACCAGCAGATCAACCAGAAATCAAATATATAGAAACGCTAACTGTAGGCGCAAAGCTGTTTGTATTTCCCTATGGCGATTTTCTAGCCAAGTACTCAAAGGAAGCACAGTACTATGCCAGATGAGATGACACTGATTATTGCCTAATAGAAATCCAACCCCTACTGAATTTTCCCACTTCGGTCTTTGCTATGGATATGTGCGCCACTAAGCGCAGAACACAACGGTTAGCAAGTCCCCTCTAATTCCTCACAAAATGGTAAAAGATGCAAATTAAAATAAAAAAGTAGAACGTTATTGTAGCCCTAAGAAGGGCTGTTGGGTTCTTTTAGAATCACTCCTGCCTAACAGTAAGCTAATAGAACCACCCTAACGCTTCCCTGACCAGCAGCAGCTCTCTCCCTAGCGGCATCCAGAGACAGAATGATCCGAGCAGCGCGGCCAGCGGCTAGTCTATCCCGGTCACCTGATTCGGCCAGCCAACCACTGCTATCGACGTGTAAGGGTACCACGTCATGCTGGTGGAGTGCAGAGTCTCCTGGCTTGTGATGGCTCTGTTTCTGGCCGCCAAAAGCAAAACGGCGGGAGCTGCCATTTTCTCGAGCGGGCGAAGTATTCGTCGAGTAACGAGCGTTTCGAGTACCCTAATGCTCGACCGAGCATCAAGCTCGACGAGCATGTTCGCTCATCTCTAGTCCTTACATAATACCAAAAACAGCATGACCCCATGCAAACTGGAGAGCAGAAGATGGTAAGAGATCAAATACAGGAGGAATGACTCAAAGTAATTCACATCACTTCCCATTCTTTCTACAGTTGCCGAGGAAAGTTTTTTTTTTTAAATAAGGAACAGTCGATATAATACTTTAAAGTTACAAATTTTTGAAGAAAATTATAGTTTGTATATAAACAATTCTGCTTACAATCCACACACTTTTCCCCAAGAAATATCATTCTATTAAAATACATGTTTTCTGAAACTTCTGAACATTCTCAAAGTTTTAAGGCAGATACAAATCCAGGCGGGATCAATGTAATGAAGATCATAAATACCTATTATATTTCACCTACACAACACCATTTTACAATGAGAACTGATTAACAGCCGGGAAAGTGCTAGAGTCAGCTGTCTGTTATCTAATTCTAACTTTCTGAAAGTTTGGGTCTTGTCTATAACAACCATGGGCTGATGAAAGCGCTTTGATCAGAGATAAACTATAAGTGTTCCAGTCTTTGAAATAATGTATATTACTGATAACAAGTGCACCTATTTCTGTACATTATACACTGGTCTTTTCAAGTGTAATGGGCCCAGACAAGAAATAACTTACATGCAGTTTGTGAAGTTAGGTACAAACCTGTGCAAGTCACATGTCCTGTACAGCTCTCTACCTGCCTACACGTCCGTACACTCGCTTACCTCTACTCCTGCACACACTCCCGTACACTCCTCCCTGCACTACACGTCCCGTAAGCTCTCACCTGCACTACACGTCCCGTACAACTCTCTCCCTGCACTACACGTCCCGTACAGCTATCTACCTGCACTACACGTCCCGTACAGCTCTCTACCTGCACTACAAGTACAAGCCACTCTCTACCTGCACTACAAGTACAAAGCCACTCTCTCCTGCACTACACGTCCCGACAGCTCTCTCCCTGCAACTACACTCCCTTACAGCTCTCTCCCTGCACTACACACGTCCCTCACTCTCCCCGCCTCCGTCCCTACAGCTCTCTCCCTGCACACAACGTCCCGTACAGCTCTCTCCCTGCACTACACGTCCCGTCAGCTCTCTCCCTGCACTACACGTCCGTACAGCTCTCTCCCCTGCACTCACGTCCCTACAGCTCTCTCCCTGCACTACACGTCCCGTACAGCTCTCTCCCTGCACTACACGTCCCGTACAGCTCTCTACCACCTGCACTACACTCCCGTACAGCTCTCTCCTGCACTACACGTCCGTACAGCTCTCTACCTCACTACACGTCTGTACAGCTCTCTACCTGCACTACACGTCCTGCGCAGCCTCTACCTCACTCCTACTTAGTACAATGCCACTCTCTACCTGTACTACATGTCCTGTACAGCTCTACCCTGCCTATAAGTACAATGCCACTCTCTTCCTCTAATACATGCACTGTACGCTTCCTTCCTACCTTTAGAATATATACTGTAATTCTGTCAAACCTGTATCAGGATTTGTCTTCATTTGTATTACATGCCAACATAACACTTTTTGCTTATTTGTTGTTGTTTACTGCATTAATTACTAGTTTCTACAGAGTTGTATAGGAAATTACAATATTTTCTCGTTCCTGTGGGCGCCCAGGAACACATTATTCTTGTAACTTGAGGGGATCATTGTAATTACTTTATTATGTTCCAACACTGGAAAGTCAAAGAGCTGAAGATGTGACCCCAGGTTGTGGTGTCTGACAGATCAACCTAATACGTTGTCACTGCTCTATTATATTACCGTTGATACATCTCATCTAGGTGACATGGGATGCACCCCCCTTTAATTATTCATGCTTTATTGTTAACAATTTGTGAATTGCTTTGGATTCATTTGACTTTTTGACACTGATCATCAGAAAAAAAGACTCTAAAATGTCAAAGAGAAAAACAATATTTACAAACTGATGTACATTCATCAAACCCAAATTAACTGATTGCCCTTTTAGTCCCCTCAATGAAGTCAATGTTTCATAGCTGTTTAGAAATTATAGCCTTAAAGGACCTGTCATCACTTTCACGCTACCAGGCGCACAGGCAGCATGAATTTCCTAAAGGAATCGTAATTCAGAATCCATGGTTTATTCATAGCTCGGGTAAATAGTTTAAATACACGATGGGGAGATCCGCCTGCGGTGCACCTTCTCCCAAACCTCTTTGGCTGATAGACAGGCTTCTCCCTTATTTGGTAAAGTGTTAATTACCACATTTACAGAAAGCAAAAATGTTTAAAAACACATACAATCCTATTCCACAGTTGGGAATACAGGCAGTCCCCGGGTTACGTAGAAGATAGGTTCCTTGGGTTTGTACTTAAGTTGAAGCTGTATGTAAGTCAGAACTGTATATTTTATAATTGTAGATCCAGTCAAAAATATTTTTTTGCCCCAGTGACAATTGGATTTTCAAAGATTTTTGCTGTAATGGGACCAAGGATTATCAATAAAACTTCATTACAGACACATTGCAGCTGATCATTGCAGTCTGGGACTATAGTAATAGCATCCAGAGACTTCACCAGAGGTCACAGTGGGCAGAGAGGTCCATCTATCACCAGGGGTCGTCTGTAAGTCGGGTGTCCTTAAGTAGGGGACCGCCCGTATTTGGCTTGTCCACAGGAGTTCTCCAAAGCCCAGGGATCAATATGTTTATTGTGAGTAGAAGTGAACCAGCCATGAGGCGAGGTAAGCCTATTGCCTCAGGCAGCACCACCTGCAGCAAGATCAGGAGCACAGTCACCTGCTACAAAGCGGGACCTCCCACTCAAAAATAATGGGGCACATTTACTAAGGACCTTCCGCCAGTTTTCTGTTGGGTTTTGTATATTCTTTTATGTGCAAACTGCTTGCACATGTGTTTAAGAAGTGTCAGTGCCACATATGTGTCATGTCTGCACTATACCCAACGCAACACAAATTTCTGCACAAAAAGAAGTGTTCCGGTGCACAGTCGGACAACGCGCCACATTTATCATGCACAATCCAAAAGGAGTGTGTTGCACACCCTATGTTAAAGGTGCACCAAAAGAAAGATTAATGAAGAATGTGCACCAGAAATCCGGTAACTGGCGCCCCCTGCACTAGACACAGGAAAACTGCACAGGGCTCCAAAAAGATAACATTTTTGTCCCTGTGACAATAGGATTTTCAAAGTTTTGTGCTGACAGCTGATCATTCGGAGAGGTGCGTTTGTAACTAGGGGTCGTCTGTAAGTCGAGTGTCCTTATGCCAGGGACTGCCTGTATACACATACGAATGTACATATTGTTTACATATTGTACATATCAATCACCCCAGGGATCATTAGTGTAATGGATCATCAAGCCTACGGGATTGACTTTATAAAAGGAAGGTCCAGAATCTGTGACCATCAGGTAAATAGCACAAATGGATGGATCAACTTAACTCAACGAGCTGTAAACCCAAACCTGGTATAACTTCTTCAATTAAAAAAAAAAAAAATTACACTATGCCTTTTGGCTTAAAACTAAAGATTTCCTTAGGTACCTCAGATCAAAGTCGTTTTTTTTTTTTTCGTTATTAAAAAAATTTGTTTCAAAAAGTAACCGGAAACCGTAAAGCAAAATGTTGTAACGTAACTATTACTACACGTCAGCCTCTGTCTCTGCAAGGACTTCTGTCCATCTGTGACTGCAGCCACCTCTTCCCATGTGATGGGTTGTGTGTCACTGGGACTGAGCTGCCAGGTTTTGATTAGAAATGAAATGACTTTTAGGGAAGTGCCTTATGTTCCAATATTTGCTAATCCTTTAAATCACACAGAGGATTTAAGGTTTCTAGTAAATACAGATCACCACGAGCATATGTGCGTCTCTGCTTGCCCTGCACATCAAACGAGAACGGAGAGCAAGCAATGTGCAGTGCGGTTTAGTGCGACATTTACTCAGTAACCGTAATGTAGGAGCTCATCACCCACACAAGTTTCCCCATACTCATACAGTAAAAACGTAACAAAATGAAGAAATCTATAGATAAACAATCATGTGTGGCTGGAAAATTTTCGACAAATTGCATGATGCACCATATTCTGACACAGAGGCATACATTGTCCTTGGACTTCATGTTGCAGTTCAGGTAGATAGGTCCATTTTAGCAAAATGTAAGGATGATTCTCTTTTTTTTTTCTATTTCGACTCTCTTGAGACCATTGAGAAGTATTGGTGGACTAAACTGTAGAATTAAAGGGAACCCGTCACCAGATATTCACAAATACAGATAGTGACAGGTTCCCATAGAGTCCTATTAACTAACTGACAGCCTTCTTTAAGGGTGCCATATCTCCAGTTTTGTAGCTCACTGAACCACAATCCTGATTTGGTTTGAAAGATGAAATTCCTTTATTTAATAGAGTCTAAGATATAAGCATCTAAATTAATGCCTGACTTATCTATGGAAAAAGATGACTCTTCTCAGCTTATTTTCACATGGCTTTGGAGATGAATGTTCTTTACAGGTAAAAAGGAGAAATTTCACAAAAAAAGAAGGAATTCTAGAAAGGACATGTAATCATGAGGACAGGACCGTCACTAGAAAGTTTGGGGCCCCTGACTGGCAAAGTTGGTGGGTCCCTACAGAATGATCATTCACCCCTGTGTACACAGTTAGTTCCCTGCACCTGGAAAGGTAGTAGTGTTTTCTGTGACTTGGGGCCCTTTCTCCCCTTGGGGTCCCCTGAACACAGTCACACTAAACCCCCCCCTGATGGCGGCCCTGCCTGAGAGTGTTGCTCGTTTAGTGGTGTAAAATCTGGTGACAGTTTCCTTTTAATAGGGCAAGAAAAATACACACATATCCATGTTTTAGTTTAGTGATCCAAATAAGTTATGCTACTGGGTTGTTTTTTTTTGTAGAGAAAAATATTCACAGCAATGTATTTCTGGTAACATCTGTGCTATTGTACCACGTTATAATTGCCTCCTTTATTCCTTTTAATCCTAAGTTTTATGTTCTAGGTCTGAATAATGCAAAGTTCAAACAATATGCGACCTGGATTTACACTGCCATATCACAGCAGCATTGTCTAGTTTTCCTTTACAAGAGAAAACAGAACAGCAGCAATACGCTTCAAGCAGGACATGCTTGAAACTTGGGCGAAAAACAAAATACATTTAAAGGGGTCACCACTTATTCCCTACTTTGTATACGGGATAACGTATTGTGCCTAGAAAACACCTTTAAGGAGAACAATTCATTAGTAGGTAAGGTAAGAGGGGGCATTATATAGCTAAAATAGGAACCACAGGGAGCACAAAATAAATTTAGGGACATAGAAATATATTGATATCTACTTGTAATTTTTGATACATGCACGGGGCACATTGTCGTTTAGTTAAGAGGGTATATTTGATGTATGTTAGGGGCACTGTGTGGTCAATTGTGTTGTCGGTAAAAAAACTTATTTTGGAGCACATTTTTATCCAAGTGACACTATACTGCAAGCGACTGTGGTATTTTTAGTTGCACAGTGTGGAGATGTGCCGCAGGGAGCTGAATACATCTGGTGGAACATTTTGCAGCCATAAGTCACAACACTTCCAGACGCAAAGTCATCATGAATTCCTGAACCCAAAGGAGAAGACATGTCGCTTGTGAGTTACAGGATCCCACTTGTGCCTGTGTTTGATCAGGACTGCAGTCACTGTCTATGCTGAAAAGGCGCAACTACTCTCAGCATGAGTATTACTATACCCACAGTGCCACGGAGGCAAATCTTACTTCAGTAGGCAGCCCCAGGGAGGGGGTTGGGGTTTAATGTCATCATTTACTTTATAGGTTGTCAGCCTTTTCTTATAGGGAATATTGGTGTTGATTGCTGACACTAACACCCCTAACCAAAATTCAGCCACCAGCAGAAATCCTTTGAAAGGGCTTATTCTTATATCATACACAACATTAATGCCCCGTCATAAAATCACCTTTGCAGCCTGTGTCCAAACCAAACGTTGTACAGTGGTAAAGAGAGAAGTAGAAAGTTTTTTTTTCTTGATTGACTTCTTTGAGGTGCCTCCCCCACCACCAGTGCCCCGAAGCTTCCGGATCCCGGACTCCCACAATATAGATATATTTATCTGAAGCAGAAGGGTGAGCCCCCAGAATCAATGTCACTGCTCAGCACTAGACACCTCAGTCCGACTCCAACAATATGGATACAGTGGAATTAATAAGCATTCGTTCTGCACAGTTACAATCCCAGCCACCCACCATGGGATCTAGAACCTAGGCCACCTGATTTTAACAAAGATTCTCTGACATTCCCATAGGGTCCTAGAGGTTGGATCCCCTGAGTTATAGTTTGGATTCTATCTACCTTATATACTCGAGTATAAGCCTAGTTTTTCAGCACAAAAAATGTGCTGATAACCCCAAACTCGGCTTATACTCGAGTCAAAAAAATAAATATATCTAAATTCACCTTTCCGGCGACCCCTGTATATCTTCTGTGCAATCTGTCCGGCAGCGGCGGCAGGCTATATACACTGGGGCAGGGTCTGGCAGGCTATATACACTG